>PVJO010000943.1:0-197276 GCA_004026905.1 Hystrix cristata | reverse complement strand
AGTGAAGGGCAACCTCTTAGAACATTGCTTTGGGTCTGTAAGCAGCACTGGACAGAATTTCTTTTAATCCCATAACTTTTATTGTTCAATTTATAACTTTTTTAGGGGGTGCCTCTCCTAACATCTTCCAGCACAAGTGAGAAACTGATAGGGAGGCTTGAGCGCTGTAGAGAAATGCAGAGATGTAGCACTAGACTCTTCAGCTGGGTTAGTCTGAGGAAGTTCTAAGATATTTACAGAAGTGAAACAATAGGGTTGCTTATTGATGTGTGAGATGTTTTCTGGTTGCCATGAGTTCACGTAAGCCACCTAAGGCACACTGATCTAGCTGTGAGTTCTGGTAAAATAGAAAGAGGTAGGCTATTCCTGTGTGGTTTTTAAGTAGTTACACATGTTTTGTGATTCAATTCTGTGCCGACTCTTCCTCCATTCTTTTTTTTTTTTTTTTTTTTTTTTGATGCCAGGGACCTTCCTCCACTCTTAAGGCAAGAGTCCTCAAAGCCTGGGACAGTGTTATCCCTTCAGATTTTCCATTTTCAGTCTCTACACTACCTGAGACCTGTGCAAAGGGATCTGGGACTGTTTGTCTTCCCCCCAGCTGGGATTGCCCCCATGCTGAGGGACCTTGGCCCACCAGCTTTGTCATAGAGCTCAGCATGCAGTTTGTTAAATGGCTGACGGAAGCTATTCTACACAGGATACCACCTATTTCCTGTCCCTGGAGAACAGAATAATGAAGCTGTGTATTTCTTCACCGTAAGGCACACTAATGATATAAAAATAAGGATGATCTAAACAGATACAGTCAACCCTTCTTCCCTCTCTAAATGAAATCACTTAAAAAGTATACTGTACCTCACAGTGTATTTGAGGCTAAGCAAGTAACTGAATTTGGCTATAACATAATTTCACGAAACAAATAGGTATGAGTTAGGGAAGTTAGAACACAAAGTACAATGTTTAAGAACAATGTTTATTTGGTCAGTAATGGGGAATTCCTGGTAAATTTTAGCCATTAGAGTGATAACGCAAACTGGATGGTCCATGGGAATTCTGCTGTTTGGGGATGAAAAGTATTCAGTGGATTTAATTCCAGGTTTTTGCAAAACTCTTGAGATAGTTTTGAGATTAGGCAGCCTGATTTTACAGGGGAATTCAGGATTTTTTTAGTTTAAATGAGTCCCACTGGAATTAGGTTATATCTGTGAAATGCTTAGACAAATGTGTTTAATATAGCCTATCATTAATTTGTCAGGTTTAATTAATGGTATCAGTTATCAGATGCAGAGGGAGACCATTATACTTCAAAAAACTATAAAAAGGGCAGCTGAGGATTCCGCTGAAACATATACTCTCCCTGGATCCCTCAAAGTAATGGGGTGAAAAATAGTAAGTCAGATAGAATCCTCACTAGAGGCTGAGAGTATGTATGCTGTTTACTCTCTATTCAAACATCATTTTGGATAGGCCCAAACAGTAAGGCTATATTAGAAAAAATAATCTAAGTAACAACTTCTAAATGGTGACAAACTACAATTAACAACAAAAGAGAGCTATTTTCTTTGATATTTCCTGTCCTATGGTTTCTTCATCAGTGATATGAATACTTAGTTGAATCGATGAGACAATAACTCATATATAAATATATATTTGCATACTAATAAACACATGCACACATGCATATGTGTATTTAAACATATGCAGGGGTATTATGGTGGACTGATATGATCATTTTGAGCAGGAACGTCCAGCTGAACTGAGTTGATGTGGTTCTGGGCATAGAAAATCCACCTGAAGGTTACTGCCAACATGGCATAGAGGAGCATGAGAGCAGAACATGGCCGGCTGTTTCTCAGAAGTTCTGCTGTGGCTGGTTCCTCCCAAGGGAACTCAGCTGTTCTCATTGCAGAAGGAGCTCGGGGTCTTGCTGTCATCAAAGATGGCTGCCGTTCGCTTCAGGGGAGCTCTGGTCTTCATCTCTGCTGCGAGCATCGCATCCTGGTTCCCAGTACAGATTTCTTCAGCCTTTTAGTGCAGACACAGATGTACATGGGACATTGCTGCAGGCTCCCAGTCCTTGACTGGATCTTTCGGGTCTCCAGTACATATGTAGATGTTCTGCACTCTTCCTGCATTTGGCTTGTGTGTGTAAATGTTTTAACTTTTATTTATCTTGTATTAAATCTGCTCTTTTGCAAACTATTGACTATAAAAAGATAACTAAAACAGATGCATATACATTACACGTGTCATATATATTGTATATAATATTTATGTATCGTAAGTACGCAGACTTAAAATGTCACAGTATGTTCTTCAAGGCTCCATGTAGCTATATTCTTCCCAAACTTCTCCACATCACTGTTCTCAAAGTGAAAATAGAGGCACCATTTTTAACTAGTGTGTTACATATTTTAATTTTTTAAGTTATAATAATCATGGCCTAAAATAGGATTCTTACTGACAAAAACACAGCAATCATATTAGAAATGTGCTTGTTTTGAGGACAAAATTCAACTCTCCTTGGTTAGGTTTTTATGACTCTTTTGGTCACAACAAACTCATCAGTTTAATGATGTTTGAACCATACATAGCTCAGGTTTCTTCCACCTTTTTAATCTTCTCACTTTCTTAGTAATTTGTGGACTCAGCCATAGTTTGGCTAATTGAATATTTTTTCCTGTAAATACATTGATTTAAGTTTTAGTATTTTTATTACTTAACTTGATGACTTTGTTTTTCACAGGACCCTTCATACATCTTATAGTTATTGATATTTTCATATTCAACATATATTTATTTGAGATTTTGACAATATACTCATATGCATATATTTGTATATATATATACATCAATTGAAGGAATGTTTGTATAAGTGTACTTGTGTATGTATGTACATATAATCTTTAATTTGGTATGTATATGTACTGACTCCTTTTATATCATTTTATTTGTGCATATATATATATATATACACACACACACATTCTTTTCTTATATTTCTCACCTTCCGTTCATGTATGCCATTGTTATTTTAACTCATGACTCTACTGTTTTTGTTTAAATAATTGGAAGTTTCCCCAGACCCTGTTTCTTCTTTCAGTCCTACTCCTTACAATCACTTGATAGACAGTCACTGTGACAGCTACCATTTAAAAACACACATAGTCCTCGCCCAGCTGTCAGAGTCTTACTACTTGGAATGAACTTCACCTCCTTGGGCGCTGTCTGTCACCGCATCCTGTCATCATTTTGTGTTCTGCCCACATGGAACTTCTAACCCGGCTTCTGCCCATCCTCTGGGTTTGATTTAAGTGCTTCCGAGCTGAAATGTCGTCCCTTTTCTTCTTTACTGATAGGAATCCTATTCATCTTTTAAGAATCATTTGAAGTCCTGTCTCTTCTGACAATCCTTATATAGCACTTCCTCCATGAAAGTAATCAAATACATTCCATATTCAAAATAAATTCAATTATAACTTTTGCTCTTGAATTTTTACCAGTTTTCTGACATCTTCATTTCATATCTTAGATTCCTAGATTAACTGTATTAGCTTTGTGTTCATTATTAGAAATGGTATAATGATTATGTGCATGAAGATTTGTACACTGGCATTCATCCAATCGAGGCTCATGAAACAAGCATATATCTATCCATTGTTTTGAGTACCTTCCATTTGATAAACACACTACAAGATTTTACACACTTTTTTTAGTATTTCCTCTCAAGGGCCATATAAATTGCCAATGTGACATATTGTTCATATAGTGCTACATTTTAGCAAAAAGAGCCAGACTATTAGTAATATCACCAGGAAAACAGAAATAAATTGAAAGCTTCATGAATACAAGACATATAGGTGTCCTACATACAAGGGGCGTGGAATTTTGTTTTCACAGGGAAGGAAAATAGTCTTTCCCAAAGTGTAGTGCCTGAAGATTACCTCAAAGTAGTTTGAGTACAACTCAGATTTCTTTTTTCTTGATCATTCAAGGACAGGCTGTTTACCAGCGAAAGATTATAAAATTTCTTTGCTACGTGAAGAGATTTTACTCATGGTTTCTCACATAGTTAGAATTATGAGGTGTCCCTGAAGATCCAGAAACTTGGGACATACATTTATCTCAGACATTCAAGCAGGAATCTAAGCTCTGCTATGAAGGAATTTTTCAGACTGAAGGTCTCAAACCAGTTGACCTTAAACTAAGAAGATTATGCAGGGTAAGGAGGATCCAATTAAACAAGTCCTTTGAAAGCAGAGTGTCTCTTTGGCTATTCACAGAACTGGACCTTAGAGAGATAATTCTGCTGGCTTGGCCTGAGCAAACAGCATTATGAAGTCACTGCCTGGCTGGGAACATGGGCAGATTTAGAAGTGAAAATCTGTCTCTAATAAGAAATGAGGACCTCAGGACCGCAGTAACAAAGAAATAAATTCTTCCAAACACACCAATAGCAAACGAGAGGACCCTGAGTCTCAGGTGAGCTACAGTGTTGGGTGTAGGAGGACTGTAGTTCTCTCAAGCTCAAGACAGAGAACACATCCTTGCCATGTGTAGGTTCGTGACTCACGAAGCCAGAGGGGAAGAAATTATACTGTTTTCAGTTGCTCTGCTAAAGTTATAGCAATTTGTTACACAGGATACAGGAATAATGCAATCTTTAAAATTTTTACCTGTCTAAGAGTCAAGTGACAATAGGTCTGAATATGGATACATTCATGTGATTTGAAGGTAAGATGTTAATTTATCAATTTTCTTACATTGCTGAATTAAAAAGTCATCTTCAACATAGGGCATTCTGTTCCATATACTTTAATACAAGCTTGCTAAAGTTAAGATGACAGAGAAGAGAATGAAATCTATTATTGTCTAGTTCAAGTGCAAAATACTTCATTGTAGATCAGAGATAGAGGTTAAATATTATTATTTTTGAGAAGCACGAGTCAAATGGCATGTCTAAAAGATTGGCGTTAATCTGCAATTTTACTTGAATTTGTAAGGTGCAAAATTAATAAAAAAATTTCAGATAATATCTGTATCCTGACCTTTGCTATTTTGAAAAGTTTAATTTATGTTCCATCCAGCTTCTTACACATCAAGTGTCACTGCACCCAAAATGGTAGGGCGAAAGTCACCTCATTTTAAATAGGTTATATAAAACTTTTTAACACTTATTAATATTTTATTGAAAAAAATCAATTTCAGGGTACTATTTTTCAAAGATCTTCTTTTTTCACTATTTTCTATACACATTTTTCTGAACTCTAGGGTCTTACCTTTTATCTTTCTAATTTTCATTTTCTATTGTAATTTTAATTTTAATCAGCACTATTATTTCAAGGTAGAAAATTTGAATCTCAATATAGTCTAAGTAGATATTTTCTTTAAGATCACCAAAAGTAAAGACAGTTGTGACCTCTTGTAGATTCTAATACTTTGAAATGTGATCCTGAATAACATGTGACACACAGTCAAGTGAAAGATGTGTTTATTTGGGTCAATAAGATATGATCTGTGACATTTATGTGGTGAGCTTATGTGCCCGCTTTCACAAATAAAAATTCTAATCTAGGCCATAACTAATATTTTAAATAACACATTCTCCTTTTAATACATACGCAGTACATAAGGAGAAAACATTTAAATTACTGCAACAGATGCTTGTTTACATGTATTTAGTGCCATTATGAAAAAGAGCCTTGAGAATATACTATGGAAGGT
This sequence comes from Hystrix cristata, assembly GCA_004026905.1. NCBI lineage: Eukaryota > Metazoa > Chordata > Mammalia > Rodentia > Hystricidae > Hystrix > Hystrix cristata. The sequence goes on along the minus strand of PVJO010000943.1, from coordinate 191,552 downwards.
TCTCAAGTAAATGCCCAGTACTAAGGGAAATGGATTTGATTTCTTGTAATTTAAAGCATCTAATCACTATCATTAAACAAATAAGGATTCATTACATGAACCAGAGGAAAATGCTGTGAACACAGTAAAACTCAGAAACAAATGTGATCTAGAACTTTAATTTCTATGCACATCTTATTTGAACATTTATTTGGGAAGTTTATGACCTGAGACTATTTCTCAATTTAATATAACTAACAACTCCGACTTTAGGTCTCAGCCACTTGTATAATCGGAATGAAGAGGAGATTAGCAACAGAGAGGGGAGACCCTGCGTATTAATATTATACACAGCAATCATTCAATTTGGAGGAAAAACCTATTTTAATAGAAAAGAGATCATGTGCAGACATAATGGTCCAGTGTACTGAAAGTCAGAAAAGCCACCAGGGAAGGCTCTGAGACAAAATAAGAATGTTAAGTATCAAGCAAGGGACATAGAGACAGGCCCAAATACCCAGTGTTTCCTCCAGCTGTGACTGGTCCTCACTTGTTCCAGTCTGGTAAATATATTTAAAGTTTGGCTTTAGACATGCCTGAGGTAAGTCCCAGCTTCACCATGAATAAACTTCCCATCATGCAAACAAGTTACCTCTAGAAGCCTTGGATTTCTCTTTAGTGAAGACTAAGATTCTCCTTCCTGAAGGACTTTGTGACAGTAAACGTTTATAAAAATTGAGGGAAAAGTAATGACACTTTGTCTTATAGTTTTCATCTCTAAATTTAAACAGGTGGCAACCCACCTTATCAAACAAACTTTACATGGATATGCCTCTTAAGAGAAAAAGTGGCATTTACCTCCAAACCTCTATATGACAAAACTAAAAATATTCAGAAACACAAAAATTACTTTTGCAGTTCATATACAAGAATCGTTCTCAAATTTTAAAAATTAAAAAGGTATTGAAAGAACCAGTGAGTGAAGAAAAATGTATATGGAAATGAATTTTAAATGTCATAAACAAAAACAAATTAACCAGTTAGGTAGTTATAGCATGTTTGCTCTCATGCTAGAATCTGTGGCTAGATTATAGTCAAAGGACTGAGTAACATATTCTGAAGGAGATATATTGTGTAAGAAACAAGTAAAGGCAATGCAATCATTGACTACTCATAGGTAGCATCTATTAACTCTTTATGCATAATAAAAAAGTAACTGAGTGAATGGGTGGATAGATGAATGGATTGATGGATGAATGGATGAAGTTTTGACCTCAATCACACTTTCTGAATTCTAATGTATTATATTTGCTGTGGCTTCTGGGGAGTATTTTATTTTCTAACACTCTTTATGGCTATATTGCTCCAGGCCAAGAAAAACTTAAAAATTGATTATTCTATATGCCATCAATGTGCACACATGATTACTGGATTCTCAGATTTCTCCGTACTTGTCTAGACATTTCCTATAATTGTAGACCTCTATACGCTATACATATACGTATAAATTTGTGTGTACATATATATATATATATGGATTATATTATTACATAGACACCCCCTGAGTGAGATGTATCTAGTTTTTGAAAACTGCAATAAAGCAAGTATCCAGAATATCCACAGCTCCCAAAAAAGGAAGTTTCTAGATGAAAAAAATTAGCATTTTAGCATCACCAACATATGTTAGAAATGCATGTTAACTCCTGTTCTTCTTATATCAGAACTCATTGTAGAATACGACAAGCTCTTCCCTACTATGTTTTCCAGGTGACTTTAATGCACACTGATACATAAAAACCACTCGTGACACAAGTATGACTCCACTTTTAAAACTGCTGAAAGAAAAGTCAAAGGCCTAAGAACAGGAGCATTGATAGACTAGAAAGAGTGAAATTACACTCTTGAAAGAAAGCAGATAGAAATTTTGTTATATCTATTGAAGCTTATCTGTATATTCTATTATATAAAAACTATAAAGTTAAACATTGAGTGTTCTTGTATCTTCTGTGGTCACCTGCCTACAACTGAAATCCACTGACTGTATCTGTCAGCTGAAACAAATCTTTCAACCAATGCTATCCATGGTTTTAGAAAGCCTTCAAAGTCGTATTTCAGGATATGATCGTTCTAAATTTCAGGTGAGACATATGAACTATGACAATTCATATCAATATATCCTTTTACTTCTCGAGTTATTTTTGTCCTATGGACTGCTGTTCTTTTTTGTCCTCTGTTCTTAGTGGTAAATGCAATGAGAATCAAAAAAGACTGTTTCCAAACATGAATCACATTCAACAGGCTATTTCTGTCTGCACTTTACAAGGCATCATATGCTACCCTCTTGTTTCAGTTTGTTAGAAAACCTGTAGCCCACATGATTTTCTGATTTGTGGTCTAATGAAAATGGTCTTTTAGATGATAGCCATTCTTTCTCCAGTAAGATGATATTTCAGTATAGTTTAGGATGTGGGGAAAAATGAACTCTTCTACATCATTGATGGGAATGTAAACTAGGACAACTACTATGGAAATCAGTGGCGGATTTATCAAAAAACTAAAAATAGAAATTTCATTTTACTCAGCTATCTCCCTTTTAGGCATCTTGCCAAAAGAGTATAAATCAGGATATTACAAGGGTACATGCCCACCCAGGTTTACAGCAGCACAATTTATAATAGCTAGATATTGGAAGTAGGATATTATATCCATCAATAGATGAATGGATAAGAGAAATGTGGTATTTATAAACAATGAAATACTACTGTGCCATAAAGAAAGATAAATTTAAGGCATTTGTAGGTAAATAGATTCAAACTCAAGAACACAGGTTAAATGAAATAAGACAGACATACAAGATCAAATATCACATGGTTTTGGTTATATGCAAAACTCGATATGCATATATATGTATAGAGAAACTAAAGAACAGAATACGAAGAGCAAAATAGAAGATAGAGAAATAGGAATCAGAAAGTTCAAATAATTTCCCAAATTACCAATTTCATTGTTTCAAAAACATTTTAATATATATGCTATGGTAATTTACTTCATTTATATTAGTAATTTCTCATAGTTAATTAAAAGGTAAATTCTGTGCTATTGTTTGTTTGTTCCTTCTTTGTAAGGATCTTTTTGTCTATGTCTTGTGTTCTGAGTAACTACTTTGAGGATAATGATATACAGAATATTATTATTACTTTGCTATGAAATTTTCTTTTATTTTTTCATAAAATAAAAAAAAAACATGTAAAAACAAAAGGCCTACATTTGTGCCCAGCTGAAGTCTTGTGTCATGTGATAGAATGAAGATCACCTTGAAGACACTGTTAGTAGGAACAAGGGTATCCAAAGTTATTCTGGGGAAGTCTCATATGGAAATGCTCTCAATTAACTGTCTAAAATGTGAGTAATTACTTGATCCTTTACTGTTAAAATATTCAAAGACTTGGTGCAAATATTCAATTAATAATTAATTAAGCCATCTTTAAACATGGTTTATGCTATCTTGGTGAAGAAGCATACTATATTAAGTTTTAGTATTATGTTATATTATTTTTATTGCTATTATCTATAGTTCACATTAATTCAGAATACATAAATGATGTTTCACTGGTCAAGTTATATTAGTGAAAAAAATAGGACACCGGGTTTCAGAAATCCTGGTAACTAAATGTCAAGAGTCTACATAGTCTGTGATTTATTATGGAAAGGTATGGACTGTAACAGCATATTGGTTAACACCATTGACTGCTGAACAAGAATCCAAGGAACAGGATACAATCTAAAACAGAGTTCAACTTTGATAGGAAAACAGAACATCATTTTTTGTTATGAATTGTATGCAGTGCCTAATGCATATAGCTACTCCAATATCCCTCCGGAGGGTGGAGCATGTAGCAAGAGAAGATATCTACTGAGGTAATATTTAGGTTTTAGGGAATAATTGTTAAGGTTTTTATGATTTTTCTACCACATATTCATTTCTATCAACATTGCTGGTTGAGGGAAGAAGCCTCACCCATGCCTCTCAGCAGTAGAGTGAAGTCTCATGGATGTAAGGGTTATTTTCTAGAACCCATCTAGCCTGAAAAAGCCAATATCCCTTATTCTCTGATCATCCTGCCTTTCTGTAACCCAGAAGATAAAATAGGATTTAAAATTTAACTCTTTTTAAAAATAAACTGTTTCTCCAGTCATCCTCATGCTGAGAGTGTAAACTGCCACCCCTAGACCTAAAAACAAAGAGAATTCAATGCTATCAGCCCTTTGGGCCAAAACGTGTCCATATCTATATATGGATATTCCCCAGCTTTTGTTCTACCCTTTTCTCCACATTGGAGTGTTTCCATGAGCTCAAAGAGAGACAGGCTAGTTGCCTTCCCAAATCGATCAAAATGTAAGTAAACTATTTTTGAGTTTATGAGTTTTGCTCATATTTGGTTGTAGCCTGGTTTATAAACTAAGTAACTCTAGACAGCTGAAGCATGAATTTAGGCCTGAGCCTGACATTTCATAGGTGACAATTAATGTGTTCTTCTGCATGTCATCATCCCTGTTTGATTCTCCCTCCTTTTACTTTTTGGTGAGCTGCTGAACCTCTCTGAATCTCTGCTGCTTCCTCCTTTACTGTTGGAGCTAGAGATGAATCATTCTCTTGGCTTTGCTGGCTCTAAACCCAGCATCCACATCAGATGTGAATCCAGTGAGACTGAAGATATTTTACACTGAACTTTGCAAAATTTCAACAAAATCGTCTGTACAATGGTTATAACACTTTTCCCTCTACTTTAGTAGTGGATATTAAATAATTACATGAGGAAGATAACTTCTATAAGGACTTGGCACTATACATTTATACAGGCAGAATAGATAGCAATAATGAAAATGAGAACATAACAACAAGGAGAATAAAGATCCACCTCTTTTCAATACTTTCATTTTAAAAAGAAGAAAAGCAGATGTGAATGAGATGTGAAGATCAGAGCTCAGTTTTATCTCCTTTATTCTGGGTGCCCTTCAACCATTTTTTCTTCCCTGTAACTCAGCTTTCTTTAACATGGACTTCAGTAAATTCCCCCCTATTTACATGAAGAAATGTTAGAGAGAGAGACAGAGACAAAGCGAGAGAGAGAGAGAGAGAGAGAGAGAGAGAGAATTTCTGCCAGACAAAATTTCAAGAACTTTCTCATTGCTCAATAAAACAGCAGCAGCAACAACAGAACAAGATAAATGACAATAAAGCCCTGATTTAGAAGGAACTTGTACACCATAACATTCGCAATGTTTTATTGTCCACTCTTAATTGTCCTCAGGTTCATCTTCATGGTTCTGTCTGACCTAGCAATTCTAACCAGTCACAACCAGTGACTATTGAAACTTTTCATCAAAATATGGCATTTCAAAAACTGCAAGTTAGAACTACCCCCACAAATATTATAGAGCCATGGGGCAGAGTGTCATGGCCCTGCCATTTTACTTCTTGAAGGTTTAGGTGACTCATTTTCTCTCTTTATACCTGGATGTCAACTTCTATGTTGAACTAAGACCAAATAGCTTTTGTAAACTTTTAGACTACTATTTTAAATATGATAGTTTCATCTTGCACATGAAAAATTAACAAAAAAGTGTGAATTTTTAAACCTGTACATCCTAGTAAATGTGTCTGATACTAGATAGATTCACTCACATTTGTGCATACCATGAGAATAATTGTTGTTTACATTTAATGGATTGTGATATGAAACAATGGATTTAGTATTGAATTCTGGCTAATTAGAGCTAATTCACTAAATAATAACAATTGCGTCTTACATTTCATTTAGCATTTGCACTAAGATATTACATCTCTGTGAATCAATAATTCTGTGAGTTCGTTGTTAAGTAGGGCATAATCTATGTTGTGCTGGGCCTAGTGGAAAACATACAGATTTATACAACAGTCTGAATACTTGTATGGATGTTCAAAAAAGTGCAGTAACTAAAACTTAGCTAGATTTAACTAGTATACAAGTATATACATATAATTTAAATATTATTTTGAATACAATAAATAAAGGCAATTGTATTTATCAATTTGGAAAAAAAAGAATATTGTATTTCATTCTCAATTGTACCTCTTGTTTGTAGGATATAACTTCTTAGTTTTTAATTGGAGACATAAAGATGAATAGAAGTTAATGAACTATTGTATCAAATATTCTTTTAGTGTAGTACATTCAGTCATGTATAGTGAATAATAATAAATGCTAGTTATTACCATTATTATTGTTGTTAATTTTCTTTGTGAAATAATTCAATATATTTGATTAGAACAAGATATTCTCATTCACCCATGGATTTTGATTCTTGAGAAATTATTTGAGAAAGATAGAGGGACCATTATCTATATGTACACATGCAGAAGCCATAAAACAGAAAGACAACCAAAATATTACATTGTATACAAAGTCGCAAGGCAGACACTGGAGACCAGATCTTGCACTTTTTTTTTTTTTTTTTTTACACACTACTTAGTTTCTGCCTTCATAGCAAAACATTTTAGACAGGATAATGTATGAATAGCATCAATTTAGTTCTAAAAGTTCTAGAAGCTGAGAAGCCTAATATGACCCACAGAGCCTGCCCATCATAGATGGTGCCTTCTTATTATGTTCTCTCATGCCGAAAATGGCAAAGAGGCTCTCTTCAATCTCTTTAAAGGGTCTTAGTTCCATTCAGGAGAAAAGAGCCCTCATGATTTTATCACATTCTAAAGGTACCCATTCGTAATATCATAATACTGGATTTTAGACACCAACATATGAATTTGGTGAAGACATCATCATTCATATTAGAGCACCTATCTTGTCACTTCTCAGTCATAACTGAGGGCACATACCTTCCCCAAATTTGTTTCCTGAGATCATCAAAAATAGTTATATTGTTGATTTAGAGTTAATTTGTCAAAGCCTAGAAGATGGCTTTCCTACACTGACATCTCAGCTTTGCTTTTTTTTTTTTTCCTGTGTGCTTTGTATAGAGACAGTGGCTTCTAGCACAAAATGAAAGATAGAGCAACGAGGATTCCAGAGACTGCAGAGGTCACTGGCACCGGGATGCACAGGAAGTGGCTCTAGGAGGGTCAAAGGCTGAGAGGTGATTTAAATCACAAATAGGGAATTTCTGAAAGGGAAATGTGCTATGTCAGATTTTAAAAGCTCAGAGGAAATGAAAGGAGGAATAAAATAGACTATTTAAGTCCTTCACTGCAATGCTAATAGATTTATAAATCATCCTATTTTTACCAGTATTTCTAAACATTGCTCAACAAGAGAGCATTTTATGTTATGCTCTTTTGTTTGTACTTGTTAGTTTATATGTGTGTAAAATGTAGGTAGGGAAGGAAGGTTCTGTTGTCAGGTTGGAAAACTTCTATGTTAAACCTGGTAAGTTATATCAATACTGAGAATTTAATGTTTGGGGACTTAACTGTAAATTTATAAGAAGACAATTTTTTGGAGTGTTTTAAAAAATACGTTTGAGGGCCACCATCTGTCTGAGCGCTAATATTTCTTGAAGTTCAGTTTGGAAAATAATTCTTTGGTGGAAGGGAGTGATGAAAGGGTTCATGGTGAAATGCATATGAACGTGAGAATATATGCTAAGGGCGAGGGTAGTAGGCAGAAATGGAATATGCTGCAAATTACCTTTCCACAATCATCCTTTGCTTGTGTTCTGATTGAAACAGAGATTACCATTATCTTTCACTTTTGAAACTAGAAGTAAACAAATCTGAAGCCTTCATTTTTAAGAAACTGCATAGCTTGACATACTTGAACTTGTCACAGTATTTTCTTGCATAATGGCCACGCTAGGACTAGTAGCCCTTGCCTGTTCATCGGGAAAACACATTCACTGACAGATACGCATCATCCCCAAAATTTCTGTTCACCCCCCCACCAACAAATGCATGCTTTGGGGAAACATTTAAGCAAACACTCTGCAGTAGAGGAAATTTTGGAAAAGACACCACAGTATAATAGACACAGCACATTCTTCTCACCATACCTTCACATTAGACTGTACAATACAGCAAGGGCAAATATCACCATGAAGCCACTTTTGAATGTCATATTCTTTTCCCAACCTTTCCTGCAGCAATGAGCTAAAGGAAAGGGACAAGGTTGTTTCTTTTCCAATATGCATGCAATGTGTTTTCTTTGGTTAAAAATTTGAAACATTAGCGTAAAAATCAAAAGAGAGGAAAATACCTGCTCTTATGTGGTTCCAGTCTTAAACACAGGCCATAGAAAAGAGTATAAGAGAATTGTTAAGAATTCTTAGACTTGAGCTCCAGGATAGAGAAAAAGTGTAAGGCACGCGGATTACAGGGCTGCCGGAAAAGGTGTCCGCGGTATTCCAGCCTCCATGCCAAACTCCTGCCTCCATTTTTCAGAATAAAAATTCAAACTCTCATTCATGGTACATGAGACCTTTCTGAAACTCTCTTATGGCTGCTTGAAGATATTATTTTATCTTTCCTAAACTGATGTTATGAGAGGTTTTAAAGCTAATTTTCCTCAGATTCCACTTTCATCTGTTTCCCACTCTGGCTGAACTGTCTTACCTTGTTAAATTCTCTAGTCACACTGAACTATGTTAGTGGCCTCTTCTGATAGCTTTGTTTAGCCAATTCATGCATGTTTCAAGAGTCAGAATTACTGATGAAAATGTCTTTGACGGTGGCAGGTGTCATGTGTGTCCTTCCAGGATTCACCCCATCGCAATGCTAGTGACTTATTCTAACCACGACTACTTTATAGGCGTATTTAGAGAGCAGAATGATGCTAGTCTCTTGTGTCTTGTTTATTTGCAGAACTAATAAATCTATCCATCTGTAAGGCAGAAAGATAGTTACTAAATAATATTCCTGTAATATACTGAGAATATATTATTCTGAAAATTTTAGGGTACCTAATTTTTTTTAATAAGTAGTATTTTTACTATAAACCTAAATTAGGAGAAGCAACTCTGTATACATTTATTTTGTCCAGTCACATCAATATTGCCCAATATTCTGGAAATATTCCAGAAATCTAAGCAATATATAAGTATTTTTGTTATAAAATTATTTGTTTCTAGTATCCTTATTTTCATTCAAGCCAAGTAGATTTTGATAATACATTTGTTGAATTAGTTTCGAGTTAGAACATGAAGAAAATGATAAAAATATGAAGTATAAAATTATGAATTTGAAAAAGGAATCAAGAGAGGATAGACAGAAATTCCATACAGATTAGATTCTCTGCTTCGTATAATATTCTGCAACCCCCTGATTCTTTCTAAATGCTATTACACTATAATACTGTTTTGGCCCATGGAAATTTTAGTCATTAAATGACTGTGTCACTAGGAAAGGTCTTCTAATGGGTATTTTTATTAAAAGTATAAACAGGCCTCAAGGGGCTGGCGATTTAGCACAATGGTTAGAGCACCTCCCTAGCAAATGCAAGGCCCTGAGTTCAATCCCTGGCACCAAAAAAACCAAAACAACAACAACGAAAAAAAAAACCTAACTAAATAGGCCTCAAATCATAAAACTAAACCATCGGTGAATCTCAAAGAATGCTAGATGGCAAATTAGATTCACTATTGTGGCCTTGATAGTGAGCAGATTTTTTTCAGATTTAAATCAAAACTACTTGAGGTTGAGAAATGCTTTTTCAGCAGCTAAAATTAGTATGGTGATAAAAAAAATAAGATCTGGTTTTAGTGATAAAAATGAGATATGATATCGGTGTTTCACAGATAAAGTATGTGAGAAAAATAAAGTTGCTAAAAATTAGACTGGTCTTACTTTTTAAATAGCATACATGTAATTTTTCAGGTAAGAAATACAATCATAATTTATTAATTATAACAAGATTTATATTCTTTATATAGGCAATAATTAAAGGGATAATTAAGAAGGCATATTATATACCAAGACTTTTGTTTGATGATTTTATATCTTCTTAAATCCTTTTGCAAATTTAGAAGTGAGGATATAACCTTTGTTTTTCCAGGTGAATGATTTAGAATTCAATGGTCTGGAAGATTTGTCAAAACTCAAAAAATATGTATTTTTCTGGGTTTTCCTACCTCCTTTCCATGTAATTACAATTTTTGTTTCACCTTCTATTTAATCAAAGAAGTTTCATTTAAAACAAAGACAATGATTTGAAGCACAGAAATGGAGAAAATATACTCAACTCATTATTACATTATTATGAATTGTAATATCTGTTCTGTTTTTCTGAGATTAGATTCAATGATTTTTTAACTTTTTACATTTTGAACTTTAAAGTGCTATATATACATTCAATATTCAACATCTTGTCATTATTTACTGAACAAGTACCTGTTGGTTATTCTAAACTCTAGAATAAAAAGCCAGATATACTAGATCCTTCTGGGCAAAGGAGCTCCTATTCTTGGTTTGATAATATAAAATTAAACAGGGAACCAAATAAGTGAAAGAGATGATTCGTATCTGGGTGAGTACCAATAAAACATAAATTATGTTGATGTGACAAAAAGTGAGTTGTAGAGTCAGGGTCTGTGGGAAACATGCTGTTTCAAAATTGAGTGGTCATCCACGAACAAAATAATGGCTAAAGGCAGTCTTGGGAAAGAGTATTAAATATAGAAACACACAACAAAAACTGCATAGAGGATTCAAAAAGCAGAAATAGGCTCAAAAGTTTCACAGGCTTCAAAAAAGCAGGGCTGTGTGACTCCATCTTTGTTAAGTGACAGAGACAGAATGAAAAGTCCGAGAGTGAGAAGCAGATACAATGGAGGATTTATAGCAAAAGCTTCAGGGGACAAGTCATAGTGCTTCTTGGCTTTATTTTTCTGTATTGTGAATTTGAATTAAACATTAGTCTAAAGGTCTTATAAATCCAATAAAATTATATTTACACACTAATAGAAAACTGTCATAAAATTCACCTAATGCTTTCAGTTATCTTATTTTGGACCAGTAATAAAAGGTATGATTAAAAAATATGATTTTTTTTAATATTAGAGTAAAAAATACATTGCCACTAATCCTCCTCAAAATACTCCCCCATACTTTGAAAACACTTATCCCATCATTCTTAACACTTTCTGAGTTAGTTCTCAAAGTCTGTTTTTTTGTCTTTAATTGGCCTGTTGTGACTGTCTCCATCTCCTGAATAAACTCAGAATGCTTACCTTTCAAGATTATTTTGACTTTATGGAAGAGCTAGAGTCACACAGTGAGATCCCTAGTGGTCAAAACACACCGTACTATTTCTACAAGCCTGCATTTTTGTTGGATGACACTAACAGCCTTCACCATATTTTTGATAAAAACTGGCAAAGATAGTATAGGTTTGTATATGGAAAAGAATGTGTGTGTGGGGGTGTGTGTGTGTGTAAAATCACAATTTTTGCTTGAAGTTATTGTGATGAGGAATAGCATCCCTAGTTTGGGTCCACAGAGAGCATTCCATGCTTTATCTCCAGGGATATCAAAGGGAGGTAGTTTATATTAAAATTTGTCTGAGTTTTGTATTGACTAATAACTTTAAAAAATACAAAGCTGACATAAGAAAAAAACAATACCCCTGCCAAACGTGAGTTCTAAATAATCATATTCAGTAATGGATCTAAACACAGATTCGTATTTATAAATTACTTTGGTTAAAATCGCTGTTAGTGAATCTTCAATGTTAGTGTTTGGATTAAAAGCTTCCCAGGTTTTGTCTCTCAATCTGTAGAGTGCAAAGTAAAGACAAACAAGGAAATGACTGACATCGGACAATGTAAATTTGTTTTGCTGTATCTGTAACCAGAGCAGCTTGTTAGGTAAGTTGATATTATTCTCTCTGCAATTTACAGAGAAGGAATCTACAGGTGTGTTTGAAAATATGATGAATGTTTACATTTTTTAAAAAATTCCATTACAGTAAAAGACACAATGCCATTAATCTCCCTCGCAGCACTGCCTCTTGCTTAGCACATACTTATCCCATCTTACTTGCTACTTTCTGAAGCAGTTCTGGAAGACTTCTTTGGTGTGTGTCTTTAAGTTATGCTTTTGGGGCTGCCTGAAGTGCATTTGAAATGTTTACTTTCATGGCCATGTTTATTTGAGGAAAAGCCAGAAATCACACAATCTCAGAGTCAGTGAATATGGTCTGTGTGGTCTACTATAATGTCTTTATGAGTTTTCCTTTCCATTGGATGGCACTCTGAGTAGCATTTACTATTTTTTATCACACCTAGTAAGGACACTTAAGAAAGAGGATTTCCTGAAATGCTTTAGAAATTGTAGCAAGAATGATGGAATAAATGTGTTTGAAGAAAGGGGGAGTATTTTGAATGGTATTAATGGCAAACGTGGCTTTTTCATAATAAAGTTTTATCAGTTTAAACATTTACTTGGTATTTCCACAACGTCTCATGAAATTTAGTAACATAAGGTTGCATGTCCAAGACCTTACTAAATAATGCAGAATTTAGATTTCAGCAGTTCAAAATATTAATGTATGTATTTTAATTTCCCTTGAAAGCAGTAATGATTCCAACAATGTGTGTTTGGTGAATTAGTGCAAATTTAACACAGAGAATGATTTTTCAGGTCGTAAAATTCAAAGAGCCTTTTGCACATTAGCATTTTTACTTCAACAATGAGTGTTACTATACTGTACTGGATCAGGCGAATCCTTCATCTGGAAACTTTAAGACTTACTCTTCCCCACCCTGCCCTGCAATGGTTAAATGGGTACAAGAATAAAATGTACTGTTAAATAAAGACTTGTGTTACAGGGCTGCTCCTGAGATGGAAGAATACGTTTTAACTCGGTTTTGCAAACAGGATTTTTAAAAGTACATTGAGGATAATTTTATGTACCTTTATAAAAATCCCCCCACACTTAAGTATGAAACACATTTCCTTCTACAGCTTTTCAACTATCTCATTCATCACCAAATTCCTTGTGTTACTCAGGGAACTTAATTAGGGTATTTAAATTAAAGCCGAGTTGTCATGTCTTCGCTATAAATTTAAGTGTCTTTTATGTGGTATTAGAATATTTCTTAATGCTAGTTTAGGAAAAAAATAAATGAATCAAATAAAAGTTGTAATGAAAACAATCTAGAATTAAAAGAATGAGGGAATGGGAAAAAAAGAAGCAACAAGATATATCATGTACAGGTACAAATTCCCTATGATGAATGTTATCACTATGTACATCTAAAATGTACCATTAAGGGCTGGGGATTTAGCGCAGTGATTAAAATGTACCATTAAAATAAAATTTTAAAAAAAGAATGAGAACACATCATATTTGTTGTGTGTACAATGAGAGATTACATGATCAATAATGATGCAATATATGAGGTATTTTAAAAAAATAATCACATAGGAACTTGGACAATCATTTTCATGATTTTATTAGTCACTTCAAAAGTACTCTCATAATTTTTCTGCATTTCTTGTAATTTATGCCATGTTATATCCTAATGGCATATTTGGTTTTATAAAAATCCATTGCTTCTCATGACATTGCTCAAAAAAAAAAAAAAACATGCAATTAAAAATTCTCTTTGGTGAGAGAAAAACCTGTGTTCATTGAGATGACATGAAACATTGAAACGATCTTATGCACATATTTTATATTTCATGTGGTGTTCCTTTATCATAAATATGAAGAAAAATTTCACACTATTCCATTATATTTACAAGGGATTTTATGTACTCCAAAATTATTATAAATTTTACACCAAAATCCACTTAATACACATGCACTACTACCTTTACGCAGTCATTCCATGTCTTTTTTATTCCACTTTTTAAAGTTGTCAACCAACATATTCTACTATTTTGGTTACTCCTCATGCCAACGCCGAAACATCCTGATCATTTTCATCACTATTATATTTATAGGAAGTATATGCCAATGTTTAATTTTGAAAGCCACAATTTCTACATTAGAAGTGTTAAAATATTGTTTTCAAAAACTACATAAAGAAATGCATGACGAATAAAGAATACCAATTTTTATTGTAAAAATGTATCTCTGAATCCTAAGAGCTTAAGTGCAGTGGTACTATACCTCGGTTCAGGAACTTAATTCGTTTCTCAGTTCTGGAAACAATGGCCACACTAATGTGTGTGCAAAAAAGATAGCTATAGTCGTGCTCATTACCTGATGAAGCATTCGCAAACAAAAACAGTGTTGCTAAACACTTCTGTTTGCGAACCAAATTGTTCACAAACAAAAGCATTTGTGAACTGAAGCACCACTATGCGGAACATCCAATTTCTTCCTCGTAGGAAGAGACAGCATTGAGAATAAAAAGGGGCTTTACTTTATTTTATTTGCTTTTGTTGTTGCTTTGATCTTTTCAATTAGTTATTTGTTTAGCCCAAACCTCTAATATTTATTTGAAATTCAGTTACAAAATAAAACTTCTACTCCTTTACACTTTTCTTCCTGATGCCTGAATACATTTTACTTCTTTCAATATATTGTAAGTAATACACCACGCACATTTCGCTCATTTCTCAAACAATCAAATCACTTTCTAAGTGACATTAAAAACTGCCTAACTATTAGTGAAACTGGCAAAAAAAAAAAAAAGACACTTTAAAGATTACACTTGAGAGCCACAGCTCTGACAGATCCCATTTGGCTCTTTTTATAAAATGCTAGAAATATTGACATCTTAATAAAAGCTAATTTTATAAATGAAATATTTTAAAGGCACCAGGAAATATATTGATTTTAAAATGTGTACCTGGTTTTGCTTGAATTGGGCTTCCTCCTTGCAACTAAGGCATAAATTATAAGGAAACACAGACAAACGATAAGGGCACTTCTGACATGACTACTACGATTAAGACAGACAGTGAAGAAAACAAACGGTGCCTGACATGTGACAGTCACACACCAGTTCTTTTTTTTTTTTTTAACCAAGAACTTGTATTGGTACACTGTAGATACACATAATGATTACGTGCATTATAGTTAATTGGTACCTGTACATGATACATCTTGGTTCCTCCTCCCTTGCCCTCCCCTCCTTTCCACTCCCCCTTATTGACAAAAGCTTTATTTACATGTTTCCATTTTTTTCTTTTTTTCATTTCCTTTCTTTTCCTCTCCCTTCCTTTCCCCCTCCTCCCTCTCTAGTTCTCTTCCCATTTGAATGTTATCTTTCTTTTTCACAATATCTTTATAGCTTTTTGTCCTCATTTACCCTTATGGTTTCTCTTATCAGAGAAACAATGCGATATGTACTTATGTGTGTCTGATTTATTTCACTCAAAAGTATGTTCTCCAGGTGCATCCATTTACCTATAAATGTTTCAAGTTTATCCTCTTTATGGCAGAGTTGTACTCCATTGTATAAAAAAAAACACACATCTGCTTTAGACATTCATTAGTTGTTGGGCATTTGGATTGTTTCCAAGACTTTAAAAATTGTGTTGCAATAAACATGGTTGTGCATATATTGCTGTGGTACAATGTTTTTAATTATTCTGGGGAGATACCGAGAAGAGGTATAGCTGGATCAAATGGAACCTCTATTTGTAGTTTTCTGGGGCATCTCCACAGGCACCAATACTTTAAACCAAGGGCCCAGTCAATTAAAACCTCTTTTGGGTAAGTAATGCTAACTCATACTTTACGATAAAACTAATAACACCAGCACATTTTAACAATAGAAATATATATTAATTGTTATTAAATATGGCCTGTGTACTCTTTCCTAAACACACTGTTTTATACTGGCTCTGCATCTTTCTCCTAAGTGCCATTAGCTAAAATGTGTGACTTGCCTTTTGATTTGTGTTTTTTCCCCACTTTCTAGGAAGCCTCAATATCTGATGATCAGTTCTAACTTCTGCCTTCAAAAAGTTATCTCTGATATGTTTTTGTAGGGTTTTTTGTTTTACTTTTGTTATTCTTTATATTTGTTCGCTCATTTTTCATTAAAATTAATGAACATAGGATTGGGCATTTAGCTCAGTGGTAGAGTGCATGCCTAGAAAGTGCAAGGCCCTGAGTTTGATCCCCAGAACACACACACACACACACACACACACACACACACACACACACACACACACAAATTAAGGAACATAATGAGCACTCATTGTTGTATTGTGTTGGAGAAATGTACTTATTCTCTAGGACTGTGGCTCTCATCCACATGAATATCCTCATTTATAATCTCACAACCAGATTTCTCAGATATGCACAATGCTAAAAATCATATGTTGTAAGTCTAAACCTATTCCAAAATATTTGTAATACAGTCAAAGCAGATACAGAAAAAATGATAATAGTTTTATCAGAATCATTAGACGTGAGGGCTTTAAATCGCAGTTCGGCTACGTAATAGCACTAAATGATAGCTATAACTTTTTAAAATTATATTAACTTCTATTTCATGATTTCCAAAGTAAGAATGATAAGATCAGAGATGAGGAAAGTCGATTAGGCAGTTTTAATTCCTACCTTCATTAAAATAGGAACACAATTGTTGACTGAGAAATACTGTTCCTTGTTGAATACGCTAAGATATTTGAAACACTTTAGCTCAGGATATGTCATTAGGAATCGACTTGATAAGTGCTGCTCATTACTGATACTCAGTACTAGTACAGGTACTTGTAGTACTCGTAGCATCATTTTTCACACTGTGACTCCTATTATACTGTATGCTAGCAGCATAATGAAAGTTGAATGAATGAATGAATACATGGATCAATAGATAAATAGGTTAGGAAACGAATCCTTCTGCATGAAGGAATAATATATATGATAATAGAGAAGACAAATTTTATATAAATTCTTATTTCAAGGGATTTAGATCATCTATCTGAAAGCATCTTAGCAGAGTATCTGCTAAGTCCCACTTACATGAACAAATCACTGAACACAAGAGAGAACTAATATTCTGTCAAAAATCACACACGTTATGGCAGACTAAAACTCCCCTAGATTAAATTATGGGACAGGCTAGTCATATGCCCATCAGAAAATATAATGCATTTATCTTGCAATGGTTGAAGTGTTTTATAACAAATATAAACACACTAATAAGACTCTCTTTAAACATCTATAAATGTATAATAGTCATGAAAGAAAGATTAATATATACCTCCTACCCTGCAGGGTTGACAAAAATCATAAAATTTACTTCAAAAATGGCAATAGTATTATTTGTGAAACTTCATACACATTGAAGAAAAACTAGGAATGGATATATGAAAATACTTCCATCTGTATGCACAGGCAGAAACAGGGAAATGGAGTGAGCCACCGCCCTCCCTTCACTCAGCTGTGAGCTAGCACCACTGTGGGGATCATCCATATTTAAGCTTAGGAGGTCATGCTGCCTGAGGCGGCGGATCATTAGTTCCCATTAGTTCCCACGCTAGAGAGGGACAAGATGAGAGACACCTGCAGTTAGAGGCGTCTGACCACAATGGGAGGCATCTGAAGTTAAAGGGTTCTGACCCTTTAAATACTGGAAGGCTGAGTTGTTTTGAGACTCTCCACAGCTCCTCCAGAGCTCCTCTCCCTCCTGCCGGTTCCTGCCACCCTCCCGTGATCTTCTGTACACGCAGCTACTTAATACCGACTAGAAGGTCTGGGCTTGGCAATTCTTTCCTTGCCGTACACAACGACCTGCACTATTTTGGCCCACTCAGCTGTAACACGTATGCACACATCATCTCTACCCCCGGTTCATATTCCAATTTCTTTTCAGTGATCTTATGAATATCTTTTAGATGAATTGTCGTGAGAACCTTAGCAGTATCCTCTTTGCAGCTCCTTAGTTTTACCTCACTGATCACTGGAAAAGTCTTACTGTCACTTGGAACAAAGTTTGACACTGGAATTTAGTTATTGAGTTTATATTCTTAGAAGCAGATAGTTGGTAGAAAGTAATGCTTGTTGTTGGTTCCATCAGGGAAGGAATTCTGTCCTCTTTTCTCTTTCTTCTTCTAATTCTTACACATCTTGCTCCAATTTATCCACTCCAGTTCCTTGATTCATTAACGTTTGTAATTCACTCAATCTATAAATTATGATTAAATGATTTCTCCTTATTTAAGGCACTGTTAATCCAACTATTAAAGAAAGCCTCACCAGTCCTTATGAAATTTGCAGTATCAGGGAGCACACAGGCAAGAAACTAGTCATTTTGGAAGATCAATAAAGATCATTGTACCAATCAATGTGGTTTGGTACATAAAAAGATACGTTGCATAGAAAAGGTTCTTAGCCCAGTGCTGGGGGAGCAGAGATCGCTTCCTGAAGAAAATGCCTTTGAGGCTGGTATTCGGATAAGAAATGAAAAACGTACAAGGTATTTCATGCAAGACAATGAGCATGAACTAAAGTTCTGAAGGAGAAAGCACAAGGAGAATTTTTTTAAAAGCATAAAGGTGGTGAGACTAAGACATGCAACTCGAAGAGTGGAAAGAGTGGAGATAGGTAGAAATTCAATTTAAAAAGGTTTTAAACCCTGAGAAGTTATCAGTTTGATTGGGAAGCTAATGACAGTCTTTAGAAAAGAATTGAAGACAGGAATTGCAAAATACCTTGAATGGGTATTTACAGAGAGGATGAATTCAATGGATTATGACTACTACAATACTTTTCACTTCTGCCCCAGATTTTAGAGGATATCTTGGAAATCTGATAGATTCTTTAACTTTTTGGACACTTAATTATTGGCGGTTTTGTTAGAAGTCAGCACTGCTGGTGGCTAACAGAGAAACCCAGAGGCAGGGACTATTCCTCCCTCCAACTCTTGGGACTCCTACTTTTATCTTATGCTTTGACTATGGGACTCATTCTTAAAACTTCTTTCCCTACATTTCAAATATATATATTTGTTTTGTTTTTAATCAACCTTCCAGAGACAACATGATGTCTTTAGTTCATAATGTGGTTTCTCTGAGAGCTGAGAATTAGCATTTTCAAAATGTGTTCTGGGTTGTAAGAACCGGGTTTTCATCTGTTTGGCTAACTACACCTAACAAAATAATCAATAAACCCATGTATATAATTAATAAATGAAAATACTCATACCACAGAGATCATACATGCCAGAATATTGAAAAGCAAGGACATAAAATGGCTTACATTTGTGTCACACTATTTTCTGCAGTTCTGAGTATACAACATTTATTTTGTTTTTCTTTCTTCATGGGTCTTCTTGTATTATAATCATTTTACTCTAAATCTGTCCCGTAGCCCTCCTGCCAAGTTTAGTATTTGATCAAAAGTAAACTTTACATTTGTGTTAATGTTTATTTTTGTGTTTGCTAGTTTTAACATATGGTTTTAACACTAAATTGTAATATTGTAGGCTCTGGATAGGCCATTCATACCCATTCTATGCAATAATTCCCCCTATGGTGCAGTCTTAAGTTTATAGCAGTCATCCTAAACTAATGCACAGATGTTCAAATAAATAAAGAAACCATAAATTTAAAAGTAAATGTACAGATGCTCAAGTACCTATAAGAAATCATAAATATAATCAGTGTAGAGTTTACTGATTAAACTATCACAAGAATTTATCTCTGGTCACAATAGTTCTGCCATGACTTAGATGCTATTATGAGATCTATATCCATTCACAGTTCTTTAAAATGAGAAAATACAATTTACTACTTCATTGAAGACAAAATTTTACTATCACTTAAAGTGAATCAATTAAAAGTTGATGCATTCAAAATGGAATAAATACAAAACACCTCAAGTGATGAAAAGGTTTCTAATTACTCTGAATTCCCACACTTTCTGCTACAAGGAACTTTCTAACTCTTTGAAATAATTCTGATTATAAACTTTATATGTGTTCATATTCTGAAATAAGACAGGGAAGAAATAAAAATCATCTATGGCTTTTCTAGTAAAAGTTTTCAGAGTGTTTTTTTTTTTAAATCTAACATGAATATTTTATTCCCCTATATAACACCATTGAAGGAACTGCACAATGCAAAATACATGTTAAATACCTTGTTTTAGGGCAAAAGTTCTCAGGAAGCTACAGGATGTCTCCCAGTCTAGCGTCACTGATATCTGTCTTCCCCGTGTCCCTATGCTCCACCCATGGAACCCGGATCCCACTTCTGTCTTATTGCCTTAGTGCACCTGGACACCTCTGAATTATGACTCTGCACCTGCCATTAATTCCTGTATTTTTGCTAGCTTCTTTGTGTCTCTTCTGCTTTGAAATTATCCGTGAAGCTACCTGGCTTTCCACAATATTTTTTAATGATTGCCTTATCTCATACAGTGCACTTCAGCATTTTATTTAGTTGTCTTTATAACTAAACCTTCACTGAACCTCCTCTAGCTCCATGGGGGAAAGCATTGAGAATTTTATAACAACATCCAGAACAAGCTTTATAGTACCTGACACATGGGAGATGCTCATAAGGTAATTAATAATTACCACGTGTATGTTTTAATTCACAGCCATGATGGTGGATAAGGCCACCACCTTCCACAACAGCTACTACTACTTCAGGTAAAAGTCAAACAGTCCTGGCCCTAATTGCCAGTACAAAATGAAACTTAGTACACACAATTCCTATTGAACTACATCCTTTTAATATACAATTTATGTTTAACATAATCTTAAATATCACATCATATTATTTTCTGCCACTGTAAACAGTGAGATTACTAAAATTGTATGACTATCTATCTGGATGCAATATTTGACAATTAATTTTAGAAATCTATATTTCCACTGGGCCAAACAATAATGAAAAGTTTGGATAAGAAAACATTATTTTTCTTAGACCAGAATTATAGCTGGTAGGAGATTTTTTAAAAAAGATAAAAAGCTTGTAAACTACAGACTAGTCTAAAGCAAGATTATGTGTTCATAATAACAGAGAAAGATATGTTACCAGAATTTTATAAATTCATAAGTAAATTGGTAAATACACAAATAAAAACCAAATATTCCTGTTATTGCTGAAAAAATTTTATGACTACAACTCTGATAAAGCCTGTATTATTAGTTCAAAGGAAATATAATTAGCTATTCTGTGTTTAAAATGCAATAGGAGCCAAATATATGAATCCCTCACTTTCTATATCTCTACTAATATTCACATTTTTAAACAACAGATTTTTTTCAAGTTTATGGAATTTTTTTTAATTTTAATGGTACATTTTAGATATACACAGTGATAACATTCATCATAGGGAATTTGTACCAGTACATGATATATCTTGCTGCTTCTTTTTTTCCTATTTCCCTCCCCGCCCTTCATCTCCTCCTCCTTCCTTAATTATTGATACTGTTTTAAACTCCAAAATTATATTAGACGATCAACTCCACCGCAGAGAAAATATCTAATAAAATGTTTATGGTCTACTCAAACTGCAAATTTAACAACTGACAAGATTTCAGAATGTAAAGGATTTTGTAGAAACAGTTAAAGAAGTGCCTCTCAAGCATTATTATTGTATCAGTTGGCTTTCCTCTCGCTGGGACAAAGTTCCTAACACCTACAGTTTAAAGGAGGACATGGTTTATTTGGCTCTCAGTTTCAGAGGTACTAGCCCATGGTAAGCTGTGTCATTACTATGAGTCTGAGGTCAGTAAAACATGACGGCAGAAACAGATGATGTAACTAACAAAGCTGTTCACTACATGGTGGTCGGGAAGGGGAAAGCAGGGGAGCAGTGCTGGAGACGAAGGGACCAGGCACTAGTTATTGGCCCTGAAGTTACAAAATCATTACTCACTCTTAACAACTAGGGCCCACCTTTTAATAGACTATTTCAGGTGTGAACCAAGTTGTTTATCAATAAACTCTGCTAGTTAGGTAGATTTTTTGGTAGCTTTGCAACCATGAAACCCAGTTTTAAAATGAAACTGCATGCTGGAATTCAATAAGTAAAAACAGATCTAGGTCCAAATTATTAAGAAACGCTTTCTTAAAACCAGACTACACAAAAAGTGTGTTTGCTCTGAGAATATATAAACATCATTTTCAATTAATGAATTAAATTCACATTTCTCTGTAACACAAATAGACCCAAAAGAAGCCTCCCAATGTACAAGATGATGAGATCCAGATACTAACAATATTTATATTGATATGTATTGCTTTAGTTTCACGAAAGCCATAGCACTGACCGTCCTAAAGACCTGCATATTAGCTAAACAACACTTTTCTTCTTCATCTCATATATGCTATGGAATCGATGGTGTCATATAGTCAACCATTTTCCCAAGTACTAGTAAAGAGGAAGTTATATAGAGTTAGAACTGCATTATTCATCTTTTCATCACTATAATGCAATACTTGAGACAGTTAACTTAGAAAAAGAAAAAAAAATTAGTTTGGCTAAAAGTTTTAAAGATTCTAGCCCAAGACCCATTGGGCCTATTGCTGTGGACCCCTGGAAGTCACACTGGATAGTAATAATTGGAAATGGATGGTAGAGCAACTTGTTCACCTCATGGCCAGATATTAAAAGAGAAAGAAAAGAGGCAATGTCACACTCTCCTTCACGGCTGTGTTCTCAATAACCTAAGCACCTCCTAAATGTTCCTCTAAAAGTTCAACCACCACCCAATTGTGTCATCTCAGGGACCAGAACTTTAACACATACGTCATTAAGGGGAATCTAAGAACCAAAGTATGACAAATCCAGACCATCCAATTCACAGTCAGGCCCTTTTGCATTAAGCTGCCCCTGTCTGGGCAAAAATGATCTCTTCTTCATAGTACTACTTAAAAAAAAAAATCATAGAATTATGTGCCACTACATTTCCCAAATACATGTGCCTAAATTATTTTTAAGAAAGAAAATACAGGCATATGATTCTACTACATAATAATTGATCATTCAAATCTGCACAACTTCGTAGTATTCTATACCAATTTTCAACTTAATTTTGAATCATTTGTTTGCTTCCTATCTATGTGATAGAAAGGGAAGAGTAATGTGAAATCTGTGATCTACTTCTATGTCAAAAATTATGTCAATACAAAAAAAAATTATGTCAATACATGAGGATGCCCCACCACCACTACCGCTGGTTGAATCTAATTCCATGAATTTAAATTGTCATGAGTGTTAGAGATCATGCTAAAAATTGACTATCAGATATATAAATTAAAATATTTATTGTAAAACTTGATTCATTCTGTAAAACTTTGAAATTAACAATTATAGATCTTTCACTTAACAAATTCATACACTTATTTTGGCCAATGATATGCTAAATGCCATGTCATGAGATTTTTAATCTCTATGACAGATTATTATGTTTAATTTGTGTTTATGCTTTGCTCTTTACTTGTAGATATGTTGTTTGTGTTAACATACAAATGTCCTTTTCTTCATCCAGGATCATGTGGCAGGAAATGTGGTTTTGGAGCTGAATTTCTTGTGAGTGGTGAATTACTGAATTAAGACCAGTAGTGATGTGGTCCAGGACTATGATGAGTTGATTTCCTAATGTGTAGATGATTCTGTTGTTGGGTCTAATATCTTTAGTCACACCATAAGAAATTCCTAGGGTGGTAGAAGAAAGATAGCACACCTTCTTCCCAAAGCAATGCGATCATGGATGGGACTTCAGTTATTTCTGAAGCTGTTGTCTTTCTAAATCACATTCCTAGGATCAGAGATCATTTACAAAAGGACTCGTGGAGTTCTGGTCACCCATGTTCTTTCTTTAATGAAGTGAGACAAATTAGAAGAGGTGCATGATTGCTTTGGAACTAGTTTCAGAAAGAATACAAATTGGAGAGATTCAAGTAATATGAAGGAATTAGAAAGATTAACAAGATAATATGATTCAGTCCTTTTGGAGGGTGCCTGCCAGTAGGTTTGGATTCCACGGACAAAATAGAAATAATTATCCGATGCCAAAGTCCGACTGAAGAATGCAAGTTTTTAGGGAAGGGGAGAGATCTGCAAGAGATGCCAGAGTTGGTCTTGAGTGGCTGAGCTAGGTCTGAGAATAGACAAGGAGCAATGGATACGTTACCGTTCATCTCAAGGATATCTGGAAAACTCATTTCAACTTGGGATTTTACATGAGACTTAGTAGCAGATAAGTGTAATGACAAATGCTTATTTTCAAAAAGAGACTGGTGATAAAAATTTTTGTAGAAATAAACACATCTCTTGCAAAGGTAGACAGAATTGGTGTGGGTTTTGGTCAGGATGTAATTATTTGGTTTAAAATGGTAAGAGGCGAGAAAAGAAGAATTATACTGAAATAAATATTTGGATTGATTAAGAAAATTGGGAAAATGCCAAATGTGCCATCAGGAAAGGGAGCCAAGTACCCACTGTATATTTGTATGGGAAATACTGACTAATTTGCCACAAACTGGACACTTTCTGTGGGTTAAATAGTCTTTCTGGGAGGTGAGGAAAGGCAGGGCAGGGAATAGGGCAGGCACTCCTAACTCTCCAGACAAGTAAAATGAAGATGAATTCTAATCTCAGGTGAGAAAATGTCACATCAGAGTTGTGGCTATTAATCCTGATATGTCAACTCCTTTGGATTAAAAAAGAAGTGTCTAGATTAGTAGAGCCACTAATAATCGCTCAGGGAGGTCTGGCCGTGGGTATTACACACAGTCTCCTCTTGCTCATTCCTCTCTGGAGCTGCTCCTCCACTCTGCTTGTGGCTACCAGGACACAGACAGCTTGGTTTTGCAATGCGCTCCCCCAGGAAATTTCTGCGTTGGAGCCAGTCAACCATGGAGCGATTCCCCCAAACCATGAGCTAAATCAACCCTGTCCTCTTTCAATTCGATTTGTCAAGTTCATGTGTCCAGCAATGAGGAAGTGAACTAATACAGTAGTGAAGAATGGAAGTTATTCTGGGAAGATCTGGAAGGTTTCTAGGCAAACATTAAAGATAGAGAAGAGAATAAGGAGAGGGAATCCAGGTAGGTCTTGTTACATGGTTTTGGGTAGAAACCGACTTGTCCATGAGGTCAACTCCTTCTGAAGTTCTTGGGGTAACTGTTTTGACTGTCATCTGCTTTGGAAGGCTTTTGATAAGATCTGTTCGAATTCTCTGGTTGAAACAGTTTACCACATTGAATATTTTTTTTACTTTTTAAATTGCTAAACATGAACCCAAGTTTGAACAAGACTTAATTCTACGGCAGTTCTATCAAGGAGTCCAACACTGTCATGTCCCTTCCATCAGAGCTCAAGATTCATTCTCTAACTCTAGTGTTTCCAGAACACGAGATTTCCAACTTCACACTCTGTTCATTGTTTGTCAGGAAGATCTAATTGGAGGGCAGCCTTAATTTAGGTCCTGCAGGTTTAGGGAATGGCAGCACTTAGAACAAAGCAAATTAGGTAAAATCATATAAGTTAATCAACATCTAAACTGTTGCTCTTCTTTGGGCACTATGCTTAACTTATGTGACTCTTTCCGGTAATCAAATTTTATAAAGTTTTTGTTTCCTTTAACGCCTATATTTTTTCTTTCTCATACCATCAATCCAGATTTCTTTATATCCCTAATATATACCTAATATATTTATATAGTAAACATGTTTACTATTTTCTGTTTGTCTGGACCATAGTATGCTCACACATTTGATCAAACATTATTCCAAGTGTATTTCCTAAGGTGTCTTTGAATGAGATTTATTGGCAGACTGAGTACAACAGATTACCCTCCCAAAAGTGGGTGGTCCTCATTTAATCAAAGGCCTGAATCTAACAAAAGCGCTATCCTTCCCCTGAATAAGAAGGAACTCCTCCTGCCTAACAGGCTAATTAGGACAGTGGTGTTTCACTATCTTCAGACTCCAGCTGAAACATGGGCATTTCTTGGATTTTAAGCCTGACAACTTTCACACTAGAACTGTTTGGCTCTTACGGCTTTGAACTTGGCCCAGAGTTACATCATTAGCTCATCCAGATCTCACTCTTCCTGTCTATAGATATTGAGACATTGCAACCTCCACAATCACATGTGAAAAGTCTTTACAATAAAATTGTTCCTATATGTGTATATTCATTCTATTGTTTGTTTTGCTAGAGACACCAAATGAATACAGTTGTATGTGAAGAAATTTTTTGGATAGTTCTTAGTTGCTTGAATTCAAAGCCCATTGCTTTTATGTTTAAAAAACATATTCCTAGGCATATGGGCATTGTTTTGTTATTTTGGGCAGATACAAAATGCATATAGTTACGGAATGCCTTATAGGGTTTCAACATATGTATTTTGTGATGTTCAAATCAGGGACAAGTGGACCATGTATCTTTTCAACATGTGTCACAAAAAATATTCTAAATCCTTCTTTCTCGTTCATTATTTTCTGGCAGGGGGTTGCTGGGGATTGAACTTAGGGCCTCGTGCTTGCCAGGCAAGCACTCTACCACCTGAGCTAAATCCCCAGCCCTTCTTGTTTGTTTTTTAATCTACACAACTTTCTGTGAAATATATCAGGAGAACTTATTTTTCCTTTCCAACTGTAACGTTCTACCCATTAATTAACATTTCTTTATCTTTTTCTCTTTTTCCCACTAGAGATTGTATTGATAATAGTTTTCTGAGCCCCCTTGGGGTTTTTACTGCCATTTGTTTTCATTTAATGTCTTTTCCAAAATGTAGATGTGAGCCAGGTTAAATAACATCTACAACAATCTCAATGAAGAGGCATGTAATAATTGCTATTTGTGAACCTGGAACAAAAGTGTTAAAATGGAAAATTTCTCCCCTCAAGATTATTTCCTAATATCCTTTTAAAACAATCTCAATTTAGGTTCTTTTCAGTATTAATATGCCGTCATACAGCATGTATTCTTATGTGATCCCCTTTTTATACTACAAAAGTCTGTGTTGTTTTTTGGGGTCTGGTTAATTATTTTGGGGAGAGTACGTAATATTACACTAAGTATATCATAAATTGACCATTTATGAATCTTCCTTTCTAGCTGCTATTATGGACAAGAGTGTTGTCATTCTTTTGTAGATTTTTGTACACATGTGCCAAAATTTCTCTGGGGTGCAAATTTCAGAATTGTTACGTTCTGTCAACTGAGCAAATGACAAAATTCATGAAACAATGTGAACTATTTTTTAAAGTGACTATACTGTGTTACACTCTTTATCTGCATAATTGTCAAGATTCAGTATTGCCCCATTTCCAGTTTTTGAAATTGAAACGCTCACTTCCCTAACAAACAGTAAGATTTCTGTTCCGCGCCATTTTCCTCAGCTATTCCTTTTCCTTGTCTGCAACATGCCTGAAAATGTCTTCTCTAACTTTAAATCAAACATTACTTTTCTTATTAATTTGTGTTTTCTACTTATATATCTGAGTCACTGAATATCCATTTTAGGTAATACAACTTTTTCTCACTGAGTGATTTTTTTTTATATTATGTCTTTAGATAAAATAAATTTCTTGACCGTAATGTTTTGTGATTCTGTTTTATGTTAGTACTTTATGTGAATTACTTAGGTAATTCATGGCGTTCCTTGAAGAAATATAGATATTCTACTGTTTTTTGTTTGTTTGTTGGTGGTGCCGGGGATTGAAGACAGGGCTTTGTGCTCCTATCTACTATGTATTTGTATAAAAGTTTTGAGAGTCCGGTTTACATATTTAACTCCAGATTTTATTTGGTGAGTATGCTGTGTGTACGGGTGTGTGTGTGATTTGTGGCATAGAAATCTACTTTAATTTTAAACTATGCATGATCTTTGTATGATCTTTGTCTCTACACTCTTTAATGATTTCACCTTTCTGAAATGCTTGGCATGCTACATCTACTTCTTCAGTTTATATATATTAGGAGCAGCATGCTCATATCTTTTTGCCATTGTCACAGCAACTATACTTGTGTTAATATATAAAATAGTATCTAGTTTCCATAGGCATTATGCTTTATGTACAAAATTCTGAATCACCTCAATTGGTCAAGATTTCCTTGAGTTTACATTTAATTGCATTAAACTTATAGATTATGTTTATAACTCTTCTCATTGGTGTGATATTTAATCTTTGTGTATGAATATGTGTATTTCTCTGTTTAAGGAGTATCCAGATTTTTATCCTGGTATTGATGTTTTCTACTATGATAGCAGGCACATAATGTTTGCATATAAATATTGACAAAAGTATAAATGTCAAATATTAGTGGATCTCAGGACTGATGCTACCTTAAGGAAGAAATAATTTGAACCAATAACTGATTGAAAAATTCTCTTTACCACATCATCAAATGATGTGGGCCTATTTGGCATTCCAATTCACAAGTTGGTTGTTGCCTGCTGAGGAGAGTTCTGAAGAGCAAATATATATATACATATATATATTTTTTTTTTCTTACCTTGGTCAGAAATTACTCATGGTCTATTTTTACATTTCAGCTAATTCTATCTAGATTTTCATCCAGCTAGCTCAGTTTTCCTTGTAGATGCTATTTCCCATAACCTCTTATCACACGTTTGTTCTTTCTTCTTCTTTGTAACTTTTAGGGTCCTCTCATTTGAGGCAGAAGCACCTCTTGTCGAATAAGCACATGTATCCAGCTTCCTCCATATTTTCTTTCTCATCATTCATCAATGGCAATCTGAGACGGCCTTCTCCATCTTTATATGTTTCATCTTCCATGTTGTATGATAGTCATGCTATACCCATCATAGTCTTCATGATTCCACATTTATGTCAATCTGTATTAAATGTTCTCTGCCATTCATAAATATTTAAACAATTTCATTCCTACATTATTTTGCATTTTAACTCTGTCACACATCCTCTTATATATTTCCTTTTTCTTCAGTAATGAGATTGCTTCTAGTTTCTTAACACTTGTTTGCCAACACTATTTCACCTGTTCCACAGAAGCCTCTTCCAAGATTTTTGCTGATTTTAATTAATCAAATGGGTGAGATTGGAGGCTGCTTCTTGAATCCCAGACAAAAAGATGATAAATAAGAATTTTATAGCTTTTAAGTAAACTTGGGAAATGAAAACCCTGCAATCATAGGAAGCCAATTTGTATTGTTGTAGTATTTAAGAATTTTTCAGGATGTGACCTGATTAAAGTCAGGAGCAGCTCTTAAAATTTTCTGTCTTCTCTGTCTTTATCACAGGCCGAATGCAGGGAAGTTGTTCAACACATTTTATCATATACATTCAGCGATCCAGAGCATTTGAAAAACAGGACTAACAGATCAATCTTCGGTATTTCTATTAGTGCAAGAATTATGAGTGTTAAAAAATGCAAGTGACAATAAAAAGACTCCATGAAGTTTATTGCAGTCAGTTGATTTTATTAAAAAGGAAAGTTACTGCATAAGAGGATCCAGCTCTATTCCCATTTTCCATTATTAGCACTGCACTGCATTGTGAGCTCCCCTCTGATTCAGATCCCAGACCACAAGCTGAGACTTTTACCTCTGTTGAACTAAGCCCTATGAACACATTCCCCTGCTAGTATCCTCCCTCGGCCCCTTCATTTTCATTTTATCATTCTCTCTTTTGCACATCTAAGTTCTGGACTTGTGCTGCAACTATTCTCATTCCCTTCCCGATGTGATTGTACCAAGGAGAGAAAATGCCCCCAAATTAATCCATCACACTGGCACAGATTCTAATGAGTGGGAAGTGGCAAAAATGATCCATTATCACAGCAATTGGAAAATCATAATATCATAGTTCAGCCTGAAAAACCAGTAAAGGAAATTTCTGAAGCATATCATGATGGCCAGACATGGAAGGCACTCTCTGGTCTGGGAGCTGCCTCGGTGGCAGCTCTCAGATTTATATGCGCACTGATTTTTATGTGCACACAGCTGTGCATATCCATGTGTCCAGACCTCACTCCAGAGGACCCATGGGTGCTCATCCTGGGCTTTGAAAAACTACATTTTCCGAGTTGAGTCTTAAAAGGTCACTTGACCAAAACGCAATGCCGCAGTGCCCTCAAGTGGTCTTACATTTTTAGAATAACTATTTCTTAGAGTGGCAGGATTCTTGATTCAAATACTTTCAAGACATTTTTATGTTTGATTTTAAAAAATAAATGATATAAACAATAGCAAAACAACAACAACAAAAAATAAAAAAAACAGTAGCAAAAAAACAAAAAATAAATTCACTTTCCCTTGTACCTAATCTCATTTTTCAACTGTCTCATTTTTCAACTGCCCATCCGGCACACTTTTACCTCACTTTTCTCCCCACTCCCTTCTCTCTCTCTAATATTCCTTTATTCCTTTAAACTCTCTGGGAAAGAGTGGACCAGTCATTATACCCAAGATCTATGTTGTTAGCGTTGTGGTCTGATGATACTGGAAAGTTATTTTTCTCTCTCTCACCAATTGTACGGGAGAAGCTAAAGAAAAACACTTAGTAAGTGCTCCTTAGGTGCATAAAAGTAAATGTGAAGATAATCTAAACATTTATCTTGCCCTCTGATAAATTTACACATTATGTACAAATAAAAAATAAATGCAAATATCTTTCTAGCATTGTCATTTGATTAATCAACTTAGTGATTGCATTAACCACTTTAATTTTAAATAACTTATGCGCATTGTGTGTGTGTGTGCATGTGTTTTCCCACCGATTTCATTAAAAGGAATGGTACTTCCAAGCATGGTGTGTTTTCAGAAGACTTGTAAGTACCCATCAACCTTTATTTGAATTTTAAGACATTACATAACTTCAGATCAGTTTGGAGAATCACTACTCAGGGAATTATTACCAAAGAGAAAAAATGTGGGTGTCAAGGTTGAGTTGAAATGAATGAACAACAGAAATAAAGTAAGTTTGGTTAGTAAAATTTTGTAGATGTATATACATAACATGTGAATCACAGTTTAGAGATCACATATACTTATGATCACACAATTGCAAATATACGTATTAGCTATACACATGATTCTTTTTGAAAAAGAACAAAAATAATGAAACAGCAGAATATATGCACAACCGGTTCCAAGAATGAAGTTGGTGAGAACTCAGAACTTGAACAAATGGAACTGAGGGTCTAAGCAGAGCAGAAGGATGCTTATACATCCTTATGCCAAGAGTTATGAAGATTTAGCTTATGAGAATTAAAATTATGAAACTAGCATGCACATTTTAAGCATTACTTCTATTCCTCTACAATAAGAAAAAGAGAGTATCTTTTATACAAGATGTAGAAGAGGATGGAGTAACCCAACATGGTTACATTTTGAGAGGGCTGCGAAGATGACCATATTACATAAGAAATCAGAGCACAGGCTTTCAACTTACGGTTTTTTTTGTTGTTTGTTTGTTTATTTGTTTGTTGTGGTGCCGGGGGTCGAACTCAGGCCCTTGTGCTTGCAAGGCAAGCACTCTAATCACTGAGCTAAATTCCCAGCCCATAGGCTTTCAACTTAGGCAAACCAGAAGTGGAAGCCAGGCTCTGACACTAACTCTACTGTGCAATTGTGATTTTTTTTTTTTTTTGGTAATCTCTCTGAGACTCTTTCTAGACAAGAAAAACTAGGAGTACTTTCACTGTGATGCTGTCATAAGAACTCAAAGACGGTGTACCTGTGATGCTACCAATGTTAGATTGTTCGTATCTAAGACACAGTGCCCCACATATATGTGCCAGGTTAATATTTTTCAGTTTTATTTTGCTATTTTTCAACCATTTCATACTACAGATGATGCATAAATTTTATATGTAAGTTCAGTTCAGTTAGTCTCAGTTCAGAGTGAAAGTGTATACTGGAAGAATATTTTTAAACGATTTCAACTTCCACAATTCATTAGTAGCTGAAGAATTTACTGAGGTCACAGTGCTTTCATTTTTGAGAAAATAAACTTCGGTTTAGTCCTGAGATCAATTTTGCTACTATGATATTATATATAAATATATACTAGATATACTAAAATATTTTAGTATATATTCATTATACATTGTGTTATTTTAATACAACAGGGAACTGTCACATTAAAAAAGAATTAACTTAAACAATATAGACTATTATGCTAAATAAGCAGATGTAAGGTCTTGAAAATCTGATATTTTCAAAATAGTAAATTGTGATTATGATAACATAATATTTTTAAAAATATTTATATATGAGATCCTCTTTTTCTAACTTTATTAAACAAACAGTTAATGACCAATAGTCGCAAACCGAGTTCTTGGGTTTTAAAGAGTTATTCGGTCACAAGTTTGTTCCTTTGTGTTCTCTAACTGTAATAATGTGTCACCAGTTCCAACCTCCAGCTGAGGATCACAATAGATCCGTGTGAATTACGTTAACACCTCACGCCAGACACTAAAGTGCTGGCTTCCCTCAGATCTGTGTCAATGTATCTTCTTCTTCTTCTGTCCCTGCCGTCTGGCCCAGCCAAAGCTCACTCTTCCTCTGTCTGATCTCGATGGCAGTGTAAGGTCTCACAGCATGGCGCTGGCTGTCTTCTCA
The DNA here is from genome assembly GCA_004026905.1 of Hystrix cristata. NCBI lineage: Eukaryota > Metazoa > Chordata > Mammalia > Rodentia > Hystricidae > Hystrix > Hystrix cristata. The sequence goes on along the minus strand of PVJO010000943.1, from coordinate 159,098 downwards.
ACTGCGCTGCCATTCTCTTTATCTCCAGCAGCATTCTGTTGCTTGTATTGCTCCTTCTAACTCCTTTTTGTTGACTTCTCAAATCTGTTTCAAAGAATTAAGTTTTCCTCCTTTACTTTCTTAAAAGGCTTGAGCCTTGTACTAGCAGTTGTTTCATTTAGATGTAAGCAAATTACTTTGTCTCATTTCTCCATACATCTCCCTACTCGTTCTGGTCTGGTATTGAAGTAATTATTGGCAGTAAGTAACAGAAAAGTTTTAGTCATATAGTTTCAATTGTTGACTTCAGAGAGATTTGACACGAGCTATCTAACTGCTTTGAAGCTCATTTAACTAATCTGTAAGATTTGGACCAAAGTTAGTGTACAACCTTTACATGGCTTCAGAGAAGATGGACCAAAATAAGCTTAATTCATTTGACCTAGCACCCTCTAAACAAACAGTGAGTGTTGGTTTCTATTATGATTATTATAATCCTTATTATGTCTTTATATTCTAATTTCTAATTCTATATGTAATATCCAGGCACATACAGAATTCAAGTATCTACAACTGAATTCAAATATCTACAAATAATTATCTTCTATATATTATCTTCTATACATTGCCATTTCACTAGCTAAAAAATAATCGAAATGAACTTCTCAAAGTTTAAGGTCTTCATAACCCATGAAAATAAAACTCGCTTCCATTCAGTCTTCTCTCTTAATATCTATGAAGTAATTTATAAATGGTTTTGCAAACAGATTGGAGGTATTTTGCAATCTATCTTCCACATCGTATATTCAATCTATCAAAAATCTTATTTTTTTTTAACAAATACGTCGGGATCTTACCATTGTCCTCTGCTGAAATGTGTCCTTATTGCTCTGAACCCTTGTAATATCTTACAGGAATTTGTTTTCCTGACTAGTCTCCCTGTTTTGGCCCTTGTTTCCCTTAACGTATCAGCCTAATATGTTCTGCCATGTTCTGTTTTAAACACTTTAGCTATCACTGCCATGTATTATTCCGCACATAATGTATAAACCAGGCGTGCTGGCGTACATCTGTCATCCTACCATTCTGGGAGGCTGAAGCAGGAGGAGCAAGTCTGAGTCTAGCCTGGGCCACTTAGTCAGACTCTGTCTCAAAAGACAAAACAAAAAAAGGGAGCTGGGGATGTGGTAGGGTACCTCTGATTTCAATCTCCAGCACCATAAAAAAGTGTGTAATTCGATGTTTAAACATAAATATACATCTGTGAAACCATCACCACTACCAAGATAAGAAACATCAATCATCTCCAGAAATTTTCTTCTACTCTTTGTAATCTCTTCTCTGTTTCCTCCTCCGCAGATAACCAATGAATGGATTTTTTTCCTTATAGATTGGTTTGAGTTTTTTAGAATTATATCTAAATTAAATCATATGGTATGCTCTTTCTGTATGCAAATAGTAGTATGGCAATGTGCCACATTTCACTGTGTGAATAATGGAGGAAAAGGAAAGGCTGGGTCTTAGGGTAATACATATGTAACGTGAGATCTTCTGGAGTTTTCCAAAGTAGTTATATCATGTGACATGCCAACAGGTGTCATGAAAGCTCCAATTTCTTAATCCTCTAGCTAAAACGTAATGTGGTCAGTCTTTTCCACATTAGTCCTTTACTCTGCTCAGTGCCATTTCAGCGTGATTTACACCACATAATGGCTACTGATGTTTAGAACATTTTCACCTTTAGAACATTTTAATTGACATCCATATATATTGTTTGGAGAAGGTCCTTTTCAGATATTTCTCTTAAATATAAGTTGTCCACTTTGTTTAATTTTGAGAGTTCTTAAAAATTTTGTGTTGAAGTGGTTTATCAGATACAGGTTTTCCAGAGATTATATTTCAGTCTGTGGCATGAATTTTTATTCTAACAGTCTCTCAAAAATCACCTGGCTGATTTGCTATGAATTATTTTAAGAGTTTTGATTTTTCGTAACATATTTGAATATCACTGTCATAATGACATTTTCCTACTTTCTTCTAGAGGACAAGGTATGTAACTATTTCTATTATTATTTTAACTTTATAAATTTTTCATAGACTTCATTGACCTGATTTTTCACATATGTTCTCAAATTATCGGTTAAGCACTTTATATTTGAAACTAGAATTATTATTTGTAATTATTCAGTTTGTTGCTTTTGTAGAAGCAAATGGATTAAAATATGCATGCGTATACATGTGTACATTTATATTTACATGCCGCTAGTATCTTAATTTTCCTAAGTTCATTGACTTTTTAATATTTACTTTTTGGAGATTTCATTGATTTTCATACAGGCAATCGTGCGGTAGATAAACCCAGATAGTATTTGTACTTTCCTTTGGATACCATGCTCTTTATTTACCTTTTTACTGGTCTTATTCCACTAGCTAGACCTTCTGGAGAAAAGTTGAATACAAAAGGTTGAAATTCTTATCTTGCTGATTTTCAGATATGAGAATTTAGATTTCCTATTAAGTGTGATGTTATCTGTGAATTTGTTTGGTAGGTGGCCTACATCCAGTTGAAGAAATTCATTTTTATTTATAATTTGGCAAGAGTTCTCACCCCTGGAATGGATATAGGAGTTTGTGAAAGTTTTGTATATTTAGTAAAATGTTCATATGTTGTTTGTTTATAAACATTAACAAAAATGGTAAAGTACATTAGTCCTTTTCAAATTGAAACTTAATCTTACACTCTCAGATCAGAAATCACTCTGTCTTGTGTGGATTGTTGGAGTCAATTGGCTTATTTTATTTAAAGTCAGTATAATCACTGGATTCATTAAAAGATAATTTTTGCTGTGTTTAAATATCTGAAAGACCTTGTGAAAAATTAGCAATGTTTCTTCATTAAAGGTTTACACAAGGAGTTTCAACTGTCTGTTCTTTTTGTTCCTGTTTGTGGATGTATATTTTCATCTGGTAACATTTTCCTCCTTTCACAATTCCTACAACACGGATCTGCCAGGTCTGTCTGTGAGTCATGCTTCTAGTTATGTTCTTCTGAAAAAGATTTTTTATTATCCCCTTTTGGAAAGATATTTTCACTGACTATAGAATTCCCAGGTGATTTTCATTTCTTCCCTTCCCTTTCTTTCCCTCCTCTCCCATCCCCTCCACTTCTCTTCTTGCAACTGATTAAAAGATATTCCATTCTGTTCTTGCTTGTACTGTATCTAATGAAAAATTAGCTAATTACTCTATTTTCATCTTTATTTCTCCGTATATAATTTTCTCTGCATGCTTTTTGAAATTCTTCCTTTTTTCCTGGCTTTGAAAAAAACGGTAGCTACATATGTTGATGTACTATTTTACAACATCTCTGCTTCTTTTTTTATTTTATTTTAATGGTACATTTTAGATGTACATAGTATAGAGATAACATTCATCATAGGGGATTTGTACCTGTACATGACATATCTTGTTGCTGCCTTTTTTCCCATTCCCCTCCCCTCACTCCTTCCTCCCTCCCTATTTACAAAAGCTTTGTTTCCATTTTTTCCTTCCATTTCTTATTTCTCTTGTCCCTCTGTTCCTTTCCCCCTCCCTTGTTCCCTTTCCCATTTGGACATTTTCTTCCCTTTCCCAACATAATACATTTTAGTCTTTATTTACACTTTGAGTTTCTCATACCAGAGAAACTATGCAGTATTTAAACATGTGTGTCTAATTTATTTCACTTAAGAGTATGGTCTCAAGATGCATCCATTTACCTAGGAATATCTCAAGCTTATCATTCTTTATGGCAGGGTAGTACTCCACTGTATAAAAAAAAAACACATTTTCTTTATCCATTCTGCTGTTGATGGGCATTTGGGTTGTTTAAAAGATTTAGATATTACAAACTGTGCTTCCGGGACTGACATCTCTGTTTCTTTAGTATTACTGAATTTAAACATGTGGTCTTACACTTTCATCAAATTTGAAAACTGTACACTACTTTTTCTTCAAAACCTTCTTCCTTTTTTAGAACTCTTATTGTATTGTATACTTGAGCTCACTTTTTCTGCAGCTCACTGATACTCTGTTCATGGAAAGTTTCTCAATGTAATAAGTTAGAACAAGAATAGGGCTCAACTGATTTGCTTTTAGTGATCATTATTCTTTATAACCTGCTGTTTAGTCTCTCTCTCTGTAGATACTATGATCTTCCTCCCCACCAACCTCCTTATCTAACATCAGTGTCAAAGATTTGCTCGCGGGCCTCTTTGCAAACTTACCTTGACAACACTAAATTAGTATTACCAGCTTCTTCTCTCCTGCTTTCCTGATCCACATTACCCTGCTGTATATATAAAACCATTTTTTTTCTAAAACATTTATCACTTTGCAACACACCAACTCAAATCATAATTATTTAAACATTTCTTATCTTTACTCAGATGCCCTATTCATGCCAGAAGTTGAGCTCCACTAGGGAAAGAATTTTTTAACCTATGTCACAATCCTGACCACATTGCTCAAAATTATTTGCTCAGTAAATTCATAAATCCAGCAATTTCATAGGATTATTTTGTGGTATAGTAAATGTAGATGAATACCTTAAACATTACTCTCAAGGAGATTAAAATTCAATGGAGGAAAAGGAGCACTGAGCCAAAGTAAGATTGAATGTGCAGTATAGTATTTGCAAGCTAAACTCCACAACCATGATGTGCGCTCCTTGAGGACAGTAAATGTACCTCTCTCCCGGACAAGACTGGTGGTTTGTATGTCATAAGAACCTGGCAAATCCACGGCATGATCCTTTTTTCTTGGTCTCTTCAGTCTTTGTGTACTACGTGGACTTCACCAATTTATAAGGCTTTTTACAAGAAAAGTGAAGAAAATAAATATGGAATCCCTGATTAGACTGGATGTCACCATGAACAGAGAATGAAGAACTAAGCAGAATCCTCAGGATACTTAAAACTGAGAATATCTTACTTTATTTCCTCTTTTCACACCAAAGAATAAAATTGGACCCCAACCTCTCACCATGCCCAAAAATCAACTTGAAAAGTGTTAAAGACTTAAATGTAGGACCTAAAACTTTACATCCTAGAAGTCGACAAGGAGGACTCTTCATGGTATTGGTCTCGGCCATGATTTCATGAACATGATGTCAAAAATATAGGTAACCAATTAACAGTTGGGGCTACCTCAAAGTTAAAACATCTGTAGAGCAAAAGAAATAATCAAGGGTGGAAAGGAAACCTACAGAATGAGAGAAAATATTTGAAAGCTTTACATCTGATAACCAGATAATTTTCAAAATATTTGAGGAATGTCTACATCTATATAGTTAAATGTTCATAACCTAATGAAGATAGAGACAAAGGACTTAAACAGGCATTTCTTCAAAAAAAGACATAAAAATAAAGACATGACAAAGTGCTCAACATCAGGCAACTGCAAATAAAAACCAGAATGGGGTATTTCCTCACACCTCTTGTGATGGCTGCCTTTAAAAAAAAATAAATAATTGTTGGCAAGGTTTTGGGGAACTTCAAAAACTTGTACACTATAGGTGCAGATGTGGGTAATGTAGCCAAATATAGAAAAGAGCATGGAGGTGCCTCAAAAACTTAAAAATGGAGCTACAATATGATCCAGTAATTCCACTTGTGAGTATATATCAGAAGCAGTTATAATCAGGACCTAAAGATATAGCTACAATTCCATTTTCTGTGCTTAGCTGTTCACAACAGCAAGATATGAAAACAATTGAAACATCCATCAAAAAGGTAAATGATAAGTGATTCCATTTACAACAGTACAGAATGGTGGTTTCCGGGGAGAAGGGAAGAGCGAAGTGTGGAGTTGTTCAATGAGAATAAGGTATAGTCATACAAGATTAATAAAATTTAGAGATCTGTTGTATAACTCAGTGATCATTGTTCATAATGTGAACCTCAAAATGTTTCAAGTTTTTTTTTTTAAACCAAGAACATGTATTGGTACATTGTACATATAATGATCACATTCATCACATTTATTTTATACCTGTACATGGTGCATCTTGATTCTCCCCCTCTTCCCCACCCCTCCCCTCTGTTCCCTCCTTCCCTATTTACAGCCGGTTTATTCACATTTCTCCATGATTTCCCTTTCCCCTTTCTTTCCTTTTTTCCCTTCATGCTTTTCCCCCTTCCCTCTTTCTAGTACTCCTGTCCTTTGTATATTATCTTCTTTTTATATAATATCTATTACACCTCTTTGTCCTTGTTTACAGTCATGGTATCTCATATCAGAGAAACAATTCGATGTGTACTCATGAGTGTCTGATTTATTTCACTTAATAGCATGACTTTAGTCTTTGTAACTTGATAACATAACAAGTTTATCATGTCCCAGGTACCTTGCAGATAAAGAATAATATGAGTAGACTCCTGTCCTTGAAGAACCTAACATGTGAATGGTCAATCACCATGCTTTATAAACTGAGTTTATGAAATACACACAAGTATTGTGAAATCCAAGAATAGTTTAATGTGACCCTGGGGAAGTCAAAGAGTAAAGCACAAAATTCCTTTCTGGAAATGTATGTAGAATGTATCATGTAATGCAAGGAAGAGAATGATACTACAACAAAATTATATACATATATATGTAAATAATATATATAAATAATATATATGTAAATAATATATGTGAGTGTATATATATGTATATATATCTCACTATGTATGAGCAATGAGTTAATGTTTGAAGGCTTAGTGTAATAAAATGTTAGTAGCAATGAAGTCAGTAAGTTTGTCAGCAGATACTACATGACCTAAGTCAGACAACATGGATTTTATGCTGACATTGATGTACAACTTTTGAAGAAAATAAAAATGGGTTTTTCATAACAGACATTGAATATATACGCGTGTGTGTGTGTCTGTGTGGGTGTAAAATACAATTCTCTTCATAAGCTACTGGATACCTATCAACTCCATTCCTTTTCACTTAAATCTACTGATAAAATATATTCTACTGAAGAAGTTTCTATCAAGTATATCTAAAGCAATAAGTGATTCCAAATACTTTGTGCAACTTAGTGTCAATTACAAATTGAGAAAATATAACTGGCAACAAATATCCTGGTAACTCGTAATCCTTTCAGATTTTGCAAGACAAGACTTTATGGGAATAAATATCTCTAACAGCATAAGTTAATATCAAGTCAGGAGTGCACAGAATGTAGTCATGCATTAGTGATGGATTTAAGTGGAAAAGAATTAAAAGAATCACTGTAGTTAGTAAATGATAATATGGATAATACTTGTGTGACATTGAACCACTGCTTCTTGGATTACTAGTCCAGATATTTCTAACTTTCTCCCCCTACTGAAATCAATGCTTTCACTACTTAGGGACTCAAGGTCACACAAATGATCCATTGCTTACATTTGAATTTTAATATTTATAGATAGATTGTCCACAGTGAATCAATTGTCTTGAAAATAGGCTCGGTGGAAAAAGAAAACTATCAGTTTTCAAAGTCATAAAATCTTCCCCTAATAATCAAGAGACAGGAGCCAGGGCTAGAGAAGGAACAAATATAAAGGGGTTGGTAATCCAAGACCAAAGGGAAATATGTTTGAGTTCAGGATGTTAAAATTAAAGAAAGGAAATGAAAGCTTTCACCTGTTGGAGCTACACTTTGTCTCTGCGCCAGTTTTGTGCACTGAAATTCAGGCTGCACTCAGTTGCAGTTTTCATGCTGGTTTTGGCTAGATTCACTCAGCACTTGCCTTCAGTCGATGGTTAAAGTCTGTATTTCACAGATGGCTGGCGATTGGCTGAATGCTGGGCGTGACACCAGAGAGCCAGGATATATATATGGCTCATCCTATTGCAAGCTGGCCTGGGCTCCTGTGCACAGCTGTGGTTGCCGGTTTTCCATGAACATCAAAAGAAAGTTTCTTGAGGCCTAAGGCCATCGTTTTCCTTCTCACGTTCCCTAAGAAAGTAACTCCGGTTCAAATTCTAGGGAAACGGTTTCCACTTCTTAATAGAAGAAGGAAGAAAGGTAGAACGCTTTATTGCCATTAAAAATAAAAAAAAATATATGGAACCATAATCTTAGTTGAGCCAGCAAGGACTTAAAAGAGAAAAATCAGTCTGCGATCTCCTCTTCCCGCCAGTGTAATTGAAACACCTGAGTAGACAGACATATGTCTTCCATACAAGGTCAAGTAGAAAAAAAAAAACACCCTTAAACGTTTTTAAAATGATCTGTGCAATCTGCTAATCTATGACATGTGTTAAAGTTTAAAAAAGATTGCAAAGTGTACAAACTGTGAGAAATGTCAACGTAAATGTAACAAAGGAATGTAAACGATGATATTCAATGGAGAAAGCCCGGATGCTTCGCTTGTGAATTTGGTAAACAAGGTGAAGAAGCTCCTGTACTTTGATTCTGTATCATACTGGAACCAAGAAAGAATAAATATATATGTAGAGAGAGACTGAAAAAGAATAAAAACTGTTTCAATTTTCAATCCCTTGAAAATGATCCTTAGAAGGAAAATAAAAATAATCAACAAGGTTACTGAGAGAACCCCAGAGTGCGACATGAATTATCATAAATGGATCTGTGTAAAACAATTAAATAGTGTATCAAAAGAAACAAGAGGGGGAAGACCTAATCCAAATACTACTGGAAAGTAAAGTTTTGTCAAAATACACCAGGTTATAGATAAAATGCAGGGAATCATTCTAATACACTTATGTCTTTATCATATAGATTTTAGTTAGAAATTGTAATGTAACTTTACATTGAACTTTATGTTAAAACAATAAGTGAACATAATCACTTGAGCACTAGATTTTTCATTGTCAAAAAAATTACAAGAAACTGAGAAGACTAAGTCACATGATACTGGCTTATGGTAAGATATACCAGGATAATTAATATTTCAGTAGATATATAAAATATAAAATTGCTTAATATATATATAATTTTGTGTTTATGTATGTTTTTTTTCTGAACTCCATTGTCTTAGTGGGCCTAGAAGCAGATAATCTGGTAGCAATGAGCATACCTTGTGGCCAGATCTGGCCTTTTAAATATCATTTTCTAATGAAAATGAAAAAAGAACTCTTCGCAGAAAATATTGATTCTAGAGTTTGGTCAGGGAATACCAAACTGAGCTTGAATGTGAATCTTCTTGTATTACCAGAAAACAAAATGATTTTTAAAAATGTATGTACACAGGTCAAAAGAGTTCACCTGAAAGAGATCTTAACAAGCAGAAACAAAAGATGAGCTACAAAAAAAAAAAAAAATTAAAAACTAGTAAATTGTATAACACCTAAAAAATAAGAACTTATGAATCAATAACGATGATGATGATCAAATGCATCATTTAATAATTATGGAAAAGACTATTTTTATAAATTATGAAATAATTATTGAGAGCAAGATGAAAGTAATTATTATTTTTTTTTTTACTTTTGAGTTTTGACGGGTAAAATTTCACTCTAAATTCTAGAGTAACTGGGACTTACAGTAGAGGCACAGGAGAATGGTTCTAGCAAAAAAGATATTCCCAGAGATTTTTAATAATAAGCTCACTTTGGGCAAAGCTGGTCTTTTCCTTCTTTCTTTCTTCTCTTTCTCTTTTTTTCTGGAGTAAGGAGATACTATGGAGCACATTTGAACTCAATAAGATAATGGACCCATGGATATTGCTCAGAAAGTATAACAATTCAAATAACTACATTGGGTACTTCTTGAGTTAATAGTGTGTGCCTGTGTGTGTGTGTGTGTGTGTGTGTATGTGTGTGTGTGTGTCCATGTTCTCTGGGATGTGAGTAAATTCTGTAAAGAGTGAGAACTGTTAAAAACCAGTCACTGTGTGTTTTTTATTTCCCCAGGTTCCTCATGATCTCTATCACAATGATGCCTATGACTCCACAAAGGATACTAAAATTTTATATTGTGTTTGAAAAATCTGTATGGCTACAACATTTGTGGATGTTGAAAGCATTGTTTTGTATACTGATACATAATAATTCTTTGCTGTTTTATATCATTTTAACCTCTGTACAAGAATTTATATTGTGTTGTGGCATGATGCTCACCTAATTTTAATAATCTGACTACCAGAATAACTGGATTTAAATCACTAGTGTAACATAATAAAAACAGAATGTAACATAGTTATGGTGACACAACTCATGGCAGAAGGTTCACTGGATATGACAAAAATAATTTAGGATTAGAATGAGATTTCTTTAAAAAATAAGTTGACTTAATATTTTTAAAGCATGATAATACCATTTTCTCTGATTTAATCAAAGGATCTTATAGGAAAACATCTGTTTCTAATGTTATTATGTATGTTTTTTCATTTGATCTAAAGATATTAGAATGCTGAATATCTCAGACAGCCTGTAAAAGTAGAATGTGTGATGTATAGAGCATTTTTTAATCATTCATTCATGCAAAATGCCAATTGGTGGAAAACTCTTTCAAAATCCAGACAAAAAGATTAATGATATTCTCATGAATTTGATGTAACCCAAAAGTAAAGGAAGCATGTGTGCTTCTCCATTGAAAGGTTGGGTAATTTGTTTGGTTTCATTTCTGAAGATGCTAACCTTTCTGATCAAAGAAATGTCTTCACATTTATTTGGAAAATCCTACATCAGGACTGAAGCTGAACAACTTGGAAGTCAAATTAGAAGGCTAAGTTTGCTTTAGGTCAGTTTCAAAGCAGTGTTGCTTTTTGGTCTTGAAGACCTTACTTAATGCCTCTCTACTTCAGATTCCTTCTCATTCCTTCAGGGAAACAGTAATGTCCCAATACGTTGAAATAACAAAGGAATGATGTGAAAGAATGCAGCACAAAACATTACTGAGTCATAAAAGAATATTATATTGCTTGAACTAATGCTTTAAACTGTTATAAATGTAATTAGATGATGAATGCTGTGCTAATCAGCATTCCATTGTGATGACAAAATCCTCAATATACACAATCAAAGGAGGAAAAGGTTGATTAATCTCATGCATTCAGAGGTTTCAATTGGTGGCCAGCTGGCTCTAAGAAACACAGCAGGAGGGCACAGGGGAGGAAAGTCCCTTGCCTCATGGTAGCGGGGATCAAAGAGTGAGGGAAAGAGCCAGGGACAGGACATGCCACCCAAAGACATGCCGAGTGCCCTGCTTCCTCTCCTGTGTCCCCACTGTGAGGCCTGTTCAGCTGTGAATATACACCCGATTGTTATAAGTAGCCCCACTAATTCCCTCGGTGTACCCCACCTCTGAGCATTGCTGTTCAGCGATCAAGCCATCAATAGTAAGTCTTTCGGAAACATTTCTTATTTAAACTATAACAAATGCTACAAATTCACAAAATAGAGTAACAAGTACTATTACTTTGAGCTGGTCAGCTAACTTTTTTGTAAGAATCTTTAACTATTTTATTGTTTTCACTATTATTTTATTCACCAGATACTTATATACATAGCTAGTGTATTAATCCTTCAGTATTTAAGCATAGTGACAATAATCATCTGTCATCAGTAATAATATAACAGGTGGAAAATTAAAACTGGTTTCTTTTTACCTGAAATTTAATTTTTGCAGTTCAGATATGCACAATAATATTTTACATTTTAGTGCCTAAAATTATAAAAATTTAAAGATAATTTTATTTATAAAATACCCATTTTTATAAAGAAAAAAATCATAATCTTATCCATGTTAGATTTTTTAATAACCAAATAGCTTAAAAGAGGTAGCAGTAGTAAACTACTAAAAATGGTAGAATTATTCAAATGGATCTTTTTATAGAATGAATATAAAGAACAGCATAGAAGAATAGAGGAGAATGAAAGACAGAAGAAATGAAGGAAGTGAGAGAAGGAGAGAAGAGAACAAAGAAGGGAGGAAGGAAAGATATAGTAATTAGTCCAAGAAAAGATAAAGGAGCTCTGTGCCTAATACATAAATTATTTCTAAACTGAATTGTGAACCAAAAAGGACATAGATGTCCATAAACAAACTCTGCTGTTAAAAGAAGGTACACAAGTGAATCCTGCTTTTCACTGTACTCAATTACTACAACCCTTATGGATGTTCTTCAAGAAATTAAAAATAGGTCTACAGTATGATTCACCTGGATCACTTGTAGACGTATAAGGAAAGGAAGTGAAATCAGTACACAAAGAGATGCCTGAGCATATACATTTATTCTGGCACTATTTACAATTGGTAATCTATAGGATCAGCTTACGTGCCTATCAATGCATGAATGGAAAAATGTGTATCTACATATTGGAATATTATTCAGTCATAAAGAAGAATAAAACTGGCATTGTCACAAAATAGGTGGAACCGGAGGACATTGCATTATGTGAAATAAACACAGACACAGAAATATAAGTACTGCATGTTCTCTGTTATATGTTGAAGCTAAACACCCAAAGTGAACATGAATGTAGAATAGTGATTACCACAGACTGGACAAGAAATGCGAGTATGGGAGAGAAATATGGATAAAAGTAACTTTGATCAGTATAATATATATGCAAACACTGACATATCACATTTAGTCCCCTTATTATGTGCTCTTAACACACGTTAATGAAGCAGTTTGAAATTTTTGGAAAAAAATTTTAAAAGTACTTTTGACAATAATCAATATGTGAAACCAGTTAAGTCACAGTCCCACAGAAAATTCGTTAGCAAAATACTTAGGATAAATATAGTTATGTGGCATATGCACTGTAATCCTGTCATAGTAGATAAATAAAGTATGTAATTGGCAAATATTTTATTCAAGGAGTAGAAAGGGATCTAAGCATGATCAAACCTTATGATATTTGGGAGTAGAGAAGTATAACGCTGCCAACTTACTACTGTTTATTAAGTCTGGCTGCAAATAAAGTAGTTTTGATACCACTTCAATACCTTGGCTCTTTCTGTCAGCTACTCTAAATGTATGCCAATTGCTCAGTTCTTTCACAAAAAGTATTCTTGGTAAATTTAAAGTTAAGTTAAGTTAAATACTGGAATACAACTGATTTCTATGAGGCAAAAACTGCCAACTTTTGGAAAAATTCAGGAAAATTTAAAAGTATTTAACCATTACTATAGTGAAAAGACATTTTTTTTCCTTGCCTTCAGTGTTTTGCATCATTCTTCAGTGTCCTGTCATGTATAATTCATTGACCGTATAGTCTTGTGATAGTTAACTGATTGTGTCAGATTCAGAAAAGCCCAACTAAATTGGATCAGCGTAGTTCTGGGCACATCTAAAGAATTTACTGAAAACATAAGATCCACCCTGGGTGTGAGTGACAGCAACCAACACGCTTGTCCCCTGAATGGAATAAAAGGGAATCGAAAGAAGAGTCACTTCCGTTCCTTTGGAGGCTCTCCACCCTTCTCCTTTACCTTGGACACCATCTCCTGGCTTCTAGCACAAATGCTTCAGCCTTCTACCTACACCCTTTGGCCTCCTGATTCAGACTCGCTCCAGACGTGAGACTGAACTGCAGGCCTTCGACCTTTGACTGGATCATTTGGATCTGCAGCACCCAGACAGCCATTTTGCACTCTTCCATATCCAACTCTGTCGGTGGCCATTGTAAATCCTTATATATTTATATATCTTACATTAAATCTGTTTCTGTAGTGTGCACTAAGTCTATCTTCTTTATTCTGAGATAATTACAGATTCATAGGAAATTACAAAATTAGTAGAGAAGTTATATTTACCCTTCACTCAGTCTTTCAGTCATGAATCCTTTATGTTTCATCTTACAGAAATAGTACCAAAGCAAAAATCTGATGTTGGTGCACTTTACATATATAATGTGGTATCATTTTATCATATAATGCTGATATAGGAGAAAAATATAACTCCCAACCTTCTACATGTCAGATATGCTAAGCTTATGTTCTCCAAAATCAAAGGATGAATTCTAAGAAAGAACAGAGGTTAAGGGTAAGAAAAATTTATTGAGACAGATAGCTCCCAAGAGATAAGCGGTCCCTGAAAGTGGGTTGCCAAGGAGCCCAGTTCTCAGAGGAAGTTTTATACAGCAAAATCACGAGGTGGGTACAATGTGAGTCAAAACTATGATCAAGCTCTAAGATTACAAGTATAGCCTCTTAGGTAATATTGATCCAGGTCACGTAGCGAGTGTACATGGAAAGAACAAAGACCTTTTTCGGGAAGGTATGGGTCTGGATGCGTTGGTCACTCACCTGGGCAACTGATGCTTAGCTGGATTTCCCAGACCAGGTGGTGCAAATGACAGTATAATTTCAAGTTACTGTTTGTCCTTTCGGGAGGCATGTAGGCCTGATCATTACATCTTTATCTTGAGGCCTGGCCTTTGACAGATATGCCTCCAGCCACAGTTCTGATGTCTTTATTTTTCTGCTGACTTCCTTGAGAGCCCAGACCTGGACATAATAATTCCTATCTAATTTAGTTGCCTATAATATAATGAATGACACTGCAGAGTTTTAGAACTATACTGATAGAAAAAATCTCTCTTGTGCACTTCTTTCTTACATAAATGGTTGCTGAATTTTTAAAAATTATTTTTATTATCAGTTGACATGATCAAGAAGTAGTGTAGCACTGTTTTCATTGTGGGAAATTATACTACTCTGATTCACGACATGTGGCCTTTCAACTACATAAAGCACTTTATTTTTTTTTATTTATTTTTTTTTTTGTGGTACTGGGGATCGAACTCAGGCCCTTGTGCTTGCAAGGCAAGCACTCTAATCACTGAGCTAAATCCCCAGCCCAGCACTTTAAATATATAGCTAGATATACACACATGAATTTTTTTTTAAGTGGGTGAGCATACATACATAACTTAACAAATTTCCAAAAGAAATATCATGTTCACAAAGTGGAGCTGTAGTTTGAATCAAAACCATATGTACTATGAGCTAACATGTATCAGTCTTGAGGCTTTTTCTTGGTGTGTGCCCATTGAATTTCTCTGACCTCAGTTCAGTGTTTAAAAATGTCTTCCTCCCCTGACTGGGTGTGCCTGCTTATGCCCTGCACCCTGAAACACGGAAAACAAAACTATGCTTTTAGTTGTTTTAATAAGTTAGCTATATACAAACTTCTGAAATACAAACCTTGGTATTTGAGTAGCTTAGCGGTCTTGAAGTTTTTTTTAAATAAAATTCATCACCCTGATGTCCCAAAATGTGTACATTTTAATAAACAACTGAATAAATACCATTACAATCGGCTGCACCTTTCTTTTTCCGTGGGACATTTCTAGGGGCCTCAATATGCTATGGAAAACAAACGTTAAGAGAGTATGAAGCATCATGGGAGTATACAAGAACCACAAAGGCACACCGTTAGGAAGACTGCACAAGACATGTCTGTTTCTGCTTGCAAACCATGTAGGCCAAATATTACAAAAGTAACCAACTTTCTTCAGTACGTGACCTCAGAGCTGCAGCATTCAGACGCACTAGACTAATCCCTCTGAATATATTATCTCATTTACTTCACATGAACACCCATTTTGCTCCCATTTTACTGGTAAGAATATTGAGACATTGAATTATTTGACTTATCAGTTCTCAAAAAACTTGGTAGAGCTTTGAATACTGCTTGAGTAACAGAGCAGGAACATCTGACCATCACTCTAATTGGTTAACAGACATACATAAATATATATATACACACACATATATACACACACATATATACACACATATACATATGTATAAACATATAGATATATAATGTCTGTATGTATATGAGAGAGAGAGATGCTAGGAAGAAATGTCTTGAGGGTATTAAAATTGGTTTCATTAAGCTATAAGTATTCAGGAAATATGAAAGAAAAGAACATATTCACTTTAATACAGTATTTTAAGAATAGTTTGTTATTCACAGAAAAGTTGCGAAAATGATACAAAATTCTTATAGACGCCATACCCAGTGCCCCCTGCTGTTAGCAACCTATACTAGAATGCTATATTTTTCATGATTAATATATCCATATTGATGTATTAGTATTAATTGAATCCCAAACATCGTTTTAATTTTCTTAGTTTTTAATCTACTGCCTTTTCTGCATTCTAGGATGATGTCTAGGGTACCACATTACATCTGGTCCTCCATGTCCTCTTAGGTTTTTCTAGGCTGTGATATTTTCTCAGCCGTTCCTTGTTTTGGTAAATGAAAGAGGTAAGCTGATAATTTGTTACAGTTATAGAATGCTAAAACACTCATCAGTTTTTTGGTTTTTGTTTTGCTTTGTTTTATTCTTTTATTTGTCATGTTGTTTTGTTTTTCAGCAACTCATAACTTTCTGGCACATTGACATACTTTAAACTCAGTATCTCTGTATCTCAGTATCTCAGTATCTCTTTGGTTCTGGCCAAAATAAGGATAGAGGAAATGTGCATTACTATCCAGCAGGCCATACCCTTAATTGGTTGTCCTAGGATTCCTTATAAATGTCAATAATTACTTTAGCAAAACAGGACAGAAAATGAGGTCAATATATGAGATAAACATATACACACATATGACACAATAGATGATATTCAAAATTTGTAATTCTACAATTAAAATATTAAAAAGTCCTCGAAATTCAGTAACATTTTTGAACAAGGTTTTTTTTTTCCTATAATATGGCTATATTTTTACCATTATCAGATTCACTGCAAGATATTTTTTAAAAGACATTCCTATTTTTTAATTTGTTCAAATAGAATCTCTGTGAGCAGACCCCTGGTTTTGCGTTTAAAAAAATAATAATAATCTCTTTAGAGAAATAGTTTGCAGACCTTTTCATGTTAACCATTTCATTTAATCTACATACAAATCTATTTTATCTACCAGGATTTTTCAAAATGTAATTATTTGTCTTTTGTTATTTCAATAAAAACAAAGAGAATAAAAGGAGAATTTCACAAATATTTAACCAGCTGACTTTTTTTTTTTACAGAAATTGAATTAAATCAATCTAGGAAATAACGTGATGAAACCAATTAAAAGGTTAATAGGCGAGGTGTGCGACAGATGGCAGGCCCTTTCTGGTCCCCTAGAGTTCCAACATTGCTGTCTACGAGCTGAGGTTCTGACTGTGAGCTTCGGCCCCACCAGCTTGCAGACTTTCACATGCCACATCCGAGACACTTCAAGGCCCTTGATTTCACCACAGGGATACAGCCCTTTGTAAATCTATCCAATTTCAAAAATTGAGATTTCTATGTGAGTTTGAAAAGACTCGCCCCTTGCCTCAGGGGTCCTGCCCCTTTCTGGAGATCAGAGTGTGAATTCTTCTTTCAAACCTGGAGTCTACCACTACAACAGTCCCCTGAAGGAGTATGGTTAAGAAAAAAATAATAGAATAAGAAACAACAAACAAAGAAAAAGGGCTTCTGCTTCTGCTGCCTGCTTTGTTAATAAATAGCAGATTACATTCTCTGGGGCCGTGCTAAATTTATAAAGAACACACTATGCCAGCCAAACTTGATTGCTTTTTTGATAAACTCGCTAAATTAGTGTATAAAAGAATAGAGTGGATAGAAAATACCTTGATCATAAGAAAACAAGTTGATAGCAATTTACAAATACACAAAGAGATTTTCTTTGAAAATTTAATTCAAATTACCTGAACTGCATGTACTGCCACATAGATTGAAAACCGAATGAAGAATGACCATAAAGAAAAGATAATGAAAAATGCTAACAAAGAAATCTATCATGGGGACTTAAAATCTTAACGAATATTATATAAAAGAGGCTAAATAGCCAAACGTTAATTTCTCACTTTTCCTACTCAAATGAGAAGTTTCACAGGTAGCAAAAGGAATTATTTTGTTTCATTATTTAAAAACATGCCATAATTAGAGAAAATGGTTTTCTCATGTTTACTAAACTGCAGATATTAATTCTTTTCTCGCAGATCTTCGGCCAGAGTAAATTCTAAGGAAATTCAGACAAGTGCAAGCAATATTTTAGTAGTTTCTCTTATATTAGCACATACTGAGAGTGGGCAAAAGTGAGGAGTGTGGGTCTGGAATTGATGTAATTGTCACAGGCATGACATCTGCTAGTCTCATGTAAGACAAGATACCGCAATTCCAGATTAATTACCTAAGTTACTGTCTATTGAATTGTAGAGATTCAGCCTCAAGATAAAAAGCTGTTGTTTTAGGTCACGGTTGAAGTATGCTGTTCCCCAAGTCAAGAGAAAGGATAGAACACAGAAACAAAACTATTAAATCCTGGTCAGCTGGTTAGAAAGTAACCAAACTTGTCATGTATCGTAGCCATTTTTATCTTGCCTGTATCTTAATGATAGTAACATCTAGTCACTTACCTCGGCGGGTCTATGATGGAAGTACAAAACATATGTTATAAAAACCTTGAAGGATATTAACAGTTCATGTTCAGGCTGCTGTGGGCATTAAAACATCTGATGTATGCGAAATGCTCAGTTATTTACCTAATTCAGAATAAATATCCAAGGGGTTGGCTATCTGGCTCAAACGGTACAGCACTTGCCTAGCAAGGCCCTGAGTTGGATCCCCAGGACCCAGAAAAAAAAATAATAAATAAATATTCAGTTATTGATGGTGGTGATCATGGTTAGGATGATATTCCAGGAACTGAAGTGGAATGTACCTGGGTAAGAACCTGATATTTTCTTTGGTTTTTCTGTTTGTTTTTGTTTTTCAATAATAGAGATATATGATCTGCCTCCATTTCCTCTATTGCAAGATTTTATTCTTCATGTAACCAAGACACTTCTTGGCTATACATTTATAAATTCCACACATTACCTCTTTCCCTTAAAATTCCACGCATTTGCACTTTTTAAAAATTCTGATTGCTCTCTGCAATTCTTTCATCTTTTCTGTATCTACTTCACTGTACTGATTAGGATACACTGATCCCCGCCTATGAAATTGCATTAGAAATAAAATAATTAGCCATAAATACAAAAAAAAACAGTCACAGCTATCAATAACTGATTGATCTATTTTCTAATTTCCAATATAGGTACCAATGAAGGTAATTTATACCACTGCTATTTTTTTTTAACAAATTGAATAAAAATTTAAGGCTTGAAAGTATCTGTGTTCTTTGACAAATCCCCTAGCTCATGAGTGTATCCATTCCTTCATCTGTAAAATGGGAATTACAACCTCTGCACTGCCTATAGTACAAGATTTATATGGGACCACAGAATTGTTATGAGACTCAAATTATTATTTCAAAGTTCTTTGCATCCCTTAAATACTTTAGAAGATTGATAAACTATTAAGTGACCTATTTATTGAATAAGAGAAACCTAGCTCTCATTATTCTCTTTAAAACATCTAAAGAGGAATATTTTTAGCTATTATGAAATTTTTATTTTCATCACATGTAATTTCATTTTGGGTTATTAATGAGCAAGCAAAGTAATAGACTACATAAATTTTTACATAAAAATTTAGAATAGTAGCTTCATAATTTCTTAACTTTCACATTATAAGGTTTCCATGCTTTATAATATGTCCAGATTTCTATACATATATGTGTGTGAATATATATACACACATATGTACATATGTACTGAAGACAGTTTTTCTAATAGCTTTACATACTGTCATATATGATTCAAATTAATTAATTTTTCAAACTTTAAAAGAGGGCACGTATTTTGGCCACGGAGACCTGGCATTGATCCCTCATTCTGCAACTTCTTAGCAATAAAATCTTTCAATTCATCACTTGACTTCTCAGTTGTGCACCTTCTCGATCTATTGTGACTTGTAATGTTTCTAATATTTTATTTTAATGGATGCAAAATTGTACAAATTCTATGATACAAACTGGGAATCTAATACATGTATGAAACATGTAACAATGAACTTTAATATTTTATATTATGCTACCAGATTGTATGCTAATATATTGTTAACAGTACTCAATTATATATCTACAGTAGAAGTACAACAGAGGATGCACACTCTGATGTGTATGAAAACAAGTTGGTAGAGCTGTTGGGAGTATAATATATAGAACCAATGTAGCCCCACATATAACTGGGGCAGAATTATAGTCCCAACTGATACATGTATTATATATATATATAAAATACTCTTAATTGAGATATATATATATAGAGAGAGAGTATATACACACGCATGCATATATACATACACATACACACACACCACACACACGCCGATTTGTGAAATGTGGGGACAATTGTTCAGGCTATGTCTTATCTTGGGTAAAAGACAATCCATTTTAATCTTTCTTAAATGAATAATTATTCATAATAAACTAATTTTTAAAAGAAACGTGGTAATTCCCAGGAAAAGTGTAACCTGCTGGCTAAGTGGAAAGTCTCTTTGGTCTAAAACAAATTTTGTTTTTTGAAATCAGGACTGATCACTTGTTTGTAGTCTTTGAGAAGTACTTTCACTTTTAAGTTTCCATTACTAAGTTTAATACACAGGAATAACAGTCTTATAATAATGCGGAAACTAATAAATACAAATTTCAAAAATGTATGAGGACACAACCAGATCTCAATATGTATAAAGTTCTGTTATACACTAGGCTGCCACTAACAAACCAGAACCACAGTTAAAGCTCTCATGATCATAGTTGGTTTGGAAAAGCTAAGTCAGGGAAACAGTGGAGGGCCAAAAAGTGAGGGCAAGTAGTGCACTAGTACCAAAGAGGCCGTGGAGCAGAAAGGCCTGGTGTAGCTAAAGAACTGATCAGCTTACACCTGAGCAAAGCTGCCTGCTCCAGCAATTCCAACAGAAAACGGGGGTCCAAGAAGTTGTCAAGTGGGAACATAAGCACCATTCAAATAAAACAAGTTAAATTCACTGTATTCTTTCAACATACAATCGCGGGGCCACATATCACTTTATCTACTTTTCTCTTTCCTCTTTATCTTCCATTCAAAGATAGGTTATTTATATAAGATTTGTAATAATAAAATCTACTCTTTTTAGCATACCAATCTTCACTTTTGCCAAATGTATTGTTATATGTCCACAACCATTTTCTTTGTCTTTCAATGAAGTTTTTCACTGTTAGACCAAACTGATGGTATTCAGTACCAATTCCTTGCCATTTATCTCTCGCCTTCCCTCACAATACATCTCAAAAAATGTAGGGGCTGGAGATTGAGCTCAGTGGTTAAAGTGCTTGCCTTGCAAGTGCAAGGCCCTGAGTCCAATCCCCAGCACCAAAAAAAAAAAAAAAAAAAAAAAAAAAAAAAAAAAAAAAGCTAGTAAATGTGGGACATGTTCTTGCTGGAAGTAAGCAACAAAATATATCTCAGACTGGTGAAATAATCTTAACTGAAAGTGGGAAAAGATTTACATGGGTTTTCTTCAGGTTCTCATTTCCCTTTTAGTGCCCACTTACAGAAATCCATAAAACTTATCTAAATTTCTAACCAATGTAAACTAATTAAAATGGCTAACCAATGGAATTCTAAATGAGGAGATCCATATCTAAAACACAGAAAGTCTGTAACTATGAAACGCAATATAGTAATAGTGAAGAAAGAATCACTGACAAATGTAGCCTCACACATAACTGGAGCAGAATTATTTTTGTGTTTTATTTATATGAAAAACTTATACATAAAACTGTTATTTAAACTCTAAGTCCATCAACATAGATATATCAGTTCATTAAGACCAAGTGCAATCTCAAGGTGAATGACAAGTACTGTTTTCACAACACATCTGACTCTTCCAATGTTTTGTGATGTTCATTGGGAAAAGAAGAGGTAGAGTAGAGCAAGACAGGAAATATCAACTGCCATAACTTGCAGGCTGTATTCTTTATAAGGCTTCCAAATTGAGTCTATTGGCCACTTTCATAAGAAATCTTCTAATACTTATTAAGTACAGTGAATGCAAGGGACGGTAAGATGTTGAGTTTGTCATACAAACTGGAAAGACATGGAAAGTTTCAGAAATTATGTATGGGATAAGCAACTCTTAAATTCCATAGTCATACAGTATTTTAAATTTAATCTCTAGTAACTCTTAAAGCAACCCTAAAAACTAGTAAGCATACAGAAAAGTAAACAAAAGAGGTTATAGAAAAATCCATGTATGCATCATCTCTCTTTATAGAGATACTGAAGATCGAGGTACTGAAGGAACTTTACCATTCAGACAGTTACTATGGAGCTGGCTTAAAGCCAGCCTGCCTGAACCCCGCCTCCAACTCTCCTGGCTACAGAGGGGATAGAAGATAAAATTATCCATACCAAATAAATTTTAAACTTTCTCTCTTCAATATTTAAATAGAGTGAGGACCATATTACTTTTCAGACAGCCAAAGAGTCCTAAAGATCACTATAAATTGCTCTGTTTTTTCATATATACTCACTTGATGGTACACAGGAGGCCTCCAGGCTACTTTGCTCTCTGGCCTCTATTCCAGCATAGACATTTCACAGAGAGATTTGCATTAAGTAAAAAACAGGAAGACCAAAGTTTTACTTGGTTTCTATACAAGAGAAGAGTAACTGAAAAAAGATCTTATTATTTGCAAGAGAAATAAGTCGTCTCATGTTACCTAAAGCAAAAAGCCATATTGAATATGTCATTGATAAAAGTAAAACAAACAAATAGACAAGCAAATACAAACAAAGCTAAATCCATTCCCAATGGCTCGCTAATTTGGAAACAGATGGCCTAATTAGAGACACTAAAGGAACCAGAGAGAACCATGTACCAAAAGGGAAATACGATGCTTTCCGTCCGGGATGAATATACGACTACCTATCACGGAACAGCTATTGCTTTTATGTCTCTAAATAGTCACCTTACAAGAAATCTAGTTAATCTGAAATCAGAAATGGAAAATTACCTTCAGTAGTTAATTATTTCAGTAAACTGTAGAGGAGCTTGACTAATATGAGACCTCTGTTGCCAGCCAAATTTAAAAATGTTTTGTTTTTTAAAAGAACTTGAATGAAATTTAGCAAATCTTATCTAGGGTGGGTGCACGACCGTCGAGCTCCTAGAATGATCACCAGGTCCCAAGTTTCATGCAATGTCCGTGGTATTGTCAAAGTAAATGTTATTTTACAGGTTAGAACTGGCAACAAAAAGAAGAAATCAAAGTTCTGCAAACTAACTGACAAACCCAAATAGGCTAAATGATACATCAGTGGATTTTGACACTCCAACTGGAGATTTAAAAATGGTTATCTTAGCAATTGGACTAATCATTTTCCAATGTCCCTTCTGTGCTAGGCTGGTATGCTTTGATGAATATATTGAAACCTCTCTTCCAAAGGAAAGGAAGAAGGCAGGAATTGTTTCATTTTATAAATATACTTCAGAAAGTGCATATAAAGCTGTTTACTTTCTCTAAATTCATACATCTATAATTCACACATGGCAAAGAAGGATATTCCTCGTGGTGGTTTACTTGTCAAATGAATCAGTTATCCTCATGGCCATGCCATTCTCTTGCTCTAGTTATTGTAACCAACTGACTATATATAATTTGAAAAGCAACATATAAAAATAAATCATAAAGAACTTAAATTATAGCACAAAGCAATATTAAAGTACTGACAAATTTGAGTGACCCTTTCATTGCCTTTGAGCTTAATTTTATATTTCAGTACACTAAATACTCAAAATGCCTTAAAAAAAGAAAAAAGTAAATAGATAAATATTCAAAATGTCTTCATGAATGGATGAATGAATATACAATTAACCTTTGAACATTAAATATTGTTTCATGGTTCCCTCAAACAATTGTTGCGACCCTACTTTGTACCAGGGCCTATTGTGGTGGGACATGGAATCATTTTTTTTAAATTATAATAGAAAATGATAAAAGCTTTACCATGAAAGGAATTGCCTGTCTATCTAGCATTTGGGGGCAAAGTAGAAGAGAATATGAACAATTGAAAGAAAAATGGGTATACTACGTGACATTAGGTACATTTATAAAAAATAGTCAAAAGTTGTCAAGAAATAGATGAAAATTCCAACTTTGAATAAATTTTAATAGGTGAAATTTTGATGATGATTTTTATTGGTTTGCAATTATTTTTCTCACCATGTTTTCAATAGTATTCATTTAGAGATGGGGTTGCATTTCAAATTTCTCCCCTTAATTTGCTTGAAACTAAATATGGTTTCTTTAAAAGCAGAAATTCAACAGTAGACCACTGTTTAAAAAGGTTGTTTGAAAAGGTTCACTGCATAACTCACAGCTGTTTAAAATCCGCTAACATCAGGTGAATCAAATCCTATGTCTGGATTACACACAGGGATAAAAAGGTCATTGTTGGTTGCTGTCGTCATTACACACAAGCCCTAAAATAGCCCCTTCTATTTAAGGAAAAAACAGTTACAATGCAAGTTTTCAGTTGCTTTCCAGGCATGTACTACAGTTACAGAAGATTTTCACATAATCAAAATTGGATATTTCTAGAGAGATCAATAGAGACGGTGAAGTGGAGAGCAGGTGCGGCAGCATTCTTAGAGGATTTGAAAATGCAATTAGCCAGCAAATGAGCTCTTGTGAAGATGCGCTTCCTGAACAGACAACACAACAAAAGCCAGGGAGAAATGAGGTGACTGAGGGCCACTCCTGAGAGGAGTGTGCACATGGGCATCTGCCCTTGCTCTTGAACTTTAGGAAGAGAGAGAGATTCAATAGAGGCGAGAGTCAAAACAATTATGCAAATCTAAGGACTCCAGGAGGAGATAAAAGAGCGGGTTGCTTTTATAAAAGCTCTTGTAACAGCACAGTTCCTCTTTTTTGCTTTGCTAGTAACACCAGTTTAGGATCGACAACAATAAATGGCATCTGAGGCAGAACTGCAGAGCATCCTGGTTTAATCACTTGACATTAATATGGGAAGTCCAAAATTACTTCAGTAGCAGAAAGCCATAGTTAAAAAATTTACCTCAGCTTTGCCAATTGCTAGCTGCATCACTGAGGAACCCTTAACCTCTCTGCATGTCTGCTCTTCTATTCATAAAGTGCCAATAATAAGCATAATAACAACACTACTAGTAAAAGTGATTTTTTAAAAAATTTCCCTTGCAGAGCTATTATGAGAATTAACGATGAATATGTTCACCGCATGGATGATCGTATTTGTTTTGTGATACTGCCTTCATAACTTCATGGTAATAATTTCTTCATAGGTATTAAGCCACCACTTTTAGTGCACAGAGTTTACCATGATGACGCACTCCTGTGGAATTTATATATTGCAGGGAAGCTCAAAAATTTAACAATGAATGACAGGAAATTCAGTTACATAGTGCTAAATCGCTGTGGGAATGAAAGGGCAGGAGTGAAGAGGTATTAATCAACAGAGAAAACTTTATCCATAAGCAATTATGGCTAATCTATCATGTGTGACAAAACATGGTAAAGCAAAGTTTCTAAAGCTGGGTTTTCTTTTAACTTTGGTAAATATTCACAAGTTGAATATACTTTGGAAAACCATTCTGAGTGTTTTGTTTTGTTGTTTCATATGTAGTTCAGGCTGACCTTAAACTCCTGGCAATCACTCTTCTCAGCCACACAAGTGCTGAAGTTACAGACGTGTGCTCCCACACCCAAATATTGAAACCAACTCTTAAAAATACTTTTCTCATCAATCAATAAGAACCATATTTATCCCAAAATAAAGAGTCATCAACATTCTACAATCAATATTCCATATATTATGGTTCATGTAATGTTGACAATTCTATTGTTTTATCATTAACATTGTTGCTAGGCTTATTATTATTATCATTGTTACTATTTAAGAAATAATATCATTTAACTGGCAAGGAGATGGTTAAATACAAAACTTCTCTACTGATTTAACATTCCGCATTTGTTCATATGGCAACACATTCATCAACATGGCTAACAAAAATGAAATTATTCTACTGCTCCTGTCTTCAAGATCTTCTCAGGCATGCAAAATTATATTATATGTACGATGTGTTATATGTATGCTGGCCATATGTACTTTGGATATATACACATATATCCCCTAGTGTGTGACCACGGAAGAAGTCTGATGACATGGCTGAGGACTCCTAGAGCCTCTCACATACACTGAATCTAGGCATCACGTTCAATGAGCATTTCCTACTCAAGACCCAGAGGTGAGCAAACATCTCATTTTCTAAAAAATAATGGTGAAAATAAACCAATACTACCAATATTAAGGATAAACTAATACAGCAATAATTAGCATTATACAAAGTATACTATATGAAATATTGTTTATAATATATCAATAACTTTGAGATTAATTTCCATCTATTGATGAGAAAACTATGTGTAAGAATGACATCACCAAGGATATTTAGCTAATAGATATTTACATTTTCATATTCATATACTCTAAAGCAACCTAGCAAGGGACTATAAGCCTATTTTTTTAAGTATAAAAAAATAGAAATGACTTTGATAATTTTACACAAAGCAGAACGAATAAAGGAATAAGCATTTCAACACTGCTGATCGTTTTTCTTTACAACCATCATCCTTGAACTACATTTAATTCTCAAAGGATTTGGGTAGATTAGGAAGCATTGTATACGTTTTAATTTGTTCAGATTATCCATCCATACAAAAACTTGGCAGGGTGAAAAATTACTTCCGATCCCTGTCAAATGTTTCATATTTGTTTTGGTTTTAAGCAATATTAGAATCTTGACCAGTAAGCCATCTGCACTAGGTTTTCAAGGCAGTATTTGTAGCCCATGTTTAAATTTTTGTTTAGTCACTTGCTACCTGTGGGCAGGCCATTTAACCTCCCCATGCTGAAGAGCAAGGGTAACTGCACTTGCCTGAAAAATTTAATACATATTAAATGAGTTAGTCCTTCCAAAAATTTAGAACTTTACTCTGCTAAATGTATTAAGTTAAATATGACATTTATTTCCTTGGGTAGGTAATATAAAATTATTTTATGTTGGTTTTCTCATCTGTAAAAGAACAATAAATATCTGCCTGAAGAATCATTGGTCAGAATATAAATAATCTGCAACAAATGTCAATTATATTTTGAGAACATAATAAATAATAGCTATTAATTTTCTTTATGAAGCATATTAACATTCTTGTCTAAAGAGATATTTAATCTGAGATTACACATTGGTAAATTTTTAGATTTAGACCTTATGTACAATAAAACAGGGCATGACAATTTTTTAAAACAACTTGGTCATGTGGTATGAGAATCCTTCTTTCATACGTAATAAGAGTAGTTATTCCAGCTTCTTTAGTAATATTAAAAATCCAATCTCTTGACATGAGTTTATGGTGCACAGAGTAGACTAAGCAGCCTGGGAGCCTGGGTTTAACACTGTGATTCAGCTGGACCAGTGGAATGTTAACAAGAATATGTGCTTGCTAGGCAAGCACTCTAATCACGGAGCCAAATCTCTAATTTTAATTCACTTTTTAAATGTCCAAAGTGCTGGTAGGAGGTCATATTCCTGTATTTCCAGCACTCTGATAAACTGAGGCAGGAAGCTAGCAACCCAATCTGGGGAATGCATTAAAAGAAAAAAAAAAAAAAAAAGAGGAAGTAGTAAGAATGAAGCTCAGTATGAAAGCCCAGGGTTCAATTGTCAGTACTGGAAAACAAATACATGGCAAGCATCCAAGTATCTACTACTTCTTCGATCTGAGCCTAAGAATAAGGAAAGCAGAAGGGCCACATTGATTTCCAGACGTATGGCTCGGTAATGTGATCTTTTTCTATACCGACGAGTTTATGTTTTTCATGCAGAATTTTTGTGACACTAACTCTTCCACAAAGTTGATGACAAACAGTTTTAGCTTCAAAATGAGCCAAAAATTTTTCCAAAATGAATATTCTTTCCTATGTGGAGTCCATATTCTATATCTGTTTCATCCTCGTGTAATTTTGCCTTCTACCCCACAAAGAAGTGATATTCTCCCTCAGTTTTTAAGTTCGTCTTTTGGTATACATTCAGTTAGTGAGGTGAGTTAAGAATGGCAAATTTAAATGGGTTCCTTATATTTTTCCTTTTCTTTCTTGTGTATCTGACAGATACTATGCATCCTTAAATAAGCCAATTATCAAAAACCATTGCATTATTATTTTTCTTATGAGAAATATAATTATATGGCTTTAAACTACTGGTAATAATACCATATCCTGTAATGGCTCATGGTGTTTGTTTAACATTTCATGTTGGAGAAAAGGTTTAGTTCTAAGAAGTTATTTGGCTTTTGTATCACAGCAAATTGGCAACGAAACAAATATTTAAATTATCAGACTAATGACAAAATTTGGGTGCATTTAAAGTGACTCTTCCCAAAAACAAGTGTTCAATGTTCAATTAAACAATCAGACAACTATATTGTTACTTTGAAAGAATTACAGTGTTTCAAACAGAACATTATGTTGTTATTTTGCAATGAGCAAAGATGAACAAATTTCTATTTTCTATTCCCCTATTAACAAAAGTATTTGCCATTAGTAGACTTGAAAATGAATGAGACTCCTAAAATAATCAACTTTCCATTTAATCATTTAAATATGTTAGATAATGTATATACTTTCGTTTGAAATTCAGTGATTCACAATATTTTTATTTGCAAAATAGTACTTTTTTGAAATGTGGATGTACACGTTCTGCCAAATATATGTGCCTAATAAATGGTACTCATTATTTACTTGATTTATAATCCATTAATTTAATACTTAACATTTATGAAGTAATGTTTAATTTGCATATAATAAATGTGTACTTATATTTAAAATAGCAATAAGAGTTGAAATTTTGGGTGGTAATTACTTACTGTTACAATGAGGTTAATTATTCTTCCTTTAGCAAAGAATCAAAATGATCCATTTAGTGTGAAATGATAAATTCCTGGTTGAAAATTCTCCCAACATTTTATGGAAGTATGCCGTGTACACACAAAAACACACATTCGCTTGTGTTTATAGGACACATAAGATGTATACATATTTCTTTAAAATATATAATTTTTAGTTCCTATAAAGGCCCAGTAGTAATGTATTTTAGATTATCCTTTCCACGGTTAAATATCTAAAAACTCAAGTGAAAAGAGAAATGATGGCACTGATGGAATAAATCAAAGAATGTGAAAGAAACTGGAGGGCATTTGACACTGACATAAATAAAACAAAGCAAAACATCACCCCCTGGTGGTTGGAGGGTCAAATCTGAGAGGTCAGCTTTGGTCAATAGGCTCGATGGGTATTGATGGGTGGGAGGGATACCAAAAAGGGGAGGGCCACTGAGGAGAGGGCCCATGACAGCTGCACGTAAAGTTGGTTCAGATCATCACATGACCTTTGATCTATGCCTAAAAGCACACTATAAAGCAGAAGCATTAAGGTTAAAATATCTCAGAAGAAATTTCATTTGCCGTCAACCAGAGAGAATTTCATTTAGACTTAAGAGTATTGCGCATTTTAAAAGGAGTGAGGTAAACACTTGGGACATTTAAGAGACATGACATAAATGTAAAACCTCTTTCCCATAACTGTGAAGACTAGTTTTTATCCATAGTTAGAAACAAGGACAAAAGTGAAGTGAACCTCTCTTAACAGAGTGTAAAATTAAGCCTCCCGAGTCTCATTACTAATCTGCTAGTAATTTAACTACTCAATAATACAAATATACAAAGTACCCCACACACTGCAAGAGGAATATAAGATTCCTGTATTAGTCAGGCTTCTCCAGGGAAACAGAACTGACACAATATATACGCATTTATAAGAGGAGATGTATTACAGGAACAAATGGCTCATGTGATTATGGCAGTGAAGAAGTCCCCGGACAGACATCTGCACCCTGGACAGCCAGCAAAACCGCGGCGCAATCCTGTCTGAATGCAGAAGCCGCGGGTCAGGGAAGCGGATGGTGTAACTTTCAGTCTGCTATGGTTTCTGTCTAGATGTCCCCCCAAAGCCTCGTGTCACAGGTGGAGCTGGCTCTAGAGTGTGTGATTACTAAACTAGTCCACCGGTTGGTTTGGCATAGTTCTACTGGGAGCAAGCAAGGATATGACGCTAGGATTAAGGGTATTAAGATTAAGGGTGGGAGTGCTACCCACCCTAAAACCAGGTAGCCTGGATAAAACAAGGGACAGAAAAATGTTTGTTTTCCACTCTCCCTTGCTCCCTTGCTTACCCTGCTACCTTCTGCCTGTCTGCCCTGCCACCCTGCCTTGGATTCAGCTCCTTGTGGACTGAAACCTCAATGAACTGTAAGCCAAATAAACCTTTCTCATTTAACTTTGGGTGTTGGGTATTTTGTCTCAGCAAGAGAAAAGTAACTACGACACAATCTTATACTGAAGGCCTGAGAACTATGGGGCTACTAGTGTGTATCTTGCTCTCCCAAGGTCAGAAAACCAGCAGCTGGTATACCTGGGAAGAAAAGAAGAAAAATGGCCCTCTTTTCCTCCCAAATGAGTTGAACATATCACCACACAAAGATCTGCGCAGGCATTCTTCATTTAACATCTGAGTTCAGTTCTGTGACCAAGTTATTAAATGAATTACTCACTAAGTGAGAAATTGTGTATAGTAGGTACAGAATAAAGAAATGTTTGAAGGAAACTGTACCTTGAAGACTTCTCTTTATTTGCATAACTCTTATATGCAGTACTGTAATATATAACAGAACATAAAACTACAGCACTACACTGCACTGTACAGTAAAATCAACAAAACTACAGTACTGTACTGTGGAAGGAGCCGCTCTAAACTGGAGCTGCCGCTCAGGTTCCTGCTCTATAAGCCGGAGGGTGGTTAGTAAATGTGAACATCTTGGTCATAAGTCTGAATATTCCTTAAACAGGTAGGTCCTTAAATGAGAAATATTCATACATAGAAGTTTGCAGATATCTTATTTATAATTGCCAAAAATACTTGAGAGAAACCAAGTTGTCTTTCAATAGGAGAATGGATACATAAAGGGTGATCTATCCAGAAAAGAGAGTATTATTCAGTGCTAAATGTAAATAGTTGATCAAGTTATAAAATATGCAGGAACTTGGTGAACAAAGCCCATCTGAAAAACCTATAAAATACCAAGTACAGTGATGCCTCAGTTGTTGAACAGCTCCAAGCTCAAACTTTCCACTACTGGAACAGTACGGTTCAAAAACACCCTGCTCTGTATAACTTTGCCTGATATTTGACCAAAAATCTGATTTAAAAATATCTGTACCGGGCTGGGGATTTAGCTCAGTGGTTAAAGTGCTTGCCTTGCAAACACAAGGACCCAAGTTGGATCCCCAGCACCAAAACAAACAAACAAACAAACAAAAACTCTATGAGTCAAGAGTGAATCACGCATCGTGTTTCTCCCTGGACACAAAGGGGTGTGTCTAAGCACGGCTCTTGCCTAAACAACATATAGTGCTTGTGTTCATGTGTTAAAATACTTGTTACTATGCTTTTTTTGCACTTTGAGTAAAATATCATAATCATGGCACCAAAGAGAGTTAGTGATACCAGCAGTAAAGCTAAGAGGAAAACAGAGAACTATGACAGAGTTAAAGAAATAAATCATTGTGAAATTTGTTAAAGTCCTGGAAAAATGAATTTAAAAGTGTACTTTTTTAGGTCTCAGAACCAATTATTTGGCTTTCCATTAGTTCTTCTGGGGGAAAAAAAATGTGTTCCGTTCTCAAGCTTTTCTGTGTTTGAAACTGAATTTGGAACGAAATGAGTTTGACAACCAAGGTACCGTGGTATATGGCATTTGGGACAAAGTAAAACTATGGATAAAGTAAAAAAAAAAAAAAAGTGGTTTCCAAGGGCTATTAGGGAGGGTGGATAAATATGTGGAACATAGTGGAGTTTTAAGGCAGTAAAGTAATTTCGTGTGATACTCTAACATTGTATAAATGTCATCACATATTTGTTCAAACATATATAATGTAAAACCCAAAGACTGAAACCTTACTGTAGTCTACAGACTTTGATAAAGATGTGTCAGTATAGGCCGTTGATTTGAATAAATGTATCACTCTAGTCGGGGATGTTAAAGGTCAAGGAAGCTATACATTTGTGAGAGTAGGAGGTATATGAGAAATTGGTGTAATTTGTACTCAATTTTGTCTGTGAACATAAAACTTCCCTAAAAAGTAGAACATTAAGGAAAACACACACCCCAGGCACACACAAACAAACTTCAGTACTAAGATCTTCCTCATCAGTACGTATTTTAAATGTAAATGATTTAAAACTCTGCAATTATCTGTTGGAGGTTGGCAAAATGGATGTTTTAAGAAATACGATCTACCTGTTTGCTTTCCACAAGATACCCATTGTAGGTAAGAAGACAAAAATAGTTTTACAAACAACTATGAAAATAATATGCCATATACCTAGTAAGCCAAAGATGAATAGTACAACCATAGCAGATGATATAGAGAGTTGGTAAGAACCTCTTGCAACAAACAAGTAAAAATATCATATATTTTTAAAAAAATTAAAGTATCCAGAAGATACAATTTTACAAATACAGAAATGTAAATCAAAACCACAATTAGAAGAAAAATAATTCAATACTATTTTATACCCTCTACTGTAACTACAACCAACAAAATAAAACAAAATTTGGAAAGTAAGTGGTGCTAAGAATATGGAGAAATCAGCCGCTCATATATGACTACTGAGAATGTAAGATATTGTAACCACTGTGGAAAACATTTTGGCAGTTTTTAAAATTAAAAAAATGTAGAATCAATGTACAACCCAGGAATTCTCATTAAAGATACATACAACAAAGACTATAAAACAGGTATTCAAACAAATGCTTAGATACAATATACATTCGCCAAAAGGTGACTGTAAGTCCAGTGTCAATCAACAGAGGAATATATGGACAAAATGCATTATGCATGTATACATATTTGTGTATATATACATACATTCATACTTTTAGAATATATATACACATCTATGTGTACACACACACATATACATATAAACTTATTTTTTTCACATACATATAAGGAACTGTTGATCATCCATAAAGGAAGCTTTACTTAATACTGTATATCCGGCAACTTGGATCAATCCCAAGAACATTATGCTAGGTAAAATGACCCAGAGCGAAAAGCTCAGATATACTGTTATGAAATTTATATGATCTATCAAGAACAAAAAAATCCACAGAGACTAAAAGTCAACTGATGTTTGCCAGAGTTATACAGGAGAAAAGAGTACTGACTGCTAAATAGGTGCTGAATTTCTGTTTGGGATTAGAAAGTTGTCTGCAAAATATTTAACAGTTACGGTGTTACATAACACGTGACTGTACGTGGTAAAATGAGTTATTTTGTTTAATGTAAAATGTATCCCTGTTTAAGCAAATGTATCCCTATTTGCCCACTTAAAGTACATGACTCTCTATCACGATTGTTTTTCTGCAACATAGTCTCTCTCTCAGTAAAACGTCATTTTCTATTTTAATGGATTTACTTATTTATATTCTATTCCTAGTTCAAACATTTTTTCATGACCAGGTATCTTCACCTGACTTCAACATTCCTTCCCACAAAATTGTTTGGCTTAACAAGTTACATATATTTCTGAGTATCCATAGTTATTATAAATAAGAAAATCGGATTTCATGAGCTCCCTCTGCAGTTGTAAACTAGATAATTTTGGACAAATTAATTAATTTATTGGAGCTTGATTTGTCTCAAATAGTAAATGTGTTTTATTATTGCTTCAAAAGAAGCCCCCAGGGCATTTATTCAAGATCAAATTGCATTGTGTGGATTTTAATCAGTACAATACTATAACATGAATAAAAATGCAACTAGCAGCAATAAGGTAGGAATACAGTAAAAACTATGTTTAACTTACACATTCAATAAATACTCTATGCACCTATTTTTCATTGTTCCAGCAGTTATAAATATTATCAACAATAGACATGGCCTACAATTCACTTGGTCTCTTGGAAATACATAGTTCATAATGATATTGGTGGCAATGATAAAAATATTACTATACTTCAGAAATTCTTTTAGAAAAGTCCCATCAGACAAAGGCAATTATATTTGTTTTACCATCTTTATTACTTACAGACACAAAATTCAACAAGACTGGTTAAAACTATTTTGTTAATTCTGAGATGCACCAATGATTGTGTTTACGTATTGAATGAAAATAAGCAAGACTATCTGAAGAGATAATTCTATAGGATACATTTAAATTACTTATCCAGCACAGTGCCTGCCCTGAAATAAACATTGTGTGTCTTGAATTATTTATACCTGAAAAGTCATCTCTCAGGCATCTCTGAAGCACTTCAACTTTTAAAACTTTAGCTACTTGTGGTATAGTATATAATAGATATTGAGGGTATGAGGACACCATTGTAGTGCAGAGAAAAGCTATTCTCACTAATTGTATTATCAGAGATAGTTTTAGGAAATAGAATGTCAGAATGTAGAAAAATACCTTTAGGTCTGATGAGACCAATACTGGCATTATGAGATAGATGATAAACAGAAAATTAGTTAACAGTTCTGCACCTCAATTTAGATAACTACAAATAGAGACAAAACATAAGTTCATGTTCATTGAGATAGGATGCTCCATCTGTGAACACATGAGATTTGGGTGGACTAGGTCTAAACTGTCACATACCTAGGAATCATCAAAACAGTTCCCTGTTCAAAAGTTATCAAGAATGTATCTGTCCCATCCTTTCTCTACTTCTCAGCTTTCCATTTGCCTGTGTTTGGTGGTTAAAAAATTGAGGACCAATAGCTGCTGGTTATGTAATTGTCTCTGTTCGTATGCAAGCAGGTTTTCCAGACCCCTCCAGAATTATAAAGTTCTGGAAAACAGAAGCTTTGCTCCTAATGAGCCATAGTTTGCAATTCATATCCCTCATAATTCCTTTGCCCAGATATTCAGTTTTACAGATAGATATACATGTACATAATATATAATATTATATGCTTACATGTGCAATATGTATATATAATCTTATACATAATAACATATAGCTTTGTTATAAATGTATATACTATTTTACCTATTATAAAATATATTTTGTTATAATTTATATTATTCATTTATATCATACCTTACATATAAATATATATTATAGAAAATATATTTCTCATGTTGAGAATCAAACTCAGAGCCTTGTCTGTGCTTGGAAAGTGCTCCATCTGCAAGTACACCTCCAGCTGCAACATCCACATTGATTGGATTTGTTTTTGCCTCAATTTTCATCCACACCAGTAAATTCTGATTCCCACTTTCTATGATTTCTCTGTACTACACTGCTTGTATTCATTTCGTACTTAAACTTTGCAAGTAAAAAGTATCAGAAAACATAAATGAAGACAAACACATATTCGTATGTGTTTCAGTTCAAAGAGATCATTTTGTAATAGCAACAAAAAAGAAACAAGACACATTTCTAGTGTAAGAACAATAAACATTTTAGCATAAGAATGAAATTTCATGGTAGTGTATCAATTAAGTTATTATGTTGAAGTAGTTGTTTAATTGCTTTGTAAAAACAATGTCATTGGGATTTTGAAATAAATGGTTTTAGATTGCTTTGCTTTGATTTAGACATCTTAATAATACTAAGTCTTTCAACTCATCAATGTTTGACGTCTGCATTTTTTTGTATCTTCTTTCATTACTGCTTAGTGGTTTTCAGCATATAAGACTTTTGACTCTTTGGTAAAATTTATTCCTAATTATTTTGTTCTTTTTTAATGTTATTGCAGATGACGTTATTTTCTTAATTTACTTTTCTGATGGCTATTGTTGTAATAATGTTTTGCAATATGAACCCCAAAACACAGATAAAATAGACCAGTGTGACTATACCAAACTAAAAAGATCTGCACAGCAAAGTAAATAATTAACAAAAAGAAAAGCAATCGATAGAACTGACCAAAATATTTGCCAACCATAGAGCCAATAAGGGGTTTATTTTCAAAATAGATAAGGGAATCGTAAAATAAAATACAAAATGCACAAAACAGTCAGTGCTGGTCACTAGGGTGGAGTGACAATAAATAGTTGGACAAATGATAAAAATTTTCCATTATGCTAAATGCATGTCTTCTAGAAAATTTTTGTGTAATGTAGTTACTGCACATTATAATAATATGGTATTCTGGATTTAAATATGTAATAAAAATGTCAATCTCAAAAACTTCGGAGGAAACACCCAAGGAAATTTGGAAAGTCGCTGGATACATCTATTACTTGGTGGTGATGATAACGCAGTAGTTTGCCTGTATCTATGTGCTTCAAATTGCACACATTCAAAATGTGCACTTTAAAAGAGGATGACTTTCATTTTTAAAATGGAAATTTACATAACTTAAAAATTTAATGTAATTACCACTTATTATTTCCCATGACTCAGTTGTGTACCTGAGTGATTCAGGTCTGGATTGGATCTGCTGGGGTGAATCTTGCTTATATCTAACCCGCACTTCTGCTGAAACTTCTGGGACAACTGACAAGTGGGGCCACGTTGCTTCATGGTTTTTTCATCCAGTCTCAAGTTAATTCTGTACATGCACTTTATGACTGCAAATTTCCACAGAAGCACAAGAGAGCCTCAGTTTCAAAGTGTGAACATGTGGAAATATAGCATTTGCCTTCGTTTTATTTGTAAATATTCTATTGGCTGCTGAAAACCACATTGCAAAGAACAGATTTAAGAGCTAGAGAAATAGATTTAAGCACTGCACAGAAGAAATAACCATGTCAAAAGGGATAGGAAGAATTATCCATTTTTTAAAAACCTTTCTTTTGCTTAGTTGATAAAATCACTTGTGACTTTGAATCTTCACTTAGAAAAATCTCCCTCCCCACAAAAGAAGTCATAATCAAATACAAAGCACAAGATCTGAATAAAGGATTCAGATTGCAACACAGCACCAACGCTATCATGGGTTTGCAGACTTCTATACTGATAAATTTCTTTGATTCTTTCGTGGTCCTGGTTTGTTTCCCCAAACTTCTGCCTTAGTCAGAGTGAAAGGCTCATATGTCATTAACGGTATGACAAGTTTTTTTTTTTATGTAAATAACATCTTAATTATTTATCGCAACTTTCCCTAAGACAGGACGACATTTCCCAAAATGTATTTAGAAAAATGATTATTTAAATTCTTATGGTCCAATAAGTACACTGACTATTAGCTTAAAATTATGCAAGCTTCACTACTGCAGAATTTTAAGAGGTTTTAATATGCTGACAAGCATTGCATTTTTCCAATAAGGGAATA
The DNA here is from genome assembly GCA_004026905.1 of Hystrix cristata. Taxonomy (NCBI): domain Eukaryota; kingdom Metazoa; phylum Chordata; class Mammalia; order Rodentia; family Hystricidae; genus Hystrix; species Hystrix cristata. The sequence goes on along the minus strand of PVJO010000943.1, from coordinate 121,809 downwards.
TAAAATACATTTTTGTGCACATGATTTTCATTTTTCAGATATATAAAATAAAGGCTAAATGACTATCATTTACGAGTAGGCTTCTATTGCAGCTATTTGCATGTTCACAAAAGCTTTCAATATTTCCCACAGAAACAGGTGTTACTATACTCGTTAAAAAGCTGATGAAATGGAAGAGAGGAAAAGCTGGTTAATTTACAAAAGCCCACATACCTTGGAGGTGACATGTTTAAGTACAAAATCTAGTCAGACTCAGGGCAAAACTGAATCAAACTATATACATTGCAGTTTAGAGTTCTTCTAACTCCTAGGTCTAGCCGCAAAGAGCCCACTGTCTGCCTCTCCAAAGTCTATAATTCTCTTCTGCCCACTAACAGGACTCTCAGATCATGTGATGCTTTTTTTTTTTTTTTTTTGGCAACAATCACTCGGAAGTATCCTGTCAAGCGCACATTCTGCCTTCCAAATCAATTCCCTACATTGCTCTCCAAGAAGGCTCTGCACAGCCAGACAGCAAGGCTTCATATTAATCATGTTTCCTAATTATTTATTTATTAGAACAAGGGAGCTGAACACCTGGCAACATTTACATTTGCAATTAGGTAAGCTGCCTCACTCTAGCAGAAGTCTGATTTTATTATTTGCCTTTAACTTGTAGAACCAAGTTGCCTCAGTGGTAGAGAAAATTACATTAATATAAATAATGAAATGCTGTAAATTGCCTTTTGCCTGCCTTCAGATCTGGTGTATATTGAACAAACACGTGCACATGAAATTCACTAGGAAATTATTAGTGAGAAATAATACATTGGTGTATTAACGTCTTTCTTTCATTTATTCAAAAATATCGAAGCTACTGTGACTAGATCTATGATATAATAAAGATCACGTTCAAATAATGTTCTGTGTACAAATTAAGACTTGCATATCTGTATTCTTAAAATGATCGTGTAGTCAGCTGCCTTCCAAAAAATGGATAACACTTTAGGATCAACTGTGATAAACTTCTAAGCCTCACTAAACACTCAGAGCCTCAAGATCTTTCTGTGAAATGAAAACGGTATCTGCCTTATCAGTTTTTTGGATGCTTAAATGGATATAATTATAATCTTTAGGTCACAGATGAGTTATACCAAAATAAGTCAGACGTTGCTCTCTACTTAGGTATAATGCTCATAAAGAGTTAGCTCATGGTCACAGGTTTTAAACAAAGTAAGACAAACCATATACAATTAAAATTTGAAATAATGTAATGTAAAACTGACTAGTGTTACAAAATTCAAGTATTTATGAGTAAATTATAATTTTGATATGGCACAGAAAAGATAACATAGTCAAGTTATCTCAGTACACTGTATTTAGAATAGGGCAAAGGAAAAAGATGGGGTAGAAGGAGAGATCATGAACAACTCTAAAATAAGCCTTTGGTGGTTGAACTTTACACTGTAGCTGAAATGATTCCATTGACAGTCAAGAGTCATACTTCACCAAATTTAATTTGGGCGTTGTGTACCTGTGGAAGGGCAATTGAGACTGGAGAGGAAAAAGCACACTGGAACACTATAAAAGTGTAATTTCTCAGATAAGGCCAAATCTTCCAATTTCCTGGATTCACTATTTTAAAACAGAAACTTCCCAGAAGAACATTTCTTTCCTTTGGAAGAAAATTTCATACCTCTTAGAACCAGCAGCTCCAACTACATTGACAAATAACTTAAAACATCTCTATCCTATAGGAAGGATTTGAGGCTAGAGATGATGAGGACCCAATGAACAGCAGCAAAAACAAAATGAAACAAAACACAAACACAAATGCAGGAAACTTCCTGTCTTATCAGGTGACACGCTCTCAAATACAATCTTGTATACAAACTAAGACATGTACATAAGGATTCTTTAAAACAAACATGTTATAAACTACTGTCCAAAGGAATGGATCGCACTTAGGATCGTTCCTGAAACTGCCAGTAGATACACCGAGCAGTGAGTAACTTTAAACAAAAAGGACAATCCTAAATCAGGTAGGTTACAATGGGCAATCAACTTCCCCCTCATCTTGGTGAGTAATGATGTTATCCTATGAACATCATGCGCAGTTAAATATATGAAGTCATGGTCATAATAGGCATACAACACATTTTTGATGAAATTACATACTTGTCACATGACACAGTCTATGGTTATGATAAAGATAATTTATGGATTCCCATTGCCCAGAAAAATTTCAAAGAAGAAAACTTTATAAGGAAATGATCAAAGAAATAGTGATTTGTGAATAATGCTGTGTATTTTTAAATGCATGTTGGAACTCGGGAAAAAAAATCTTATGGGTGGTAATGGAAAGTGAGAAAATTTATTTCTACATATCCACAAGATTTGAATAAAGATGCACTTGAAGAGATATAGGCTGCTGAATTGCTAACCTGGTGGGGATCCAATTGCCCTACATGGGAAATGCTAGCTACCTGTGTAGAGAACAGATGTTACCACTTTTACTTAAAGTGGTAGCAGGAAGTTGGTAATGATAGAAATTCATGTTATTTCTAATGATGTGATTTTTGCTGTTTAAAACTTTTCAAATCTCAGTATACCTGGAGGAGATAAAAACATTTATTGCTTTTTTTTTTCTGTCTCTGCTATATTCACATACCACATCAACTGTACAGGATTTTGCATATTAATTTACATTCCCATGTGGATGCCAACAAAATGTCGGCTTCCTTCAAAACAGACTGAATCTTTACAGATACAATCTTCTTTTGTTGAGGTTACTCTAAGGCCAATACATGTAAAAATCTGCCACAGTACTGCATGTGTTGTGTGTGTTTGTATTCTACAGCTGTTTTCAACTTTATCCAGCATGACAGAAAAGAATTCTTCAAATTAAACATCTATTGTGTTCTCCAAGAGAATTACTTCCATTCTTGCAATGATTGGAAAGAGTACTTACCAGTTCCAATATCCCTCCTAATAAACTCAGACAGGTTACTCATCAGTCTTATCGTTGTCAATCTATCTTATCACAATAATGGTAATAAAAAAGTAATAGTAATAATAGTTATCATTTATCAAACATTTTATTCATGATAGGAAATACATTCATTATGTTTCCTATTTATCTGCTTTAATGCTAAGTGCCTTTATATAAATTCCAAGATGAACAGACTGAAGGAAAGAGTGAACAGATAAAATTGTCACACCTCTAGAAAGAGATGGAATTGTATTTTACACAAACAACAACATAGTGGCTGCCATAAGAAATGAATACCCAGTTTGCCTCAGGAACTGGGAAGACCAGATCCAGAATCTAGATTGTGTCCAAACTCTGCTTCTCTTAATGTTGCTGTCATCAGTTCTTAGTGTTACCACCTCATCCTTGGATTCTTTTGCTCAATTTGAGACAGAAACCACAAAAAGCCAAGCAATATATTTGAATGAGGCTTTGTTGTATTTTATGCTTGTATTTTGTGCTCAAGTATAAGGGAGACAGCACACAAGATAGGGCTTCTGGATTGTTGTTCTCTGAAGACCTGGTTGAGGAAGCTTATATAGACAAAAAAGGGAAGTCCCTACAGGGTCCAGCACCAGTTGTTGCTCGTTATGAGGATTTCTGTACATAACTTTTCAGTTTTCTGCTCTTGGCAATGGCATTTGCACTTAACACAGATGTCCGCTCATAAGTTGGGGTCTGCCTGCACTTAGCTTGCAAATGATGTTGGAGTTGGTCACTACCACCATCCCAGGAAGGTTGTGTATGCGTCAAGTGAAAGCATACTGCATCTGTGGGGTTGGTAAGAAAGCTTGGTAGACCAGTCAACCATCCTCGAATCTGGTCATTGATGACAGTTTTTGAAAGCTGTTTGTATTTGGTGGAAAATATTGGTGGGAGAATCGAGGCCATCTCTGCTCTGTCTTAGGACTAAAACATAAACTATCTATGCCTCACTTCCCATATCTTTTAAGTTGATAGTAACAGGTCCTACCTCATGGGGCATCTATGAGGGCGAAAGAAGGAATATGTGTGAAAGGAGTGGTAACTGCTAAGTATGTTGTATATTGCTAACAATCATATCATAGTTAAGAATTACAGTAAAGAGTCTTCCTCACTTTCATACCCTCAGAGACTGAGACGAGACTACAGGCTGTGAAACATGAGCGGCTGTCTTACTTTTTACCTAGGCCTAGAGTAGAACCTGAATGATTTCGTATATAATCATTCCTCGGCAGGAAACCTGTGTCTTAAAACTATTTCACACTCAGCAACTTCACAAAAAGCAAGACAAACTTCAAAGAGAAGAGGATGCTAATCGTGCTGGTGAGCACACTGGCCTGGTCTCTCTTGAATCGGGGACTTTCTAAACTCACCTCCTAGAGAAACGCCTCTCTCCCAGGGGATGTAAACTATGAAGTAGCTGGTCTCCCGTTCCTCCCAGACCTAAGAGTAAGTGGTGCTGGAGAGACAGTCTGAGAAGCTCTTTTGACTCTAGTGTGAAAAGTACAGGAGGCTCTGAAATTAGACAGGTTTGTTTTTTTTTTATTTTTTGTTTTTTTTTTGTTTTTTTGGGTTTTTTTGTTTTTTGTGCTGGGGATCGAACTCAGGGCCTTGTACTTGCAAGGCAAGCACTCTAACTGCTGAGCTAAATCCCCAACCCCTAGACATTTTTATCTCTAAGTAAAAGAAGTATTCAGAAGAGCTGACATCTTATGTAGTGAATAAGAAAATGATACATTAGCCTCTTTACTGTACACACATAATTCCTTTAAATTTCCAATGAACGTCGTTTACCCTGGTTTGTTTGTTTGTTTTTTTCCAGACTGTACTTAAGGAAACTCTAGTCATTAGTAACTCTAACTACAGGCTCTAATACTGAGAAAAATACCTTTATACCTCACATTGTTTGAAATCATAAAATAGAAAATGTAGAAGATAAATATGAGTATATGAGATTTCCACATTCTGTGTGTTTCCTCTTCAAATAAATATTGGAAAGGAAACCATTATAATGAGGCCTAAAATATTTACCTTGATTTTTCTTTATGTTATGTGGGTAATCTGTGTGATTCTACAATGAGATATGAGTTTATAATAAGAAACAATGACGAAAAGCATCATATTCAAGAGAATCCTCAAAGTAAATAATAACTATCCAAATTGATCAATACTTCAGTTTCTCTCCTTTGTGACATATTAAAACCAGGGAAGAGAAATAACGTATATTAGAAAACTACATTATTCAAAATAAATCATGGGAAAAAATATAAAGAGAAAAAAAAGACCCTCTGAAGCCTTTATATTCTTCTATGAAGTACTTTAAAATAGAAAATAGTGATAAGGTTGACTATGAAGGGAATCACAATAGACTAGGTTACATTTAGCAGTTTGCCAGTAAAATTACTACTTACAATCTCATGCACTATTCTTAACATTGTGACTTAGTAAAGAAAGCTTTCTGTTACAAGTACCTGAGTTAATCGGCTTTGAAAGAGAAAAAGATTATTTTGGACCACCATTTCAGAGGATTGGTCCTTTTTCCTTTGTGACTGTGACAGAGCAGGACACCCTACGTGGAAGCATATGACAGGGCAAAGCTGCTTACCTCATGGTAGCTGGAAACAGAGAGAAGAAAAAGAAGGGCCGGTCCCAGTATTGCACCAAGGCCGCGCCCCCAGTGAACTAATTTCCTTCCACGAGGTCCCACTTCCTACAGATTCTCAAACCTTGTCACAGAGCTGCAGGCTGGAGAACAAACCTTCCACCCAAGAGTCTTTGGGAAAAATCCAGGATTCAAACCATAGCAGTGAGAATGGACATGGACAAAAATTTTGAAAAATAATTGACTATATAAAATAAAATGTAAAAGAATAAACCTCAGTGTCTTCAAATCTAGTTCTAAACCTTTTTCTTAAAGTAGTTATCGTATAAGTTCACTGAAAATGTGCACTGTGACAATGTTTACATAAACAGAAAAGTAACTTATTTCATCGTTAACTGGAAATGGATAATTAGTATATTGCATGCAAGAATTTAGCCATTTTAAGTATCAAGGTTCTAGATCTATGGATAAATACCTACCTGTATACAGATACATGGAGATGCATAGATAGACGGAAAGATGCCCAGACACATAGAGGGACAGATAGGAATATATTCCAGACACATTAGTCACCTAACAAAGAAGGTGGTTAAAGTTGGCCTGTTCCAATCACTCAGCTTAATGTGAGTTAAGAAGTGTGGATTAGCCTGTATTTATTGATCTTCCAGTATACAGCAGGGTCATAGCTAGGTCTCAAAGCAATAGTAAGGTAGGAGTGCTACTATCTACAGTGCAGAGACAAAGCAGAGTTCAACTCACAGAACCTGAAATTTGCACATTTGGGATTTCAACACGGGCCGGTTTACTTCCAAATCTGATGCTCTTTCCACTGCCTCAAGCTGCTTCCACAGCAGTTGGAACTTGTCTGCATCTGTTCTATACTTGTTTTCATTTTTCCATGTTGAAGCAACGCCACCCCCCGTCCTGTCATGCTCAGCAGCACTTCGATTCCCTCCCCAGCACTGAGGCAGATCCACTCCCTCCCTGGCACTCACAAGCAACTCTGCAGAGCGCTTGAGCATCTGGCAATCCACCCAGCCAGAGTGACTGGGAAGTGCAGAATATCCCTCTGAGAGCGGGCAACATCTGTTTGATAGGCAATGAAAAATAAACCCATAATAAACTCATTGCAGGAGCAAAAAATGGGTTCTTGAAGTGCTGATTATTCATTTTATGCAAGTGTAGTAATGTTGGTCTACTTGACAAGCAGAAAAACAGCACGTTCAGAAGCAAATGATCACAGCCAAAGAGAGCCTGCTCACACCAGGAGCAAGCACAGGCGATAGCAAATGAGGAAGCATTTAGAAAGATTACACGAGCAAGCCCGCACCACCTGTGGCTGGCTCCTGGCACAGAGGTGTGACCCAGGTGTTCGGGTAGGCACATCCGCATCGGCAATGAGACTCAACCCAGCAGCAAGGGCTTCCTCACTACTCCTGACCGCCAGCCTAATATCCACGCAGACAGTCACCAAAGCATTCATTCCTTTATTCATTCATGCATTGTTTCCTTTATTCAAATATTTATTAAATTCTCTAATGAAAACATCTTTTTATTACTGGAAGTCTTTTACAGATATGCTAGTTGTATAGTATAATTTGGGGTGGTTTACTTAGACGAGCTTGAAGGAGAGGATTCATCCATGATGGCAGATTAACATTTATTGAATTTATGTCTCACAAGATAGAAATGAATGTAACAAAATGAAACGAGAGAAAAAAGAAAATAATTGAATGATGAAATCATCTTTTGTAATAATTATACTGAATACAAATTATCCTACTGACTACAGGAGAAAAAAAAGTTTTTTTAAATCTCTTTTCCCCCTAGATTTAAGGAGGAATCATTGTAGTGTTTTTCCCGGCAAAATCATTATCCATCATGATGAAGGGCAGGAAAGAAACTCATCTAAAAACTGTGCATGGCTGAGCATACCATAACAGCCAAATAAAGCAGCCTATGTCATTATTGTTTCCTTCTCATCCTCAGTCTCTCAGATAAATTTTAATCTTATGCTCTAATATCTCCCACGTGTGCCAGTTGAATAGAAATGTTGAAGTCAGAGATAAGAAGACAGGAGAAAGAGGGAGGGGGAATATCTCCTGGACAGAAGAGTGCACGGTAGCAAAATATACAACATCATTCTAAGAAAATGGTAACATTCCCAAGATTGAGGCATGACACTTTGGACATCAGCTCTCCACACTTCCTGCTGCTCATTCTGAAGCTTAGCATTATTACTCTGCTTAGGATATAAAAATGTCCCTAAAGTATCCCTATGTAAGATCTGGCACAGTTTAAGGACAGGTATAATACTGCGTCTCTGGCCTTTCTCCTAGCTTCAAGAAGACACCATTTTGCCTTAAAATCTATCCAGATAGCCTTGGATTTGATGCTACACTCTACTGTCGCCTAGTTCAGTGACCTAGATGAATCACAGTTCAGCATCCTCAACTACAAAACAGATAAGCAACGCTTGCCTGTGGTAAGCATGAAGTGAGATGATATTTATGACATTCTCAGAAGGCTGAATGATATATACTAATTATTCAAACACTAGAAACTATTATTCCTACAATCATGACCACGATTATTTTCTCTGTGCCTGCTTTTCATTAGTTAAATTTGAATAATGATACGTAAGGTTAGATCGAACAAGAAATGATGTGAATTTCATGCATTCTAAGTGATAACAGTATTTCATGTAGCTTTAAATAGCTACAAATGGTAATAAATTGACTAGATATGTTTGTAAAAATGTATAAAATCAAATAGAAATGGACATTTAACTAATTTATTATAGCAAGAGAGATTCTAGCATGAAGTTCCTGGGATAGATTGTGGCACATTCAAAATGAAAATTGAGTCATATCTCTCAGGTTGAAGTAAGACTTTATACATAGAAAAATAATGATAAATTTTAAGTCATAAATTTAGATGTGTAAGCGTTTAGATGTTCAGTTTAGGGTGTGATACAAAAAATAAGATGAAAAATATATCATATTTTAACACACAATACAGTACTCAGATTGTAGATTGGCAAAGGTGATAATGATCACCCAATAGCACCGAGTTCATAGTCCCTCATTCCATGTGGAAAGAGACCACCGTCCTTTCTCATTTTGACTCTACAAGCTGTAGATTTCTCCTTTCCCCTCAGTTAACATCTTCACATCTTCATAATTCAGCACTTCTAATCATCTCACTAATTCTCCTCTCACTGCACAACTACTCTATGTTCTTCTCCTCGACTTTTCTATATTATTTTATAGTTGCTTTCCAATACAATTGCCACAGATTCATTTCACTTTTATAAATCTATTTCCCCTAGTAGATTGTCAGATTTTTAAAAGGAAAGATAAAGGGCATTTCCTTACACAGTTTTTCATATTTTTTCTTTGCATGTTTTACTAGCTATAAAAATACTTCACATTTGCTGATTTGTTATTTGTCTCCCCTCTGAGAAGATTTGCTTCTTGGTGGTAATGCATTTGTCTCGATGTTCTCTACGACAGTCTGAGAATCTAGATGTTTTCTTAGCACAATGTGGGCACTATGTACCTATTTGCAAAGCACATGCATGAAGGGATCATACTTACAGAAATCAGCATAGTGCCTATTTATGCTGGCTACTGAAAAAAAAACTGTATTTAACTTTTTAATGGTAGAAGTAAATTGTGATACAATATAGATACTCCTTGTTTAACAACCAAATTCGGTTCTGTGTCTAGGTCATTAAATGAATTTATCTCTAAATGAGGAATTGTACGTAGTATGTACATTACAGCATTCAGAACAAAGAAAGAAAACTTAAACTTAATGACTTTGCTGTTATTTGCATAATTCTTACAGGCAGTATTGTAATGTATAACAGAAGGTAAAACTATAATACTATACAATACAATCGGCAAAAATTACAGTCCTGTACAGAACTGTGCAGTGTTGTATTTTTGTACAGAACTGTTCAAAATTAAGACATTGAGGCTCTATCAACAAGATGAACAAAACTGCACCAAAAAATGATAGCAGGTCGTAATTCTGAAGAGTCATCATCATATAGGTTGTTAGGTGAAGCATATCTGAATTAGACATCATATTATGAAAAAAGTTCAATGAAAATGATTAGTTTTTCTTAAGAACACATGCTCTCCAATAACCTTTAAAATACAGCACCCACCAACAAATTATCACATCAGCTAGGTTCAGGAATTATTGGTCCCTCACATGTCAGAAAAGTGGAGACGAAAATCCTTCAGAGAATCCAGAGTATCTTACGATATAGCTATAACACAGAAAGTTCATATTAATAATCATGATTGCAAAATGTATGCAATCCAGATATGATCTCTAGCAAATCAATAATATGTCTATGCCTATATTTCCTCATATGCCCTTCCCCAGTATCTTAGCAGTTTCCATGAATTCTTCAAGGTTACACTAATCACAAAATTGATATTGCTGGAAGCAGTGTTTTGAATATGCAACTTTGGCTCATTAATGAAGAAGCGTCTACAGGTCATTGCAAGAGATAAATAAAACTAAAACACTACCAGTAAGATACAACAGAACCATGAACCCGCTTGACTCTATAAAAATCACTGGAAATGCCAAATATCCTTGACAATGAAACTGGCATTGGTGGAGGCCCCTGTTCTGTCTGTGTCTGCGATTAAATACCTCGGAGGATAGAAGGACATATAAAGTATGTAGTAAAGGAGCTTACTAGCCAAGAGTGTAAGACAAAAATTAAACACATAAAACAATCAAAGGACCAAGAATAACAGTGATAATTAATTGTTCAATTGTTTTCTCTGGCTTGGAAGAGTATATATAAACCTTGAGAAAAATATGTGCATCCATAAGATAGGAGACATTTCTATGTATCAAAAAGTTTCAAAGGTAGTATCAATTCAAAAGATTTTATTTATATCTCAACATTGATTTAACTCCAAATAAATCAATTTTATTGTCACCTGAGGGACTGTTGGAAGCAAATAGTACTTAGAAGTGAGCCCAATAAAAACAGTTCACTGATAAAATTTTTCTGGCCATTTGCCACAGATGTTCTGCCTGTATCGTATATGATCAACAAGTCTCATAAAACCGTACTCCAAATCACTCCTTTTTGCATCGAAACAGGCAGACCATATCTATTTTGGATATTCAGGGAAAACAGACATCCTCGTATAAGAGATGAAGAAAATTTGGAGGAAAGAATGCAGGTCAAAGGTCTTGAGGCATGATAGAGTAGGACATGACCGAGAACTTGTAGCAAAAGATGCAAGATGAGAAAGGAATTAGTAGAAAACACTGGGGAATTCAGAGGCAGTGAGAAAGTAAAGGGCTACTGTATGGTTAAAAAGTGTGCATTTAGACTGCAAATACTAGGGAGCTAGAGCAGACTTAATCAGGAGATCACCCTCACATTCTCCTGGAAGGGTTGGCTGTCTGTGGTCTGTTGTCCTCCTCCAAAATAAAAAATCAAGCTTTTGGAAACCTGTACGTAGGCTACAACCCACATGGACCACTGTTCAGTGCAGAGATAGAGAAAAACTAGAGGCCCCTTGGCATGGAATGAAAAGAAACAGGATTTTGGAGTGACCCGGAAAGGTGTTGCCACTTCCTGGGCCCTCCAAGTAAACGAAATACCATTGGATAATCGTGTCTGTTTCTAGCCAGTGAAAAGTAATTTTTCTAATATTCACTCAGAGACAAAAGGTCACAAATGAAGTTTCTCTGAAATTTCAATAAGGGCTGATAAAAGTATTAATATCCCTATTCTGGGATACTTTGAAGAGTAAAATATTATAAATAGGATTTTCTATTGCAAGTGAATCTGAAATTCTTCATTGTTCTGCTATAATTGACTATACTAATTATAGAAGTTCCAAACTTAACATTCCCACACATTCTTTTGAGATGCTTTTATTTGCATATTGTGTAAGCTACATAAAGATGGGGAGAAATTAAGTTATAATAATATATACTTATAAATTATTTAATATTGATATATTTATAATTATTTATTTATCCATGTATAAACAATGTCTGCAATTAATTTTTATAGCTATGTAGTAAAATGTATTACATACATATCCATTTTGATAAGAATATAACCTTTATAATTTATATACACTTTTATTTAAAGAATTTGGCTAATTAATGTACACCAGTCACATGATTTGCGATATAAAATGTGAAAATAACATAATTCCTTATACTTTTATCACAATAACATGCGACTGTTCATCAAAGTAATTCTGGTCAATTACAAGCACCAGATAAAATATACCAATAAAAATACCTAGATTTTGAGGAAAGCACAAAAGCAGACAGAAAGCACGATGGGCTGGATCTTGACTACCGTGGTGGTGGTAAATGAGAATTAAACCATACTTGTATTTAACATGTAACAAAGCAACTGAAAATTAAGAGGAAAAAAATCTTAAAATCATTCAAAGAAAAGAAAATACATAAAAGAACCCTAGTGTGTATACTACAAATTTTTCATCAAAACTAGAAGAACCGGATTGAATTTGACTGTAGAAAGGGAAAAAACAAACAAACAAAAAAAAACAAACAAACAAACAAAAAACTTATATCTAGTGAGTTTTCTCATTGCTGGGACACAATAGCCAACACTCACAATTTAAAGGAAGTCAGGTTAGTTTTGGCTATAGGGTTGGTCCACAGTCAGCAGGCCGCAAGGCAGAGAAGAGCCAGCAGAAGGACAGGGCAGATGGCAGCTCCTTGAGGCCAGGTGGCTGAGAAGCAGAGAGGAGGAGCAGGCAGGGTCAAAGACACAACTTTCAGGACAAGACCCCAGTGACCTGTCACTTCAGACCAGGTCTGGCCTTCGAACGAATGAGCCCTTTAGGGCATTTTAGACCTAAACTGTAGCAAGTTATCATTATTTACCTTTTTAAGATAATTTTATCTCCTATTCAACATAATGCGCAGATCCCACGTAGCCTTTATCCAATTTTCCCTAATGATAACATATTGCATGAGTAATGCTACTAGCTTTATGGCAGTGATGAAATCAATATACAGACTATGTATATCCTACCAGGAGACTTGGCTTTGCTTTTCATGAAAAAGCTTCCTTCCTCCTCTCACCTCTCCTAAAACTCTTGCAACCACGAAAATGTTCTTTGCTTCTGTAATTGTGCAGTTTCAAGAAGGTGATATACATGGAATTATAGGAAAGGTAACTTTTGAAGATTGCATTATTTTCACTGAGAATAATTCTCTGAGATTATGCACATTGTTGTGTGCATTGGTTGTATACTTCTTTTCATTGCTGACTATTGCTCTGTGGCTTGGATCTACCCAGGTTTGTTTAGTCATATGTATAGACGGTAGCACCATATCTACATATGTAGGTGGCTACATACTCTTCAAAAGAAACTTGCAAATTCCCATGCAGAGTGGTTATATGATTTCACTTACCCACCAACAATTTCTGTATGATCTAATATTTTTGCCTTCACCATTTTTGCTTTACTATTCTGATATAGTATTAACTCATGTTAGCATGATTTTCTTTTCCCTAAAAGCTGATAATAGTAAAAATCTTCTCATTTGAATATATATCATACATTAACCTATATTTTTTCACATTTTTCCCATTTTCTAATTGTTATTGATTTTACTGCTCACTTTAGACAGTTCTTCATATATATTAGGCCTTGTTACCTTTCCAGATATGTAGTTGGCAAATATATTCTTCAACTGTCTAGTTAATTGGTTTTGAATAGAATATTGAGTAGATTTTGCCCCCTCTTCTTTTTTTTATTACTATAATAAACCTGAGATCTGGTGAGATCAGCTATATTTTTGCTATCTAAAAAACAAATCACAGTGCTTTGAAATCGGCTCATTGTTTTTCTTTTTTCTACCTAATTCTGCTCCTTTATGCAGAATGCCTTTATTAAAAAAGCAGAGAGAATTCACTGTCCATCATCACTATAATTACCACCTACAGGAATTGCATCTCCACTCACAGTTTGATCAAATATATATCAAAATTACTATTAAGCCTCGGGGATCTGTATGTCTCAGTGGTACAGGAAATATGTACATATTTCTTACTGATTTCTATTGTTTTCAAAATGTCAAAACTAAGAAATGCAAGAAATATATTTTATACATCATTAATTACTGATAATAAATAAAGGTCCTGATAAGGTTAGTTTCTAAATAGTACATACCATAAAGGTATAAAACAATATACAATATTATATGCTAATATGTATATGACTATGGTGAATTTTGTTCCAGAAGATTTTTCTTGAAATATTTTAAAAATATTTGCTTTGGATGAGGCAGAATTTGAATTTCACTACTATTCTGCTACTTTACATGTTATTTGAGATTTTTTTTTAACACTACATTTATGAATAATTTCTTTTTCAAAATGCCACAGGAATAAAATGATAAATTATAGTATGTGTAACAAGCAACAGACAGAAATTGATGATTCATATTTAGCATAAATCTGCCTAAACAGTGAATTGGAGTGAATCTTTTGATGACTGTGAGGGCAAGAGTGGCAATTCACAGGACCTCATATGTTTGATGAAAACTAGACACTCAATTTAAGAAAGAAGAAACAGAGTCAGAATGATCAGTAAGTTGTCCACATTTACACATTTACAGTACAGATCCAAAATCTGTGACTAAACTCAAATTATTCCAAATATCACACGTTTTTCACTTTTCCTTTTGTATGAATTGTGATCCTGAATTTTCATGGTTCCTTTCAGTAACTTTACCAGGTGGCTTAATTCCCCAGGTTCCCACAACTAGCCAGCTGATACGACCTAGAAGAAACTTACTGGTTTATCTAAAATGGACTAGGTTAAGACTCTAAATTTAGCACATTGTTTTACTAAAATTCTGTCATGTAAAAATACAATTTCACAACGTTTCACAAGTTTCACCACAATTCCTTCTTCTGTGGTACCACAAACATATGATTACCCTGTTCTCTTGATATTAGATGGAGAAATAGGAAACCTCTGATTTCTATCTGGTGAAAGTACCCTGTTGTCAATAAACAATGACTTTTGTCCCTAACCATTGCCACATTCCATGGGTAGAAGGAAAGGGAGAGGGCAAAAGAGCCATGGCCTCTTTCCTTAGTGCGGCTTCCATTCTGAACAGATTAACCTTAAAATGATATAAGAGACCTTAACAACGTATTACGTATGACATTTAAAATTATAAAACTGATGCATATCATTTCTTGTGTTACAAAGAAAAATCAGCTCAGAAGGTTCAATGGGTTTTCTGAGATAGTAGGACTTGGAATTCATACAAGTTCTATTAATCTCACATTAATTTTTCTCTAAATATATCATTCAGACGTCATCATCAATGTGAAGTCAAAAGCAGAAAATACAGTCATGCGACTTCTGAAATTCAGGTTACATAGGAAGAATTATTTGCTTAGATTTCTAGGTGTGAACTTTATCGTTTCCTTGACTGGCAGATTACTTTGTCAAATAGTTGATGTGTGAGAAGTCAGTGTGTCAGATTCAACGAAGGTTTGCCGTTTACCTGTGTTATGCGCTTAAACTATAATACATTCTGATGGTAAATGCGTTCATTTAAAGACAAAGTGATTTCAAATTAAAAAATTGTCTCCACATATCAAGTTCTTTGCTGTATCAGCATCCCGTAATAAGTAATGAATCTTAGTTTATTATCTCTTTGATTTCAATTTATGTCCTCTCTGGTTACCAGACAGAAATACCACCAGATCAGATAATAACCACATACAATATCAGTGCGGGAATGACAGGAAATAACTGCCTTAAATGAAGTGCTCACATGCTAATGCCTTATCAACAGTTACTGATAACATTATTTTGGCCTGCAAGAAAAATTTATTTACACATTGTTTATTAGGCTGGGTTGGATTAGATGTGCAATTACTTCTAAGGATGAGATATATCATTATCACTTTGTCATGTTAGAATATGAACACAAAGAATGACACACATTAAGGGAAAGTAAGAACTAACAACACATTTTGAAATGTCTGTACAGACTCTGTGCAGAGGGAATCAGATTGGAAAATTTATTTATAAAAATATTATCACTTTTTTTCCACTTATGCCTGAAACATCACATACACGGATTTTGAACAGTTGACGTATACCATATTATGTGCTATATTATATTATTGGAAACAGATTATTCTATGAGCTTCAGAACCCAAAACTAGAATTGGAAAGAAATTGGAAGATATTCTCCTTCAATATTCTCTTTTTTATGGCGGGGGTGCTGCTAGGAACCGAACTCAGGGCCTCACGCTACCTGGGCAAGCACTCTACCCCTGAGCTAAATCCTCAACCCCTCAGCTTTGTGATTTGATAAATAACCCTGTGGAATGGTTCTATCCTTTATGTACTCAGTGTTTATAACAGGGCAAGAGAGTGTAAAGAACTCAAATTTATTGTTTTTTAGGCCAGTTTGCAGGGACCTCTTGTCGACTCTCACCTGTTTTGTGTTGATGTGGACTTTTCATTTTTGTTTCTTAGTATCAGATTTTCTTTAAATCTTCCTTTCCATTTAACTCGTCACTAAGGAGGAATTTTATTGCATAACACTTGTATTTGCTACCCTATCAGTACACTAATGATATTCCTTATGTCTGCCTCTATGGCAATAGGATATCAGACTATTCATTATTTTATTTGAACATTATTAGGAGAGGATTAGAAACAGCTTCCATTAAAGTTCGTTATTTAAATATATTAATGTGGACATTTGCATTAACAGGAGAAATTGGGGAAAGTATTGAATTGAAAATTGTTTGGAAATCCCAATTAAAAAAAACCAGGATGTTGTTCTAACACATACCCTCAAAAATCTGTTGTGATAAACAACAATTAGAGTATGATCACTGATTCTGTGAGTTAGGAATTTAGCAGCATGATGAGGTCACCTTTTCTCTGCTTCAAAATGTCTTCAAATGACTGGAAGTTTGCAGTCACTGGGGATTGTGAAGCAAAAGTAGGGATCCATTTCCACTGTGGCTTCTCCAGTTATGTGCTTGCCTTCTAAGTTGTTATGGTTGAAGAAAAGATTGAGGCAGTTCTGACCCGGGCATCCAGGAGTGCCTTTCTGGCCTAGCACTCAAAGGGACTGCATTTCCTACATGAAATTTTGTCAGCCTCTAACAACTGCTAACAGTGAGTAACATGAAAACTCTATGACTTTTTATAACCTAGAATTGGAACTCATTTTCTTACATATTTTTTTGATGAAGCAATGATAGTCTCACATGTATTCAAGAACAGACATACTCCCCATCCCTCAGTTGAAGAATATCTAAGAATTTCCTTTGGTATTTAACGTCTATAGACATTTAGATCTTAGGCACAAACAAAGAATGCAAAATTGAGTGTGTGTGTGCATGCACGCATGTGCGTGTGTGTGTGTATCCATTCTGCTCTAGCCATCCTAATACTAATAATGCTGAATAAAGCAGTGGTGACAAACTATATGTGCTCAATGTATAACTACAGTGAAAATTACAGGAAGATAAATACCAGAGTTAAAACACCTATGGGAGTAGGGTGTGAAACAATACTATAATCAAAATAAAATATTATATTTACTATATTTATTTATTAAACTAGTACTTCTCAATTGCTAAAACCTAATGAATATTGACTCAAGCATTCTCATTCACAAATGAGTGGCGATAAGAGTGTTCATTAATGCCAATTTTAGGAAACATGATTGCCAATTAATAGGAATTTTGAAACAGTCCTATATTTTGTCTTAAGTACTTTAACATAAATGTTTAATGTAGAAGTATTTTAAGTACATAACAATATTTTGTTACATTATTTCTGATTTTTAAAGATAAAAACCAGAACTTCAACATTCAAAAGAGATGTTAAATGGGAATTGATCATACAAATATGATAATTATAAAATACTTTAAAATCACTTAATCATATTGCCAGTCATAACACTGATGAGACAAGACACGGATACATATGTTTGTCTTTGTGTGTGTAATACACAATGTAACACAGGAATGGGTGGCTCTACGAATGGATATATTCAGATGGAAAGTCATAGATAGATGATAGATCGATGTAATTATTTGCAGTTATGAGGGATGGTTTTTATAGCTACCATGGGTAAGAAGAGTTGAAAAATCATTTTAGAACACATTCACAGGGTATTCCTGAGGGGTGCCATATTCTGTAGAAAATATCGAGGTTTTATTTTGTGTATTTATTTGCTCATTTTAGTCAATATTTGAATACTGGTTTGTATGATTAAGTTAGTAGTATCACAATATATACATGGTAAGACTTTGAGCTACAAGGTGAAATGCTTTATTTAAAATATGGCCAGTTACACATTTGTTTTATGACAACAAATACCGAAAATTTAGATCACGATATTTCAAAAATCTCATCTTAATAGTGTATATTCCTCTCCACATAGTCAGAAGATTTTGCTCAGAGATATAATAATTAGCCTGTAAGTAGCAAGAACAAGTATCTTACACAGTATTTGTATTCCAAGTACCTAGAAAAATGCTATCCATGGACAAGCCTTAATAAACATGATAAAAGGACTCAGTAGACGATATTATGATTTATTGTGAAACATTTGGCCAGTCTGTAAGTCTACAGGCCTTTGTAAAGGTTCTTACTTTGGATCATTGTACTCTAGCCCAGCACACCCTTTAATTATAAAGCCAACTTGTATGATTTGGGTATACTTTGTCCCCCAAGGGTCTGTATGTTGAGACCTTTGTCCTCTGGGTGAATGTGTTGAGAGGGAGTGAAGCTCAGGGAGGTGGTGCCTGGTAGGAGTGTTTAGGTAACTGGGGGAATATTCTCAGAAGGACCTATAGGACTCCAGCCTCTCTCTGCATTCCTGTTGGTCAAGCGATCTTTCCTTCACACACATTCCCACCACAACATGATGCAGCGAAAAGGGCCCTTACCAGAGCTGAGGTAAATCCAGCACTGTGCCTTTTAACCTCCAGAACTATGAGCTAAATAAACGTCTTTTCTTTATAAAGTTTCCTGCATCATTAGTTCATTAGAGTAATCAGAAACTGACACAACTTTTCCTAGGTCATTCTTTTAATTTCTATTGAACCTTAGATTAGTTTCACTGAAAACATGACTCATTATAAATCACACTTAATCATCAAAGTATTGTTTATAGCTATGTACTTACTAAAAAAAAATTAAAAGATGACAATCCTTTTCATGTAAGTTATCATAATAGCAAAAAATGATGAAGGTAACCTAAGAAATCTGCCAGACTTCTTTTGGATCTGAGGATGGTGAAGGGGCTGGTAAGATTCTCTATATTTTAGCAACACTTTGCACTGTTTTTCCTCCATTAATTCGCTCAAGAGTTCATGGGTGAGTTTAACTTTCGTGAATTGTTAGACGCTATTTGGAATGAAGAGTAGAATTCATGGTTGTTTTGAAGAAAGCTTAAGCTTTGTCCTACATGAGAAAAATAGAAAGTAATATGTGTGGTTTTCCTAGGAGAACTGTAAGATTGCTCTGATATAAAATGAACAGAGAAAAGAACTTTGGTCCTGAAGTCTGGGTGGATAAATGGGCCTAAAGAACAGACAGTTATGGTGGGTTGAATAATAGACCTGCTGAGATAGTGAAGTAGGGGTAGTCATAGAATAACCACAGAGGAATATATAAAAGCTTTGCACATCTCAATTGTATTTTAAGTCAGTCTGTTCATGTTATTTTCTTTTAAAATTTAAACCCTTTCTTGTTGCACTTAAATTAACAGTTGAATGTTTTCTTGTGGCTCAGAGTCAACACTTTACCTGGTCTATTCTCTTGCCTTTTATGACACCATTTGTCAATCCGTGGCTGTGATCCAATCTCATCTCCACTCACTGACTTTCTCTCAAATATTACTCTGATGTTTCTTCACTAAGGTATGCAGCACAGCTATTCTTTGTCTGAAAACTTTTCTCACTCCATTATCCCAAATTTTTGCATTTCAACATAAGAAAATCTTTTCACTGCACAAATTAAATATCACCTGCAATGTGCTCTACATGGAATATCCACACCTAGTGCACGAGTGCGTGCAGGAGCAATTATGCGTTGTTAGAAGTTGAGTTCCCTACAAGTGATGTCTAATGACATGTTGGGTTTTTGTTAAGAGAGTTTTTGAGGACAGTGAAAGTAAAAGAGACAAGATATAAAAGGAGACAAAAAAAAAGCTTTTTGGGGAGAAGTTTTCCTACTTCACAGTTGGTCCTACATTCTTACAAGGAGTGCCTATTTATAACATCCTTTCAGTCAACACTGGGTGCTGAGCATGATGTACTGAGAATTACTCTCCTAGATCCTAGGTCTAGGAGACTCCAGCATGGGCCAAGAGCAGTGGTTGAGATGAGAACAGATGTGCATGGTCATTGGCAACCCTTAAAACACATAGAGGAAGAATGTCTAGCACATTCTGTTAAAGGTGTGCTAGCTGAAGCGGGGGGCACTAACAGCACTCACTACATGTATATCTAAATGTTCTTTTGGGTCATGTACATCTTTCTCAGTCTATTAAATGCAAGCTCCATGAAACTAAATATGGTGTTTGTTTTTATTTGACACTGTACTCTTTGCACTTGGTACTAGTTTAGACACTCAAATGTTAGTTATATAAAGAAGAGAAAGATCAGTCCTTGACTGCGTTTGGTAAACCTACAAAACAAGTAAAATTGTAGGAAATCAAAAAATTTTAAAATCCTTAGCATATGACGATAACTGACAGATTCAACAAGTCATTGTCTAGAAATCTAGTAAGATATAATGTTTCCTGAATACATACATTAAAATATAGAGCATCTTAATTAAAATGGTCAGTAAATATACTGAATCCAACTTCTCAGTAAATGCTGGATATTTTTCTACTGAGTCTATACTATAAACAAGAATATCCCCACATTAACCCTTCAAGCGATGGATTACCCATTACCTTACAAAAGTCTATTCTTTCACATATGTAATACCTAATTTTAAGACCTACTCAAGATAATTCAACGTCTCAAAGGTTAGATATTCTTTATTTTACTCTATGGCTAATCCAGAAACAAATGGTGACTAAATCTTTATATTGAGTTTTAGCTTAGAACACAACTATGAATTTTATCCTGCCTCAGTATAATTAGCTATTTAATCAACGCTTTATCTACCTGTACACATCAGAAAGAAGAAGTGCAAAACTTAACGAGAAATAATACAGCCAGAAATCTTTGTTCCTAGAAATAAATGTAAGATGACATAATTTGGGATGGAGATATAGGGCATACGTCTCTTCTCCCTCCCATTTTGCACAAATGGAAGACATTACTAATATGCTATGACATTTCTCTGCTTCTCCTAGATATGGCAAGATCTATCCCATAATAGCTTGCCACTTAATTACTTCCAATCAATCAACATTGGCAATTGCAATAGACTGACGTGCATCTCTGCTGAAAGGAAAGAACATAAAATCCTACTTGGTATCATAGCTACTCACTAAGAAACTTTATAATTATCAAAAGTGGAAATGACACATTTACCCAGCACCAACATAATGAACACATAAACTGGGCTTCCTGTACATGGTAGCAAACTGTGACAATGAGGACAGAGAAATGACAATCTCATATCACACAATAGTGTCAGAAATACCACTTGTGTCAGGACTTGAGTAAAGTAATGGGAGGAAGCAGAGTTGGACACAAGCCATATTTTGTTCCAGTCCCAACAGACTTTCATGTCAAAACTTGGAAGGAATTTGAAGAAATGATAACCCATTAGAGATTTCAGAAGTGAAGCAAGCGGGCCGACTCCGTGTATCCCTAAGTTCATCTGTCATTAGACGTTGGCCAAATGGGAGAGTGGCCCAAAACCTAGGTGTGATAACTTGTGTCATTTTAGGAAAGGGAGCTGACTTCTTAGAACTATCTTCCATGACATTCTAAGCATCTAGGTATTCACAATTCTGAATGTGGGTGGTGCAACACAATACCCACTATACTCACACAGTAATATGAAAGAAACTCACAAATATAATTCTGAGGAAAAGGCCACAGGTAGAAACAGTAAATTACTACAATTTATATGAATTGATAAACATCATACGGTATTATAATTCAGGATAGTAATTACTGTACACAGAAAAAATTATTTGTAACGGTCCTTTCTTCATCCAGATGTGATGTACATGGGTGTATTTAGTCAGCCACAAGCTGACTGGTTTATAATAAGGCACAACTCACCAATCTTACCTTTGGCAATTAAATATATGCTGGAGAAGAAATTAAAAATAGATTGCCAAGTAGGCGCATTCTTCTGATATTAGAAATAACAGAGTTTTATGGCCATGATATTTGGTAACATTTTCATCTCAGAGAAATATATTTTGCAAACATTAGCTATTAATCCTTTATTTCCTGACTCTCCACTGTGTGTCAGACACTCACATTTCTGGAGAGGTGAAAATGCAGAAAGACATGCCCTTGACCATGAAGAACTCAAAATCTCAGACAAGAGAAAAAAAAAAAATAACTGTGAGACAATGATATGTGTGCTAGCTGTTCGTAAGTACATGCTGCTATGTATCGATAATAGACACCTGCATTAGTTACTTTTCTAGAGTCAATGGTTTGTAAGAGAGCAGATTTAATACAGGACATTTACACAATACAATATTCACATGCAAGCCAAATGTAGGAAGAGTGTAGAACGTCTATCTATGCACCGAGGACCCAAAAATCCATTCAAGGGCTGGGAGCCCACGACGCTGTCTCATGTGAGTCTACAGCAGCACTAAAAGGCTGAGGGAATCTTACTGGAGCCAGAGTACAATACTCACAGAAGACATGAAGACCAGAGCTCCCCCCAAGCAAACTGCAGCCCTCCCCAGCGACGGCAAGACCCCGAGAGCCTCCTTTGACAAGAACAGCCAAGTCCCCTTTAGGAGAACCAACCACAACAGAGCTTCTCCTGGGAAACATTTGGCGCTATTGTCTGCTCCCGTTCTCCTTTACTTTGTGTTGGCAACAACCCTCAGGTGGACCCTCTATACCCAGAACCACGCCAACTCAGTCCAGCTGGGTGTTCCTGCTCAAGCTGACCATATAAGTCCATCAAAATCCACCCCTGGTCAACTTGATAACCAGACACACATCTTTAAACCATAGCCTCCAGTGGCAGATTTGGAAAGAATTAACATATCTTTGTGTATTCAGATTTGTGTTAATAATACAATTCTTAGTGTACACATTCCCACACCAGAAACAAATATTCGAAGGATTCTCAACACTGATTACAAACAGGTGACCAAAACCTACAACTATACATGCTTTACACAACTCCATTTTCTCTTGCTTGTTCTAAAACAATAAATAATTTGTATACAAAGTGCAATATACCAATACAGTGCATTCCACATTAATAAAATATGGTTTTAAAACTCCTTTGGTTTCCATTAACTTTAACAACACAGCATGGCAACATTAAGAGACATCTTTCTGCTAAAAGGCCTCAGGCCATTTTTCCATTGTCCCATTTCATCCCCACAACCTCATTCTCCTCTGTTCATCCTTGCAGTCCACAGCTCCTCTCTGGCCAAACACATCAAGTCACTCTGCTGGCTCTCCGCTCTTGATTAGGGTTAGATCGAACCAAAAGCCCTCAATAGTAACAACGCCACCATCCCAACACTAGACTATACTGAAATTTTTCTGCTGCCCAAGCAATATCGCCAAACACAAGCAAAATGCAGACCAACCTCTGACAAAGCACACACACCCCGCCTGGGATCCAGCAGCCAATGCAGTCCTTCTCAACAGAGGCCTCCCAGGCCTCATCCTAACTGGCAGCATTTCCATCAGTTACTCTGGTTCTCCACACTCTGACCAGAGTCTCCCCCATACAGTGAGTTTAGTGCATTCCAGGGCTGCCTCTTTGGCTGGTCTCTCAAAACCTTCCCAAATTTATTCCAAAGGCTATTAAGCCACATGGCCAGACAACATCACAGCAAGGGCCCCACTTCTCTGGTACCAATTTCTGCAGTTGTTACCTTTCTAGAGCCAGTGGTTTTCAAGACAGCAGATTTAATACCGAGCATTTATGAATTACAACATTTACACACACAAGCCAAATGCAGAAAGTATGTAGAATGTCTACTCACAGTTCAGATGAAGGCCAGAGCTCCCCAAGGCAAACATCAGCCATCCCCAATGACAGCTCCAAGCTCCTCCTGTGATGAGGACAGCTGGGTTCATTCAAGGACAGCAGCCACAACAGACGTTCCTGGGAGACAGACACCTGGTGTCTTCTGCTCCCCTTCTCCTTCATCTTGTGTCACCAACAATCCTCAGGTGGATCTTCTACGCCCACAATCACACCAACTCAGTCCAGCTGGGCGTTTCTGCTCATGTTGACTGTGTCAGTCCACCACAGCATCTCACCCTGTCACAAATTAAAGATATTGTTGCAATCATCATGAGATAGTTCACAGAAGTGGCTGCTACATTGTCTTAGAAAGACATTATAATTAGAAAAAAAATGAAAAAGAAGTACACACAAATTGGGTCTGTGACGAAACAGGAGAGCAAAAGGCCAATCACAAATTTAAAGCGTTGTTTGAGCCCATGTGTTCATTTTCAGCATAAAACATGAGAAAGTCTCTTTCCTTAAAGCTCTGCTTCCGTGTCAAAATATTATCCCAACTTTCTTCTCCTGGACAAGTTGTATTTTTTCCAGTTGCTGAAAAATTGCATGCTACATCTTTCTTTCTCCAGTATCGACAAATGGTTAAATAGAAAGGAAGGTCAAAAAAGAAAATCAATGCGATTTTACAGTCCTCATTACTAGGTCAGCCATGTCTTCACCGTGCATAGTCAAGCGAGTTTCCTTGATCTGAGTAAGGCTTTTAAAAGGTTGCTTGCTGGCTGAACTGTCAGCTCAGGAGGAGAAAAATTGGTTTTCAAACTATCTATACCGCAAAATAAAGTAAAACCTCATCTGCCACATCTGTAATTCTATTTTTAATTATTAAAACTAAACTAAGCAGGATACAGTGGTCGTTCTCATTTAAAAATTTTTAAAGAACCTATAAAAATTAGCAGGTGGAAGGGTCTTCGGGGATTATTCATGTCAAATACCCTTTCTCCTTTTATTTTATAAAAATGGAAGTTTTTGCAAAAAGAAGTCCAGGGGCTCCCCAAGGTGACAGATTAACCTAATGCCGAACCTGAGCCGGTTGCCAGGAGAATTACCTTAGAAGCTCAGGGATTTGAATCTGCAGAGCTGGGGTGAGTGGCTTATTTTGAATTGCAATTATTTATTCCCTTAAAATGAAAGCCTTTTATGGTAAAGCTCTGGCATAACTACACTACCGTATCTGTGTATTTGTGGCTATCTCTACGAGTAAAGTATGTTTGTCTGGTATCACCTACTTTTCATTCCTTCAAATCAGAAAACCCTTAACGGGTGGTTCTCAGCATTAGCTGCATATTGAAACATCAAAGCTTTTAGAAAAATCAGTGCCCAGACTCCCTTTCTCAGATCTCCATTGCTCAGAGATCAGATGCTGGCATCTATATATTTACAGTCAGTGAGGTGAGTCTAACACCACCTGAGATGAGAACAAGAGCTCTGATCCAGTGTCCTAATCTGGACTCGGTTATGCAGGAGCTTCTTTGTATTTATGAGCTATCTATGACTGATAAGTAAATTTATTTAAAAAATAAATGTATTACTATGATAAAAATGATGAATAACATTTGCTTTGAGAAAATGAAATAATTCTGACAGAAGAAAAATCACATTATTAAATACTGGCAAGATGCTATTGTTCATCTGAGAATTTGACCACAAAGTCTGGTTCTTTGCTACATTTATAAATTAGCACATAATAGGCAAATGTTACAAAGTCAGGCACATGATACCAAGACATTCTTTTTGGAAGTAGAGAATGGATTAGTGGGTATACATGAAGGGGACACTTTTCTTAAAATGCCTCATATAATAGAAAATCATCTCAATACCAGTGATAAGTGCCCAACACATGCAGAGTCTATGTTTTAAGCAGTAGGATGAAGCAGAAGGCCCCTTTCTGTCTGGAGTCCTTCCTCTGCTCTGTTTCACTGCCACTAAGGAGCTGTACTCTACTGTTCCCTTCCACCACGATTTTACCATCTCGCAGCCAGTCACCTGTGGACTAAAACCTCTGAAACCAGGACTCAAATGAACCTCTCTTCTTTTAAATTGTGGGTGTCGAGTATTTTGTCCAGCAACAGGAAAGCTGACTACTACCATATTAGTTACATTTACAGAGTCGATGGTTTGCACGAGAGCAGATTCAGTACAGGACATTTACAAATTGCAACCTACACACCCAAGCCAAATGCAGGAAGAGTGCAGAAAGTCTGTCTATGCACTGGAGACCTGAAAGATCCAATCAGGGGCTGGGACCCCACGGCACTGTCCCGGGTAAGTCCCTGTCTGCACTAAAAGGCTGAAGAAATCTATCCTGGACCCAGGAGGTGACACTTACGGCAGAAATGAAGAGCAGAGTTCCCCAGAGCAAACAGCAGCCGCCCCCAATGACAGCAAGGCCCCTAGACCTCTTTCTGCGAGGAACCCCAACAGAGTTTCTCCTGGGAAACAGCTGACTCCTATCTTCTGCTCCCGTTCTCCTTAATCAATCTTCACATGGATCCTCTATGCCCAGAATCATACCAACTCTGTTCAGCTGGGCCTCCCTGCTCAAGTTGAACACAATAAGTCCATCACAATCCACCGTGGTCAACGTGATAACCAGACACATGTCTTTACAACATAGTCTCCAGTGGCAGATTTGGAAACAGTTAACACATCTTGGTCAATTCAGATTTGTAATAACAATTTTTTTTTTTTTTTTTTTTTTTTTGGTGCTGAGGATCAAATTCAGGGCCTTGTACTTGCAAGGCAGCCACTTTCACCACTGAGCTAAATCCCCAGCCAAAAATACAATTCTTATTGCACTCATTCCTATACCAGAAAGGGATTCTCAAAACTGATTACAAAGAAGTGTCCAAAAATTACAAATATACAACTGTTTTGTCTCTTTTGCTTGTTCTAAAACAACAGCTACAAAGAACAATATACTAATGCAGTGTATCCATATTAAAAAAATATGGGTCCAGGCTGGGGATTTAGCTCAGTGATTAGAGTGCTTGTCTTGCAAGCACAAGGCCCCGAGTTGGATCCCCGGCACCAAAAAAAATAAAAAAAAATAAAAAAAAATAAGGCTCCAAATTTTAAAACTCTTTGGTTTTCATAAACTTCAACAACAGAGCATGGGAACATTAGGAGACACCATAGAGGATCTCCTGCACCCCAAATATACTCTTCTTTTCTGGTAAAAGGCCTCAGGTCATTTTTCCATTGTCCCGTTTCTTCTCCACAGTCATGGTCTCCTTTGTTCATCCTTGCAATCCACATTTCTCTGGCCAAATGCTCCAGGTCACTCTGTTGACTCTCTACTCTTGATTTTCAAGATGAATCCAGCCAAAAGCCCTCAACAGCAACTCTCCTGCCATCCGATGAGCCTGGACTGAAATTTTCCTGCCACCCAGGCAATAACTCCAAACACAAGCAAAATGCAGACCAACCTCTGCTGAGGCACACATGCCTGGGACCTAGCAGCCCACGCAGTCTTTCTCAGCAGAGACTTCCCAAGCCTCATTCTAACTGGTAGTATTTCCCTTAGTTACTCTGGTTTTCCACATTCTGACTAGACTTTCCCACATAGTAAGTTTAGTGCATTCCAGGGCTGCCTCTTTGGCTGGTCTCTCAAAACCTCTCCAAATTAATTCCAAAGGCTCTTAAGCCACATGACCAGGTAATATTACAGCAAAGACCCCACTTCTCTGGTACTGATTTCTGCAGTTGTTACCTTTCTACAGCCAGTGGTTTTCAAGACAAGAGATTTAATACAGGACATTTATGAATTACAACATTCAAACACCCAAGCCAAATGCAGAAAGAATGCAGAATGTCTGTCTATGCACTGGAGACCCAAAAGATCCAATCAAGCACTGGGAGCTCACAACAAGGTTTCCCATACATCTATGTTTGCACTAAAAGGCTGAAGAAATCCATTCTGGAACCAGGGTATGACACTTACAGCAGAGGTAAAGACCGGAGCTCCCCAAAGCAAACAGCAACCATCCCCAACAACAGCAAGGTCCCAAGATCCTTTTGCAATGAGAACAGCCCAGTTCCCTTTGGCAGAACCACCCACAACACAGCTTCTCCTAGAGGTAACAGCTAGCCGCCATCTTCCGCTCCCGTTCTCCTTTATATTGTGTTGGCAATAACCTTCAGGTGGATCCTCTATGCCTAGAAATACACCAACTTGATCCAGCTGGTTGTTCCTGTTCAAGCTGACAATAATAAGTCCTCTACAAATACCCTCAGCCTCGACTCAGAAGTTTTTGTTTTACATATTTGCACCACAATTGTAATCCTAGTGCTTTTTTAGAGTATGCATTAATAAATTTGTGTCTGTAGAGCCTTAGGCAACCTTATCAACACAAGATGTCTTAACGTGTAGCTGCAGCTAGTCAGCTTAACATGATTTACAACTTAATATCCTCTGTGGCTGGTCCGTATTGTTTTGTTCATCTTCTCTTGTTCTCCATTTTTCCTTTGTTACTTGTCCAGATTCCGTGGCTATTTCTTGCATACGCAAGTATATAATTAACATGTGAGATATTCCTTTTTATTTGAAAAGATATATGTATACCCTCAAGCCAAGGGCTCTCCTCATCTCTACTTCCCAGACTTCCTAAGTCCTTTTCCCTTTATCCTCTGGGAGCAGGTCTGCGTCCAGAACTCTACACAGGTGGCATGCAGAATTCCCCAGACGTACACAAGTGATAGACTCACCTCACAGGAAGTAAGGGAGACAAGGGACAGTCCAGGATAGGTTCCACTTATAACGGTGGATACACAACTTACAGTTACATTTCCTTTTCAAAATTCCCTACAGAATAAACTACATGTCACTTCATTCCTCTAACTATTGAACTTACTTTAATAAATAATCAGGACTTACAGGATGAACTAATTTTAAGAAAGGGGACAATGTCACAATTAGCAAGGTACTTGCTGTTCTTTGGAGCCATGATTCTTGATCTTAGTTGCACATTATTATGATCTGAAAGGGTAGTATTAATAACTTATTTCAGCTAGAGATATATTAAATCCATATATTTATGATAAAATATGTTATCTTTTAAATTATCACATGACTATATATATATTATAATTTTTTATTTTACAGTTGTTGTGCATCCATTATTATCTAGGACTTTGTTTTCCCTCATTTTCTATTTTAGCACCAAAGGACAATGTATGAGTTACCCTTTAATTGGCCTTTGATATTCTCAGATTCCTGAGAATCGGTGGTAAACATTATATAGCTGTATGAATGTGTACCTCTATGATCATTTTATTTATTTTACGATGCAAGGTATTTTTCCCTCATTGAAACCCTGTGGTATTCTCTAATTTCAAATTGTAGTCTTTTTTCCTTTCCTGTTTGGCTTCAAACATTTAATCCTTTTCCAGGTTTCGCAAACGGCAATGCTCCATATAGTTTAACATACAGTTTAAACAATTCGACCATTCTTTACTATCATTTGAAGCCATGCTGTGTCACCCAAGGTAACATATAATCTCAACTCTGTTTCTGTGTGTGTGTGTGTGTGTGTGTCTCCCTATTCCCGCTTTCATGCTCTATTTGAATGGTTGGAGTCATTCTTTAAATCACAAAGTAAATATTTCTCTTCACCACTCTTTTCACTTTTCTTTCTCTACCATAAAACTAGAAGATTACCCCACTATGAATAGCAGCGGTCTCTCTCTCTTAGTATCATGAGCGTCTAGCAGAGAAATATTTTATAGATAATTTAAAATGAAAGGAAAGAAGGAAAGTAGGAAGACGGGAAGGAGAAAGAGACATACTTCTCCCGAAATCATATTAAAATATTTTGATAAAACACTCCCCCAAAATAACACTTTATTTCCACAAAATTATCTATCCTGAGAACAGAACATATTTTAGGGAGATAACAGTTTATCTATGTAATTACCCACATTCTCACATATTTCAGTAATGTAGAAAGTAAGTCTTATTCATAACTCTAGTGGACATTATAAAAGTTTTGAATGGTATCTAAACCATTGTTATATTTATATTAGCTTTTGTTAATGATAGACACGTCTCCATAAATATAGCTTTTTCTTGTCATTGATTCTATATAAAAATAATAAACTTTAGCATAAACTATTCTTGTTTGAAAGATATTTGGTAAATTTAGGTACTAATAACACCATCAGTTTGCAAATTTAGAGAGAAAAGGGACAGAAAGCAGAAATATTTGAGTTAGTTTTGGATTAAAGTCATAATATTGTTGGCTAAAATACAAGTCCTGGTAATCTATTTATTACAAACTTGGTATATCATATGGCTCAAAAAAAGAGGATCTTGATTCTTATTTATATGCTGTTCAAATAGTCATTATGACTGACACTTTAGAGGAATGAAAAATATTAGTTTACAACAGAGTTAAGTTCATAGTATATAAAATTTTAAACTAAAATGGGAACATTCTCACCAGTAAAATGAAAAACAAAGCAGAAACTCCACTTTTGAATATTTGTATGCAGAAAGGAAGAGTAGTGGGGATTGTTCTATAGGGAAGGACCTGATCCTGGTAGAGAATACATATTCTTCAGGATAGTAGTATCATTCTGTGAAAATATTTTCATCTGGAGATAGAGCAGGTATGTGACATACAGAAAAGCAGCTCTATTTTTCTGTTGTTTCTTATAAAGAAATTGCATCACTGATGCTCTTTCCTCTTTCTCCTTACTGTCTGCCTCTGAAAGCTCCTTATCCGCTTCTGAAAGATAGACAGAAATTGAAATACGAAACCTAACCAAACCAACCAAACAAACAAACAAAAAAACAAAAAACAAAAAAACCTAGGCACCAATAACCTCCTTCATCAAACTCTGTCTCACTACTGCCATCTTGTGGGAAGGATGCTACACTGCAGCTTTTCTGGCCAAAGCGAGACACAAAGTTGGTGCCTAACTATGAGTAAAACTTACAGATTATGAAACAAGCCCACATTTGAAAGAAATTGTGAATATCTCTGCTGGTGGCCTTGTAGATTGGCATCAGCTGATTCATTTATAGATGCGATATATATCAATTATATGTTAACCACATTACATATGACGTTTGTATGATATTTTTATAAAGTATTCACTTTGTATTACAAAATAGCACATACAGCAAGCCTTTATGCATAGTAAATCCGTAACATGTACAATAATATGAAATGAGATATATTCTCCTAAACTTTTTAAAATTTTGGGAGGCCATATGTTCAAATATTGGTCGCGGCTTAGTGAGAGTCATAAGTTCAGTTTTGACTGTCTGACCACTTCTTACTTTCATTTCAACTCTACATTTTTCATCCTGCCCATGCTTTAATCTATATATAAACCATACAATTTTGACATAGTACCAATCCGTTTCCTACGGGGAAAATCTTGATTCCCTTTGGCAATTTAAAAACATAGATTACTATCCTGAAATTCTAAATACTCTCTGATACCTTAATCACAAACCTAATGATGGGACTCCCATATCATACATCATGCTACAGAGCAGCTTTCTCAGCAGGCCATCAATGACACTCTGAGCAAGATAGTTTTTTATTGTTTTCCTGGTGATGGTAATGAGGGACTGACTATCGCACACTAAGATACCTGGCAGCATCGCTAGCTACTATCCACTAGATGTCAATCACACCACCCCACGGGAAGAGAACCAAAAGTGTCACCAGTGTTTGCAATATGCCTTAGGAATGGTGATGTGGTAGAGAGGTTCTGGAGTTCTGATTTAAAGTCAGTACACTTACCTGGATGTTTACTTATTTCTGTAATAAATCCTATTCTATCCCTTATTTTTCCAAACTTTCCTTGGCTTTTCACTCACGTTTTTCTCTTATTTTGATGCAGAAATACTTCAAAAATTCTCGAAGATCCATAAATTTCAATAGTAATTTATTAATACTTAATCTTTGAAGTTACTTTCTTAGAATATTTTTATCCTACTTACTAGACAATAGATTTCTTGTGCACCAAAAAAGACATCTTTTTTTTGTTTTCTATAAAAAGCAATTTTTTTAAACTTTTATTAGTACATGTTTGCAGTATATAAGGAAAACATTAACCGTGGGGAATTGGTGCATGTACATAAAACAAATTTCAATTCTTCTTTCCTCCTTCCCTATATCCCCTTTATTTTTCTGACACCAGAATCACTTATCAATCTTATAAGAACTTACACAATTAATTATCAAATATACAGATTAAAATCAAACTAATAGGCCAAACACATGAACTATGCAAGACAAGACACCTGTACTAAGTCAAGGGACACTTTTAGATACATTACTCACACTGAATGTTTTTCATGGAGTTTCCGAGGTTAGCTATGAGACATTTGTAAATTTGGCATGTGTGCATGTATATGTATGTGTGTGTAAAGATTTTTATAGTCAAAGTTGGAAGAAGGGCAACATGAAATTTCTGAATGTACCATAACATATCAAAAGCTGTAGAAGTCTTTTAATTAATATGGCTCTTTAATGGAGATTTTTCTCTCTCAAACAGTTTTGACTGAGTCAACGGATTAATAAATTGATTGGAGAGCTTACTTATGTTAGCCACTTAAATTCAAATGTCTTCCTCTAGGCTTTAGAAAGTCATTATTCAGGATCACATTAATTTCTTTTGGTGAGGGCCATGTCCTACTGACCAGGAAGGTGCCACTGATAGCACAATAGTAGCCACTGATAGTGCAAAACTAGGTTTGAACTATGACTGCAGTGTGTACAGGGATTCTAGAGTCATAAATGAAGTGGAGAAAGAAAGGAGATGGGTATTAAATGAAAAAAAGGGCACCCAACATTGTCCAGATCACAATGTGGTAGAAAAAGGATGGCTAATTGTGTCCAGATTGCTTGTTTATAAATAAAATTCTGTGTAAGGATGAATATTAGAAAGACACTGTAAATTTTTTGGAGACGTTTCACCATCTATGTCATGAAGCGATGGGAATAGTGGTCTTAAACTTTTCAGAAGTTTGAAATTGCTTGGATGCTGGCAGGGTTGAGATGGGAGTAGAGTTCACCTACATGATTCTGAGCTTCATCTTGATTGTTTGTCAGGTTTTCAGGCCCCATGAAGCACTGCGTGGGTTTAATCTGTGCTCACAAGAAGTAACTACTTTAAATTAAATAAAATGCTTTTGTGGTAGATAATAGAGAGGGATGGTGGATTGAGGGAGCCTTAAAAGGTGTACTTGGGAGTGGTATTTGCAGATACTTAGATCATCTTGGCTTTAAAAGGTATCAAGTAAACTTGAAAGGAGCTATTTTTATGTTCCATTACTCTCATCTCTCCATTTACCTATTCAACTTCGTTTCTTATCAAAATTCACATTGAAAAAGATATGTTTGGCTAATAATATTAAAATAAAAGTTGTCAATGCCAGCTTACAGGGAGAGAAGTCGTTTTGAGTCAAATCAAGGCTAAAAATATTAAGCTTGAAGAGAAAAGCCACTTCCGGTGGATTATCAAATTAAGTAGGAAAAATATTTTTTGAGATAGGAAAATTCTACGCCACCTGCTCAGACAAGGCATTCTATCACAGGAAGGGAATGTCTATCCATTTTGTATTTGTTTAAGACGTAACTCTTGTTTCTATGTCTACCCAGAGATTTAGAAAGTAGAATATTATATTTCCATTGTGTCTCATGCCAGTATTGCCCTTCTGAACTGCAAATGAGGTAACTCTAGCTCCAAAGAGACATTTTAAATAAAACTCAACAATACATCATCTCTTCACAAATTGCTGATATAAATTAATAGATGCACACACAATCAAAGAAAAATAATAATGAATTCCGCAAACAACCCATCAACATCTACCCTATGCAGAATAGGTTAGGGCCAAGAATGAGGCAAACAGAGAGCCTTATGGTACCAAGAATCACAGAACTGTTCATGCCAGAAGTGGAAATACTACGGTAAGAAGAAAATAAGTTCTGTTGTAGAAGGGCAGTCTGGAGTAGAAAAGGGAGGGCGAATAGTATGAGTGGTCCGTTCTCACAGATGAGCCAAGCTGGCGTCTAAAGGAGTACCAGGGATTTCCATACAAACAACAGGAAATGAGATGTTTCAGATAAAGGAGATTGTTGGAATAAAACCAAGCATGTGGAAAATAGAATTGATAGAAAGAAGTGCTGTGAGGCTACAAGATGCCAGAAGTTATTTGATAAAAGGATCTGGAGAATAAGTTTTGTTCTTACTATTATTTGAAGTAAGCTTTCCAATTTAAAGTTTAGACCATCACATTTTTAAACAAATATACACAGAGATCCATAACTAAGTTAGTTAAAAATAAGATTTGATTATTACACGAGATTGTGTTGTACATTCTTTACCTCTAAGAGTCCCTTTGATCATCTTTCATTCCACAACTGCAACAGACTCAGTGAATGATAACACTCAGAACAGCGCCTTATAATAAATTCTAGAGTAAATTTCCTGGAAGGATGCTAGTCACCGAAAACATGATGCAAGATAATAATCGGAATCATATACAGGATTTTAATCTTTGTAGTGATTGTATTAAGAAGAGTCAAAAAATTGAATAGGTCACAGTGGAAGAAATACAAATGGCCAACAAACATATGAAAAAATGTTCAACATCTATGGCTATTGGAGAAATGCATATTAAAACAACTCTAAGATTCCACCTTAGCCCAGAAAGAATCGCAATCATCAGGAAGTCAAACAATAACAAATGCTGGTGAGGCTGTGTTGAAAAGGAAACCCTCCTACACTGTTGGTGCGAATGCAAATTAGTACAACCATTATGGAAATCAGTATGGAGATTTCTCAAGAGTCCGAATGTAGAAATCCCATATGACCCAGCCATTCCTGAAGAGCTAGAGACATCATACTACAGAGATACTTGCACAATGATGTTTATATCAGCACAGTTTGTAATAGCTAAATTCTGGAAGCAACCTGTATAACCATCAATGGATAGTTGGATAAGCAAAATGTAGTATCTATACATAATGGAATACTATTCAGCTATAAAGAATGACAAACTAGAGTCATTTGTAGGAAAATGGATGGACCTGGAAAATATAATGTTGAGTGAAATAAACCAGTCTCACAAGCTGGAATATTGCATGGTATCCCTCATTTAGTGAGGTAAAATACAAATAAAAGAGAAGGGTAAACAATGGATACAGAAAGACAAAGTGTAAGATATAAGCTAATAGACAAAGCATTCAAGGGAACAAGAAGAGGGCAAAGGAGGAGGGGAATGGGAATCCAGAGGAATAATGATATTTTAAAAATAAGAACCTAATAACCCAAATTTAAATCAATGACACGTACACTGGGCACTATAGTAATTTTATATAGTTGTGACTTACTGCTGTATGTAGGTGGTTGTTTACATTGTTCACTGTCATAAGCACAAGGTACAATTAATTATGTCTGTAAGCTTGTGCAATTGCCTGTAAGTTTGTGTAATTTTGGATACATTTTAATAAAAATCTAAAAAATATAATGATTTGATTTACTCAATGCAATATGTGTAAAACTTCATCTCTTTCCATTCAATAGTCATAACATTACTTAGATATCTTACTTTCTGTATTTAAACTACTTTAGTGAAATCTGGGGAGGATTTGTAATTAACAGGGTGTCTAGATTTGAACTGGTCATTTCTCAAATAAGTCATCCCTTGGTGTCCATGGGAAGATACCAATACTAAAAGCTGCTGATATCCCTAATATGAAATCTAAAACAGTGTAGTATTTGCATGTAACATATGAAAATCCTCACATGTGATTAAGTCATCTCTAAATTACCAGTCATACATAATGTAATGTAAATGTTATCAAATAATTGTTTTACTATATAGAATAGGCCATTAGTACATGAAAAAAATCTATGTATGTTTAGTACAGGCATGTATTTTTTCCTGAAAAAATTTATATGATAAGAAAACACAAAAGTTGTACATATTAATGGGGTGCCATGTAATGTTTGATATGTGGATAATACTGAAATTGTGTCAAACATATTTACCTCCTAAAATCTTTATCAATTGTTTGTGGTAAAAGCTTTCAAACTCTACAGTGGGTGCTTGACTCTAGTCCTCACACTGTGTGGTAGGATTACAGGGCTCCTTACTCCTCGCTCCTCGGTGTCCAGAAATTACTCCTCAGTGTCTTTGATCTATCATTGGCTCAATCACAGATGTGGAATCCACAATGAGGTAAAAGTCAGCTCTCTTCAACAGTCACAGTGGTGTTTGGTTCTCTTTGGTTTCATTTTGTTTTGTTATATTAGGGATTGAACCCAGGGACTTCCCACTGAGCTATCTCCCCAGTTTTGTTTTGTTTTTTTTTGTTTTTTTTGTTTTTTTATTTTTATTCTGAGAAAAGATCTTGGGGATTACAGGTATGTGCTACCATGGTGGTAACTGACTACCATACTGGAAAGTGCATAAATATGATGTATGACTAGATTTATTTGGATCTTCTTGATGCAAATTTTAAGTTATTTTAGTTATTTACTTAAAAATGTATGACGATTCTGTATATTTTCCTAAAATTTCACTTAGCATTTTGTTACTGATGTTATCATAAATATATTTTAAATTGAATTTTATTTCTTGCTTTGTTTGAAGACATATAGAGATGTATATGTATTATATTTATTTGTATATTGTAATTTATGTATAAATTGAATTTGTATTGATCTTGCGTTCTAGAACCTTGCTAAATTCATTTTCACAGTCATAGTTTCGTTTTATTGTTAGATTTTCAGATTACTAGATTTTCAGTACCACTCATCACTTTGTAAATAAACGATGTTTAACTTCTTTCTCTCAAATCATTTTTTTTCATTTTACATTATTGAAATGGCTAAAAGCTCCAATACGACACTAAATAGCAGCAAAGGAGAAATAGCATTGACTCATTCCTGTTAGTAAAGGCAAATTGATCAAAATTAACTCTTAATTTTGATATTGGCTATACTCAAAGTTTCCCACACATATTGTGAGAATATTTCTATTATTCTATTCTATTTTTATTCCACGCCGCATTTAGTTTGTCCAAAATATTGTTATAAATGTGTGTTGATTTTTTTCAATTATCTTTTCTATCTATTTTCTTCCTTCCCTCAACCTCTCTTCACAAAAGCAGTTCATGACTAAATTTAAACAACATCTGCATTTTTGAAATAAGTATCTGAGTTTTTGAAAGAAGTATTTTAAATTGGGATATATGCATTTGTTTATTCAAGATAATTTAGACATGAGTATTATTAAAATTACATTAATTGTATAGGTTTGCTTTTTAAATTAGGTTTTATGATAAAAACTAATATCAAATTGATGATCCATGTTTTAATGTTCTCTTTAAGCCGTATTTCATTTGAGAGGTTTCAATCTGGTGGCTGTAACCACAACATATTCATCATTATAGGCAACAGATGCTCTTGCTTTACTTCTTGTAGTCAAATTCTTCTTTTGAGATTGTCTATCCATCAATATCCTTGGACTCACCCACCTTGGACCAGGCCCATCAAAGGCTCTGTTAGCAGTGTCACCAGGACCATTTGCAACCTAATTAATCTGTCTTTGTGGTGCCTCAAAACAGCATACACACTGCCTTAATTGCTACAGTCTCACACTCACTGGGGACCACAAACAGAGAATAAGCAGACTCAGATGCCCCCCGCATCTCCTGTATTAGCATCATTTACTACAAGATTAATGAGAGAAGCTGAGACAGCCAGAAGTGCAAAAGGAAACCACGGATTTGGGCTTTCGAAAAGGCCACTGAAATAAAGCACCTTCTGAACTGTTAATATCAGTATATTTGGATAATATGTATTTTGGCTTTTATTTACCTTTTATTGCTTATTTTAGATACAATATATACTGTTGATGAGCGATATAAAGATTGAAATGTGGTAGTAGTATTGTTTAATCCAAACTATTCCTTTAAATCTTTGAGTGTACTGTTTTATATAGATTTTATTAAAATTTATCCAAAATTACACACATTTACAGGCCATTACACAAGCTTACAATATGTTGTCCCCTTTGCTTATGACAATGAGCAGTGTAAACAACCACAAAGCTGCAGCATTAAGTCACAACTACATGAAGTCATTGTAGTACCTAGTGTACGTGTTGCTGTTTTAAATTTGGGTTATTAGGTTCTTGTTTTTAAGATATCATTATTCCTCTAGATTCCCATTTCCCTCCCCCTTTGCCCTCTTCTTGTTCCCTTGGACCCTTTGCCTATTAGCTTAGTTCTAACCCTTTGCCTTTTTGTGTCCATTGTTTACCCTTTTCTTTGTTACTTATATTAACTTTTTTAAGGATACAACTTAGTACATTTAGTATGTCAGATACAGTGCTTGCAAAAAAAGAATATTTAGATATTTAGATTTGTTAAAGAAATGTTTTAAAATAACATCAAAATGGTATAGCGAAAAATATAATCATTAACTGCAGAGTAGATTAGGTCAGAAGGGAAAAAAAACATAAATGATAGCAAAAATGAAAACACACAAACACTACACACACACCCAAACAACAAGTATTCTTCAGTGCTAGATTTAAAATCCATGCTTTTTAAATTTGACGTATTGTTGTGTTGACATTTCAGTCTCACTAAGTCAGTTGTATATAAAATATGGGGTTTTGGGGGGGATTTGTTTTGTTTTGTTTTGTTTGGTGCTGGGAATCGAACTCAGGGCCTTGTGCTTGCCAGGCAAGCACTCTACCACTTGAGGTAAATTCCCAACCCCCTACAGTATATTTTATGTCCAGAATTAAGTATAAATGAATGTTCCAATTATTCTAATTATCAAGAAAGTGACATTTGTAGTGCATTAAGTTATCAAATTATTCCTTGAAATGCTAAAGCCTCTATCGCCATATGATTCAATGTTAATTGCAAAAATTCCATTGATTTTCAAAAAGTGTGTATGTGGATTGAAACCAAATTCACACCAGGTGGAAAGAATAAACGAGCTAAGGTTTGCAGCCACAGATGATCGCCTGTAAGTTATTTTCACTTTGTTCTGTCCCCAGGGTTCAGAGTACGGTGTAGTGGTGTGTAGAACAAGTTCAAGCTTAACGCTGTCCCCTGCCTCCTTAACGATTATATGGGTAAGTGGATGACAAAATAATTTGAGAGTATTAGATTATTCACAAGTCAAAGAAAAAATCTGTTTTCTACAGTGTGTCCAGTAGTAAATTGGACCCTAACAATTAACAAATGTACCTAAAAGGGTTCCAGTGGTAAGTTTAAAGATGTTTATTGTTCTTTCATTATACAATCATGATTATGTCATATCTGTCTGTCTATATCTATTTAATCTCTCTGAGATATAAATAGTCGGTTTTCAGCTTTCAAATGATAGGAGCAAGGCAGCAAATAATCAGAGGCAATGGAATGTAAAATCTTTTGTGATGAGCAGAAAACACAGTGGATTAGAAACCTAGGCCAAAAAGAATCACCTGGTAGGAAACAGTTTATATTAATTGAAAAAAAAAAGTGTGTGTGTGTATGTGTGTGTACACACACCCCTACACAAATATAACCCTCACACATAATAAAACCATAGTTACCGATAAACCAAACAAGCATGGTGCTGTACTTACTACTGAGGAAGAACAGAGAAAAAAAAAAAGGTTTAAAACACTTTAGAAGTTCTAAAAATGATAATGGAAAAAGTAAAGTCCACTGAAGTGTAGTAGTCCTAGGAGGGAGGCACTATGCAAGGGGAACGCATCCACTGTGTTCAAATGGATGGAATGGTAATAACGAGGCATTTTGGAGAATTAGTGATATAGCTTATCAGGAATGAAGAATCTATAGCAAGAAGTGAGACATCATAAGTAGCTCGATGTGAAGATGTCGAAGGTCTTACGTGCTGGTCTACAGGGCTAGTATATATTCTGTGGTCAAATGAAACCATTGAATGAATTATGTGGTGGAGCTCCATAGCAAATTCTGGCTTGCTAAGACCACTTTTGCCTGCCAAACATGTGAATATTTTGGTGTAACAGTGAGAGGAATGAGGCAATTTGGTAACCAGCTCAGTAGTTTGGATGAGAAATGATATCTGACCTCATCTACTGCAGTGAATGGTAGAAAATATGTGCAGAGTAGAATGAATTCTGATTATTCAAACCATTGGACATAAGCTAAGAGAAAGATAAATGATTAATAACAACACGTCTACCCTACTCCTAAAAGAAATTAATTAAAATTCCACATAACTTGAGGTACATGTTAGATTTAGCGATACCCCAATACAAAATCCCCATTCACATAACACAGGCTCTTTGATATGTACCACAAAGTCCACGGGAGCTTTGTGCAAAATTTTATTCATGCAGGACCATGAAGGTGATTTTCTGCTTTAGAACTACGAAGTTCAAGGCCTTCTTCTTTGAAGCTATGAATGACTGCCATGAAATATTCCAAGAATCAATCAGTACTCAGAACAGAAAGAGTTAATGTTTTTGTTTTCTTTCGAATGCAACATCATCTAAGTCTTGGCACAAAACTCACGTGTCCCATATAATGTGGGTGTTCTGACGGTGCAGTCAAGTTAGATTAATTGTAATAAACAAAAATTGTCACTAAAGTTCTCAGCTTATGCCTCTAATATTGTGTGAATACATTTTATTTCCTCACATTATGAAACAGCCAAGAGTATAATAAATTACTTACCTAAGCCCTTTGAGGATTTTTGCATAATTTACCAAAACAAATTGATTTCAGCGGAAAAGCTGCTAATTTACATGGGTAGGAAGTGTTTTCCTTGGTGTGATGAATTTAATTTCAATTTCCCTGTTTGCATGAATTCGCTCCAGTAATTCATCACTGTTAGATTAAACTACAACTATGTTTTACTTGAGTGGGCCCCTAACATTCGATGTATATGAATGAAAATAAATTGCCCCCAGAGTATAGCTATATATTATATATAACACACGATGTTAAGACATCTTTAATAGAATAAATAATTTTTTAAATAGAAAATAATGGAATGCAAAGATTTAAAATATAAACAAAGTACTTCTGTACCCTGATTCAATTATTTTCAGTGGTTTTTTTTTTTTTTTGCTTTTTATCTTTTTTTAAAGAAAGACACACATTCAGAAGGTGCTGAATATATACCCATTTGTACCCTGAGTGCTTTACATTTGTTGCGTCAGTCTGTAGACATTTTTACTTGTATGTGTGGATCAGTAAGTAAATAATGTTACTTAGTATTCTAAACTAATCAGTACCTACCTCTGCATCTGGGGGTGACTTACACAAGTTCTCTTGTGGTAGGGTCTTCCTCACGAGGTCACAGCTCAGCTGCCAGGTGGAGCCCCAGTCATCTCAGGGTTTGACTGGCGCTGGAGAACTGATCGCCAGCTTCCTTCATGCAGCTGCTGGCAAAAGTCAATTCGTCACTGACTTTTGGCTCCTGACCTCTCTCCGATGCCATGTGAGCCTCTCCGTAGGTAGCCTAAGTGACCTCGCAACGTGGCAATTGGCTTCGCCCAAAGCTCTAAGGGAGGAAAGAGTGAGATCTGCCTAGGCGGAGGATACAGGAAAATAAACGTCTTTTATCGGCTAATTTCTGAAGTGTCAAACTGCCACTTCTGCTGTATGCTGTAGGTCACGCAGTCCAACATCTCTATGGTGTAGAAGGAACCTCTAAGACGTGTGAATACTGGCAGGCAGATATCATCCTGGAAACTCAATACAAGTATCAAATATATATATATACATATATATATATATTTGATATATCCTAGATATTGTAAAACTGTCTTATTGTCTTTAAGAAAAGGTTTATTTATTTCTGAAAGTGTCAAGATCTTCATTGCTTAGAAATAAAATTGCTGTCTCAACATGTATGATCTGAGAAATTAACGTAGTGTCATGTCCAGAATCTGTGATCTTACAAACTGAGGGACAAAGTCCTTTGACCCCCAAAAGACTTGAATTTTCTAGAGACTATGTTTGTAAATATCATAATACGCGACCTCGGGCATGGTGGTGCATGCCTGTATCCCAGCACTCTGGGAGGCTAAGGCAGGAGGATTGTGTGACCTATCTCCTGATCAATTTGATAAGTAGCGCACATTTTACATAATCCATGTAGTAACATTTAGTGGTCAGGGAAATCTTGCCAAGATGTGGATGAAGAATTCAGGTTTTAGTGAACATAAAAATTGCTAACAGTGCCTTTAACACATAGAGGGAAGCAGATGACTTGGTTTCAACTCAGTAATAACTTGATATCAAATTGTACGTTTATCCAATTCGCTTGAACTTTCCCCCAATGCCTACATTTTCCTAGGCTGTCCTTGGGGATCATTTCTAAATTCATGGTAGCTGTGAAAGAGGTCATGTAGGGTTCATCACAGCTTTTCATTTTGTTAGGAAAGTAAAAACCATCTCAATGTCCTAGCTGACTTACAATTCCGTTCTGCATGCCACAGTAACAACAGAAGGAAAAGTAATAATAATGCATCACTAATGGGACTTATTATATGCTGGGTATGTCATATATAATAAATCATTTAAGTATCTATTTCCCTATAAGTTTCTGTGTTAGAAACATGGGTCATCTTGATTCAACAGGAGAAGGAACTGAAATACGATGAAGTTGTTTGGGCGTAAAGTCACACAACTAATGAATGGGATAGATAGGATTTAAGCTCAAGGATATTTCTCTAGAATCCACACTGGGGACTACAATGGTAGAGAAATTTGTAACCAAACATCTCTCACTGCAGAGAAGATGAAGTTATGGACTTGAAACTCCTTCAGCCTTTTAAGCAGAAGTAGACACAGGACAAGAGGGTTGGAGAATACCAGTTAGGTTTTCCAAACAATGTTGTCTGCCACAGTATATTACATGCCACATTAAACCTATTTAAAGATAACTTTCTTCACATGTGAAATTGTAAAGAATTTAATTCCTTATGTATCTTAGCTTATATAATAATTATTTTAAAAATAGTAATTATTTTTAGGACCACAGGGAAACATAAACTTTTAAAATTAATTGTAATAATAGATATAAATCATTCCAAGGTATTGGTCTGTTATTGTAGAAGTGATGACTTGGAGTTGATTGTAATTCTTTAAACACTTAGCAAGATAAAATAAATTGACTTACAGTTTCCTTAGGCTTATATGTTAAGTCCAATCAAAATTATTTTCAATTTCTTTGTAGTTGCTCTTTGCACGCCTCTTCTCTCTAGTGTAAAGCATTTTGGTGTCCCCTTGGCAGTAACTGGGTCAGTGAACCATAAGCATTCCTATCACTCCTACAGACTCTCATGCCATAGGACAGGACCCAGCCCGAGCACTTGCTCCCTGGACCCTTATTCTAACTGGGACAAAAGTCATGCTCCTGGCTTTCAAAAGAAGCATAGTTTCAACTTTTTTCCATTTAGGGATCATAGGGAGCCATCTTTAATATTCTCCAAATATTGGACGAATGGCTTTTGAGCTTATCAATTATGGGGGTAAGAAAGTAATGATAAAGAAATGGATTAGAATATGAGCCAAGTTTCGGGGAACTGCAGTGACCCGTGGTGCTCACTGGGCTCTGATGTCCGTGTGAATGACCAGCCTTGATGCTGAAGTGAGGCCTTTGCTGTCATAGAGCCGACGACATGGTTACTAAGCTGTGATTACATAGCAGGAGATCCCCACCAGACAGAAATAGCAACGTGTAACTTCTCCAGGATGACACTCATTCCCACGCATTATGGGACACAGACAAATTCATAGCAGACCTCAATAAATCAAGGACATTCGGTGAGCTCTAATTTTATTCTGAACTTTGCATCACAGCAAGACACAATACCTATTTCCAACTCAATCAAGACGGATAATTGAGGAGTCAACAGATCATAAAATTAAAAAATACACTTATTTGGATAGCCATTAAGTGAGAAATGTGTTCAGTATCTCCCTTCCCAGCTCTACGTACTCAGTATAATAAAAATGTAGTCACTGTCTCTGAACTGCATTCAGAGTATATGGGGGAAAATATGCACACAATTAATATTGTCTAAAAGGAGTCACAAAAGAATCCCAAGCCAGACTGAACCCTGGAGGAAGTACACAGGCACACTATTGCATAACATGGCAGCCTGGCACAGTCTGGGTCTTAGATATACCCTAAAGTCCCAAGTTAAAGGCGAGGTCCCCAGAGGGGTGCTACCAGAAGCTGTGGAGCCTTTAAGAAGGGGGCCCAGTGCGAGGTCATCAAGGGTGAGTTGCCAAAGAGAGCAGGACCCCAGAAGCTTCCTTCTGTTCTTTTGCTTCTTGGTAGTGAGATGAACAGCTTTGTACCGCCACATTCTCCCACCATGATGTGCTGATTTGTCACAGGCCCAGACTTTAGGGATAAGCAGTCATGGACTGGAACCTCCAAAACTTTGCCTGAATGAGCCTTTACTCTTTATAAGTCAATTACCTCAAATATTTCTTTAAAGTGACAGGAAAATGACTAATTTAGCTTCCTAATTTCAATGTAGAGGAGGCCTTCAATAAGCACTTCTTGGATGAAAGAGTTAATGAATGTTAACGAGGACTAAAGAGTGTATTATTAGAACA
Organism: Hystrix cristata; assembly: GCA_004026905.1. Classification (NCBI taxonomy): domain Eukaryota; kingdom Metazoa; phylum Chordata; class Mammalia; order Rodentia; family Hystricidae; genus Hystrix; species Hystrix cristata. The sequence continues at coordinate 77,358 of PVJO010000943.1, read as the reverse complement.
TAAATGAGGGGCCAGTTACTTTAATATTTGGGACTATAAGACAAGGCTTTTAAAAGAAGTGTGCTGCTTATGATATTTTCACAGCAATTGTGTTATACAGGTGAAGAAGGATGGAGATACTAAACAAGGATAAGAAAATTTACCCATCAAGGCAGACAGGGCAAAGACCCTCTGTCAGATTCAAGAACCTGGACCAATGGTAGAAATTAGTATTTTTCTACCAGTCTGGAAAAAATGAAATAAATATTCCTATTAAATATAATCAGAATTTGTTTAAACATCTGTAAATAATAATTAGCATTCAGTATTAACAGACAAGTTCATCATTATATGAAGTCATAAATGGACATATCAATTTATAATCACAGAGTAAGTAATTACTATTTCTCTTTCAGTTGACCCTCATCAAATTCAAAAGGGATCATCATTTCAGAAAGATATTCTGATGAAGAAAAGACTGGGTAAGTATGAGATGAAAGGTTAGAAATGTTATGTACAAATTGCCACCAACTATTTAAGATATATAAGGTCAAAAGCATATCTGTCTATCCACTTATAATTAGAAAACCTCTTTAATCTTGCTGAATGTATTGTTCAATGAATATGTGAATATTTTCTGAAAACAGTACGTAATATGATCCTTATCAATAAAATGTCTCAGAAATTTAGCAGTAAAGACATTATGCAAAAGAAGTTTTAATTGGCAGCATCTATCATAGACTTACTAAGTTTCAGATGGACTGGAAGAATGGGCCATAAAGTATGAATAACAGTATACTCAGAATGGTAAATCACAGTTTATGAATGAACGTGGATAAGCTGAATATCATTCTATAGAGCAAATTAATGACACTGTATTACATTAACTGGGCTACAGAAGTTATAGAGAATGAGAAATAATTTATCTGTGGAAGAATCAAGAAATCTTCACAGAAGAAAATTAGAGGGAGAAAATGAGTGAAATTTCAAAGATCAGATAAAATCTACTAGTCAGCTTTTTCATTACTGTACCAAATTTTATGAATTATATAAATAATACGTAAAAGGAAAAGATTTATTTTGACTCACAGTTTGGGCAGATTAAGACCATGGGTAGTCAACCCTGTTGCTCTTGGGCCTGTGAGAAGGCAGCATATCATGGCAGGAGCACGTGGTAAAGCAAAGCTGGTCCCCTCATGACTGCGTCTGAGAGAGAAAAACAAAGAGTCTGTGTTCCCACAATCCCTATCAAAGACATGCTCTCGGTGATCTAAAACTTCTCTCTAGACTCCAACTTTTATTAATGTGTGTGTCACCTCTTAAGAGGGCCAAGGGCTTGTTACCAAGACTTTTAACACCTGAGCCTTTGGGGGACATTACAGGTCCAAACTATCACAGAGCAGAAAGGCATCTCAAGAAAGGTTATTGCATATTCCTAGGAGTCTCCTATACAGTTTGTATGTAGATGATAGGGTGTTAGGGAATTTGAGGCCAGCAGAGGACACAGTGCAGTTTTGTGATATGTTGGACAGTGATGCTGGGATAGAGTAACCTGAAAAGTACATGGTCAACACAGTTCCTACCGGTGCTCTCAGTTTTTTAATAATTTCTATGTCTCCCTGTTCTTAGCACCAAGAAACATAATACATTCGCTCTCACAGCAGACCATAGATGTGGAAGAAGTCGGCCACTGGAATCACTCACATTAATCTGTTCCAAGAAGAGCCCTGCATGCTGTTATTGAATAAAAAAAAAATTAGAGTTTCTAGTATTTTTTGATACAGATTCATAAACATGAAAATGGTGGGAACAACTTTCTATGTAAAAAAAAAATCTTCTCATATAATCTGCACAAAATTTTCGCATGGATATTTAACGACATGGGTACTTGCAGAATGCTGTGTTTATTTAGCTTTGGCCTCATAAAGGAACAATCATTTGCATATTTCTCTCGATTAAGTATTACACTGACATACTTAATTCAAACTATAAAGGCCACTGACAATATTTCATTCTCTTAATGAAAGAGGAGACATATTATACAGTTCAGAATGTCTCTTTATTTAATTTTTCTGAAATTTTTTTACTGCTCAAACTGTGTTCCTTCTATGAATGTTGTCAATTAGGATGAAAAGAAGGAAAATTAAAGTCTCTCTTGAAAATGCACTTGTGTTTGCTTGTGGAATCTGTGTACATTCAGAAAGTTGTGATTTGCATTTTTCATGTGTAATTAAACCCAAGAAAAGTGAACATGAGAGAAGCTAGGACCATTTCACAATCCCGCCAGTGTCTCTTATAATTGGAAATTTATGTCTAAAGGCCTGGCTTCTTCTTCAAAAATGTTCAATTTATTTATTTTTCTAAGAAAACTGCTGTAAGTATTCCTCAAATTTCCAGTACATACACTTAATTACATGTATGAACATATGTAATGTCAGAGTGCTGGGAAAGCAAGTGTTGAGAGATACATGGTACAAGCAAACATACACTGGACTTGGACTCTGGAAATACGAGTTCGAGTCACAGTTCTCCCATTAGATTTATGAAAGGTTGCTATGACCACAGCAACACTATCAGTACTATTAAAATAATAGCATGTATTCCACGGGGTGTGATATCAAATGGCGGATGCCAAATACCTAATGTACATCTAAGCTCTTCGTAAACTATTACACTTCAAACAAATAACATCATATTTTATGAGACTGTAATCTCCTTAAAAGTAAGTAGAAGAGAAAAATGATTGCTATCGAAAAGAGCCTTACAAGTCTAGTGAGAAAGACAAATATGTAAGCCTTCTTAATTCTAGTAGAATGGAACATGTATTATATCAGAGAAATAAAGTATGCAAAAATACATATTAAGTATATATATTTATACATGTATAATGATATAAATGTACATGTAAAGAGAATATAAAACTATGACAAAGCTGCAATTCATTTTGTTTCTTTGATGTTCTTCTTTGGAATAAGACTATTAAGAATAGATCAAGACCAAAGGAAGTGAAAATCTATTACCAAAGGTGAAACCAAGAACAATTTTTACAGAGTGGATGTTCGAGCCTAAAATTAAGTGGAAAATTGAAATTTGATTATTTCCAGAAAAGCACATTTGTGGGAAAGATGACACGAGTTCAAGAGAAGGAAGTCGCTCCGTGGTTGTTTCCAGTTTTCTGTCAGCTCGTTTGTGATTTGTGTAAACGGTCAATTGCAAAACATTTTCAGTGATCTGCACTAAGAAAACATGACATTCTGAGATACTCACATCTCTCCCTTCCTCCCTCTGCCTGTATGACTCTCCATGGTTCTCTGTACATATTACACACACACACACACGCATGCACACACATCATTCATCTGTTTTAAAGATTTTAATTGTTCAGAAGAGTTTTAAATTTGCTACAAAATCTAAAAGACAGTAGAAAGATGTCCTGGATAACCCCTGCCCCAAATACGTTTAGGCCTCCCTCACTATGAGTTACCAAGCTGTGTAAATATATTGAGGAAATATAAGGTACATTCTTAAGTGAAAAAAATCCAATCTTAAAAGAATATTTACTAAATTACATGACATTTTGGAAAGACAAAAGTATGAAGATGGTAGAAAAATCAGCGGTTGCTGGGGGTTAGGGGAGAGGAAGGAATGAATTGATGTTAGCAGAGGAGTTTTAAGGTATGGATACATCTTATAAGATATTAGAATGGTAGATACATATTATTATACATTTTTCAAACTCATACAATGTAGGACACCAAAAATAAACCCTGCTGTAAACTGTAGATTTTGGTTTATAGTGATCTATCAATATAAGTTTATTAATTTTAACAAATCTACCACTCTGGTGGGTAATTAATCAATTAGAGTCTGACAGCCTTTTTTAAAATAGATTTTTATTAAAATTTATCCAAAATTACACAAACTTACAGGCCATTACACGAGCTTTAGATTTAGATGTTCCCTACCAGTCTCACGTGTTCGGAGAGAGGGCTTTTGGAATGTTATTGAATCATGGGGGCACTACAGTTTGTTTGGTATTAGGAGGTAGGATCTGATCAGAACAGGAAGGTCTCTGGGTACACGACCTGAAAGGACGTGTCTCCTTTCCTGCCTCTTTACCCTTCTCTGCTTCCTGACTGCCACACAGTTGTCCTGCAGGGCTGGACCTTCTGCCATGAGGTTTTGTGTTCAACCCTACTGGTCATGGACTGAAATCTTTAAAATCATGAGCCCAAATAAACCTCTCCTCCTTTAAATGGTAGGTTCTGGGTATTTTGCCTAGCAACAAAAAGTGACTAAAATAGACTTTTGGTATCAGAGAATTGGGTCTTTGACTGTAACTATACCTGAGAGTATCATATAGAAATCTTTGGCACAGATTCACCGGAGGAGTTTGAGAAGGATTGGAGAGAGAAGCTAACTAGAGAAGTCCTATCATCTGTAAACCGAAATTGATGGGAGATTCTGGTGGGAACTAAGAAGACTAGAATGTTGGTAAAAATGCAGACAATGAAGACCAGGCTTCACTGAAGATTTTAGTTGGGAACAAGTGTTCTTTTGCCTTTTAGGCTCAAGACTATGTGTGTTATGATCTGACAGAAAACTTGTCTACATTTGCTGTGACTGTGCAGAGGACTGAGATAAGGGTGGCAGGCTAATCAATCTGGTGGAGGAAATATTGAGGCAGCCTGATGTGGAGGCTGTAGCATGGTTATCACTGAAGTCTTTTATCCATATTTACCACGAGAAGCTGGGCCAAAATGGAAAGCTGAGTAGTTTGAAAAAGATTGCTGGTGGCCAGAAAGGAAGCTCCTCTAAAGGTTGGACCTGTAAAATTTTGGCCCAGGAGACTTCAGTTGCTAAAAAGATGAGTTTTAAAACGAAGCCAAGTACAGTGGTACCTCATTTCACCAACACTTTTGTTTTCAAACAGTTTGGTTCACAAACAAATGACAAGAGTGTGGTTTTGTTTGCAAATTCTGCATGGGGTAATGAACATGATCACGGTGATCTTTTTGGCATGAATAGGAACATGGTCATTTTCCCCGGAATTACAGAACAAATTAACTTTGTGAACCAAGGTACCACTGTATTTTTCCCCAAGTTTCAGCTTATGAAATTCTGTGCAGGTAGAATGATATTCTGTGTCTTCTGGTCTCTAAAATTTGGAGGCAATGTTTTGCCCTATGACCTCATTTTTCTTACAGATCTAAAAGGTTTAATTTTCAGTTTTTTATTTGCTTTTAGGGTGCAGTACTGAATTCTTAGCCTCCTACTTGTGTAACCAAATACTATAAATCTACAGTGTTGTGTTTAAGTTCTAAATTCTTATTTTCAAAGAGCAACATGAGACTATTATTGCTTCTGAATCACATGTATAAGAATTGAAATAAAGATTTCTGACAAACTGGGTAGACAGGTATCATGAGGATTCTGATTTGTCTGTAGCTTTCAAATGCATGAAAAACAGCAGTCTGAAAATAGCTTGACCATGTCTGATTTCCCTGCACCTTGCCTTTTCTATATTACAGACACAGAATAATTTGAAACTGTTGCTTTCTTTTTTCAAGAAACCTTAAAATGTTTTTCACCAATACTGTGACCATCCTACTCCAGATGTGGGAACAGCCAATCCTAAACATGAAGAATTTGTGCTTATCTCTTCACCTAGAAAATCTGCCTTGTATTAGCAGGTAAGAGTAACACAAATTCAGAGATCCAACTGAAAGAAGTGATATTAGTGGTTGTGGTGTGAAATGAATTGTCCTTCTTGGATCATTAGGATTCCATTGTCTACAACAGGAGTGTAATAGTAATTGAGAGAGTACTCAATGGAATCCAAATGTTTCAGTTTTCCTTTGTTTTCTATGCAGTTTTAAAAATGATCACTATGTTCTCAGAATTTAGATATTTGTTAGGTTATTTGGACCTAATTATGAAATAATTTGAATTGTTAGTTATTCTTTTGGCATAGGTGCACTCTGAAAATATATCTGAGACAAGGACTCTGAATCTCTGAAGGTCTTGGAATATGTGACACTATGAGCTTGCAATAGCAAGTGAATGCAGTCCTAGTTCTCATGGGTCAAATTCTTCGCAAGTAGAAATACATTTGTTGCTTTTAGACCTAATTATAAGGCTCTTTGTGAGTTGCTACTGAAAGGTATATGACATAACTTGTAATTTCAGTTTTGAATAAGTATAGAATAAACATTGAATGATAGTAAGTAGGGAGTGGAATGGGGCCACATAGGTAAACTGGTGCTCATTTTTGTCTTTCCGTTATCCCTCTGACATGCACATTTTACTGTAATCCTTTCAAATAATGTTGTGCAAGCCAGGCAAACCCACCACTGATTGAATGACTGTGTGACCTTAAAGCTATCTGTAACGAAATAGCTAGAATACAAACTCGGAACTTCTCCCCTTTCCTCAACTCAGTTCTTTTATTTTTTTAACATTATTACTGTGCTGGTTTTGAACTTTACCAGTCTAGTTAATGCCCATATTTTCCCCAATCTCAATTTCTAAATAAACCATGCTAAGACAACACCGTTGCTCACTTCAACCAGTACAAGAACTGATAATCATCATGTGGAAAAAATGGATATTCATTAGATTGGAGGTTCTCAAATATTAGAATCAGAAAAAGAGACTGGATGTTTTGCAATGCAATAATATTTGGGAACCTTGAGGGCTTCTCTAAAACAAGCACAATCTCATGGACACCTTGATAGATTTCAGTGATATTAGGTGGACTACATTGCTAAGATAGTTCCATTTTAGCTTGTTGAGAATCTTCACAATAAAGACAGTATTGGGTTACTTAGTCTTGAATTAGTGATTGATCAAAATGATCAAATAGATCGAGTTTATATTTATTATATTCTTCTAATGTGAAATAATTGCCACTTTTTAGTTTTTCCATTATTAGAAATATTTAAATGAATCAAAACAAGAAAGAGCCTAGCAAATATCAAGCTATGTTTTCACATCAAATACCAGTGTAGGCATTGTAAGAAGTTATTACATTTGATACATCAATATCATAAAAGTAGTATTCTTGTTCTATGAAGTTCAAGCACTGAAGGTCAGAGGCGGTAAATTGCATCATATTTCAAAAGTATAAAATGTACAATTTGGATTTAAGTCGGATTTCTCTTTCTCAAACACAGTTTAAAACATGAGCACTTAGGAGAGTTATCAAAAAGTTACACACAATACATTGTTAATAATGTGCTTACCACAATGGTTTCTAATAATGAGTTCCAAGTGATAAATTAGCTCATTCATTATATGGGGGTTCAGTATGCCACACAGGGCAAAAACAATACAGATGCACACTCCTCATTCATTGCTCCTATTGAGTTTCTCCACACTGAGCCTTCCCACTGACTTCTGAAGCGCTGAACACAGAGAGCATTAAAAGGCCACAATGTGATCTTGCCTTACGCCCTGTTGTGCTAATCTGAACTCCCTGGGAGCTCCCGGGAATTCAATATGCTCTCAGAGTTCAGTTCCACTGCTCTAGAAGAAAGAGTGTGCTAAGAATTTGGATCCCAGTCAATGGTTCTTTCTGTGTGTCTTCCCAGCAGAGTTCATCTACTTAAAAGTTGCAAGTCAATATTTTTGAGGTTGAACTCTTCAATCAGCAGTCAATATCTCTTTTTGTCTTTTATTCTCTTTTCAATCTAACCATCCTTCTAAACATGTGTGTTATTTCAATGCCATTTATCCCCAGTTCTTTCAGAAATCTGTTTGGTTAATGATCCTGCTTTAAAAATCATTATTGCTAACAACCACTGGTATTTTACTTTTCACATCTCGATTTTCACAAGTGTTTAAATGAAACATTTTCTTCTCCCAAAGGACAGTAAAGGTTCTCATTGCAGATTCAACTGTATTTTCAGGCTTTTTATGTTGATATATTGGGGTCACTTTCACACAGTTTTGAAAGTTCCCTTTTTTGACCACTGAATTTGTCAAAAATAGAATTTTTATAGACAGCATTCGATAAAAGGATACACATTATTTTCGGTCATTATATAAATTCCATTTGTCATTCCTTGTAATGAACATATACGCTCTGCCACAACTTCTCTCTATTATTTCTTTCTTAGCTATAAATCTTTCTGTGGATTCTGGATGTCGCTAAGACAAAACAGATCAGCGTATTCCACAATTAGCACATGGATCAGTGGTGGCTGTCATGAAGTTTCTGGCAGGAAATAGCTGCTCCACACACATGCATATGCCATGATTATTACCATGCCTACTATTGCAATGGAATGAGCACAAGGCAGGACAAGAAGGTAGAGGGAGTTTGGAGGCCAGGCTTAATTTTTCTTAACACTTCAGTCTCTTGGGGACTAATGCACTCTGTGGGACTCGGGGTAGCACTCCAAGGATTTCATTGATTGCATCACGCACTGTTTTTTAAAGCCTCTGCTATTTCTTCACATTGCCTCATTGCAGACCAAGCTTCTACCACATCAACTTTTGTGCAAAATGCTCAAGTCGTATCCAAAGTATTGCAGAGACTAAGGATTTAATTCCTTGTGGTTACGTTCCCAGGACTTCATAACAGTGCCTGTGACGTCGGGAGCAGGAAAACTTTGCTCCAACACTGGAAACATACAGAATATGTAATCTCTATTGGCTGTCTAAGCTCGTATCCTGCCTCTATCTCTGTTTAAATTCATAAAATAAGAAAATTTCCTAATGATTTTGAGTCTCAAGTTCATAGTTGTATTTTGGGTATTAAATGATAGAATGCGTCTGAAGTTATTAGTACACTGAATGCAAAATTGCTTGCCCTTAACTTTTATTATTTGAATCAATTTACATTTCATCTGTTTATGCCTCTCTCTCTCTCTCTCTGCATTCTTCTTATTTCCCATAAATCTAACCTACAAAGTAGTTTAGAAAATATAATTTTGTTGAATTCATGGGCTACATAACATATTCATGTTAGGCATATTTTCGAGTACTAGTTACATCATAGCCTACTAACTTATATGCACAACCTATAAATTTCAGTTTTGGTTACATTATGAAATATACTCTACTGAACTAAATTCATGATAGTACAGCTGTGGGCGAAAGGCAGTGTATATTCTGCACAAGGTAGTGTTTCTGATTGTTTCTCAAAAAGGCAGAGCTACAATGGCCAGTCTGATTTTCTCCATCAGAGATGCTCCTGCTTCAGTTTTTCTTCTCTCCAAGCTAAGTCCTTTCTCATTTTCTCTCCTTTCTCAGTGAAAACTTTTTCGGTGAAGAAAAGAAGAATAAGGAGAAGCCGGAAGAAGAGGAGGAAGTAAAGAAGAAAGAAAGTAATTGGTACTACAAATTATAATCACATAGATATATCTCTAATGAAATCATGAAATTTTGGGGGTGACAAATATTGTTATTACAGATATTCGATACACTCATTGTCCTCTAGTCTTTTCTGCTGCATGTACCTTTAAGCTATCCATCTGAAATTCAAGATCTATTACGCGTAGCTTTGATAGTCTGTGGAAAGTAAACATGGAGAAAAATAATAGTGTTGGAAGAAGAATATTACCAAAGATAAATGTTAGTTTCAAAAAAAAGAGCAAACAAACAAATAAACAGAAGCGATAGAAAAGGTTAAAGCTCAGATTGAGGTGGTCTTTACACAAACAACAGAGTCAGTCCATCAACCAATGGCTTACCTGGGACCTGATCGGTATCAGAGAAAATATTTATTTCAGTCAGGGAAACAATGACCATGTATGTGTGCCAGAAAGTAGATAAAAAGTGTAAAACAGACAGTTTTCCTAAAATACCGTCACTAGGAAATCACCATAGAGATCAATTATTTATGCCCTGTGTAATTTTGATTAATATATAATTGTGCTTATTAGTGGAGTATAATGTGATGTTTGAACATATTCATATAACATGCATTGAATAATTCAAGGTAATTAGAATTTTCCTCTGTTTATCATTTTATATTTGGAGCCTTTGAGTTGGTTCTTTCTAGGTCTTCATTAAATTTATAATACTGTTATTGTGAACTGTATCTACTCCACTGTGCTGCAGAACGAAATAACTAATTCCTTCTCTCTGTGTTATGACCTACGACCTGACCTCTCCTTATGCCGCTCTTCTCCCTCTCATCGTCTGTCATTCTTCTACATGTAGATTAATTTGTATTTAGTATCCACATGAAAGAGAACATGGAGTGTTAGTTTTTCTCTGCTTTATTTCACTTACAATAATGTCCTCCCATTTTGTATATTGTGCTTTAAATGACAGAATTTCATTCTTTTTTTTATGGCTGACCCATATCCGACTGGGCAACTGTTTTAGCCACTGAGATAAAATATCTCCTTCAAACTTGAAGATGAGATTAATTTTGCCTCACACTTTTAGTGCATCGTTGGCAGCCTCTGAGGAAGAAACGTGATGGCAAAGGAAAAGATGCTCATACCATGGCATCCTTTCTGGTCATTGCTGAGTGACCCACCTCCAACCAGGCCCCACCTCCTAAGAGGACAGTCAGCTCCTGAGCTCTTCAATGGATTCATCCATTAATGAGTATACCAACCCCAAGACGGAGTCAACATCCACACATACAAGAATGTGAGGAAGAAGGCACCCTAGATCTAAACTATAGCAGTGATTCAGCATGACCCCATCTTAAAAATAAGAATGAGTCTGCAGCTCAGTGGGAGAGTGACCTTAGGTTTAATCCCAGGTGCTTAAGCAAAAGCATACTGTGTAAAAGGATGAACATCACCATATTGCATGACTAACTCCAAAGTCTCTTTACTCGCCTCAGAGAGATTTCTTTTTCTTTCTGTTTCTGTTCATCAAAGATTTTATAGGTATTCATATCAGGGAAACATGAGGAAAGAAAAATGTGCATTGTATTGTTTCATAACTCAAATTATCAAGAATTTGTTTTGAAGGCATACTTATAGTTACCTAGAATAATTTGACTGATGAATATATAGGATAACTATAAGACCATAGAGAAAATATCTACGTTTGAAATTAGACATGTTGATGGTATGGCTGCATGGATTTGCTTTTCCCTGATAATATTTGTTTTTCTCAATTTGACTTGGTCCTGGTTTGATCACACAAATCTGGTGGACTAAAATGAACAATGTTACTAATTACTTCAATGATATGTAAGTAACTGAAAAATATTTCAATAGTTCACCAGTTTTCATATGTAGATACTAGATGAAGAACAATGTTTTTTTTTTTTTCCTCTTGGATTGTTAAGCAGAAAAATGTAAATTGGGGTTGATACCATAATGAAATTTCATTGTTTTAAAGAAATGCAGAGAATTCCACAGTGTAAAAATTAAAACAATATAAAAAAGTGCAGGGTTGGAGGTGGACATTCCACATTGATACATGCTTTTTCCACTTTACGTTGCTTTTTCCATTGATATAAACTCATAATTGTTCCATTTTCTTAGAACACTGAACTGAGTCTTAAATATGTTCAATCAGAAAGGTCCTGGTTGATACGACCTTGAGAAACCTACTATTAACCAGACTGTAGACCTTCTTTGGATGCTATTATTTTTTTTTAATCAATGTCTTTTCATTCCAGGATCCAATGCGCAATACCATATGGCATTTATTGAGCTATTAAAGGCTGCCATAAATATATCAATACCATATCAGTGAAATTATTACTTATAAACCCCACCCTTATCCAAAATCTCAGGATCCCTTTAGTTGTAGAAATATGCAATTTCAGTGCCAAGTTCTTTGATGTTCTTTGTTCTCTGTTAAATTATAAGCCTAGACATATGAGTTCAAAATAAAAAATATTTACTTTACATATATATTAATAATCTGAGCGTTAAAAATTAAAAATGCTTCCTCATTAGAAAGTCACATTATCAAGCATGAAGTAGTATTAGAAACTATTTTCACAAGCTTTACTCATGATGTAACCCATATCTCAGATCTAACATAGGATTGGTTTTAAATTTGCAGCCATTAGGGCATGTCTCCCTTTTACATTAGGGTTTGAATTTAATATTTGTCACTGAGGAAAACTGATTTGCATTTTAATGGAAGGATTACTATGCAAACTGTTGATACATTTCCCCAAGAGGTTGACAGCAAAGCGAGAAGTTAGTTCCTAACTTTAAAAATAAGTGAGTTAAACTTTACAAATTGAAATTAGTTTATTTTTCAAATTAGATACTGTTTTGGGGATTAAACTGACTTTGAAATTTCTATGACTTCAAGGAGCTCTGAAAAGCATTGCCTTTTCAAAATATGATAGAGGATTACTTTGCCATCACATAAAGATGTATGTTTATTCATATTTAAAGAATGTATCATATAAATCTGTCAATGATGTAATCTATCAAGAATTGACTTTGTTTCTTCTCAAAGTAGGTATTTTTTTTTTAACCAAGAACATGTATTGGTACATTGTACATATATTGATCACATTTATCATGTTTGTTTTGTACCTGTACATGGTGTCTCTTGGTTCTCCCCCCTCTTCCCCTCCCCCCTCCTGTTCCCTCCATCCCTATTTACAGCAGGTTTATTAACAATTCTCCATGATTTCTCTTTCCCCTTTCTTTCCGTTTTTTCCCTTCCCGCTTTCCCCCTTCCCTCTTTCTAGTACTCCTCTCCTTTGTATATTATCTTCTTTTTATATAATATCTGTTACACTACTTTGTTCTTATTTACAGTTATGGTTTCTCATATCAGAGAAACAATTTGATGTGTGCTTATGAGCGTCTGATTTATTTCACTTAATAGTATATTCTCAAGGAACATCCATTTACATACAAATGACTCTAGTTTATCCTTCTGTATGGCAGTATAGTGCTCCATTGTGTAGAAAAACCACATCTTCTTTAGCCATTCATTGGTCGTTGGGCATAATAGCTAGGTCTTGGAAACAACCCGAATGTAGGTATATTTTTAAAAAATATTTGTTCTACATAGTTGTCTATGTGTTGACTTTCTCATCCACACATATACTTTAAGACTTCAAGTGAATTCTTTTTCCATAGATAGGCATTTAGATAGAACAATTTCCTATGTAGAGTTACATAATTTTCAGCCACAATAAGAAAAACAGGTAGTTGCAAAGGACCCAAGTATAAAAACATTGGCTAATTTTCTAAAAACATTTATAATGTTGTAAAAAAAAAATTGCAGTTTGACATTTAGGATAAAATGTTTCTGATAAAATACTAATGAACTTAAGCCTATAAAATAACAATTCTTTAAATGTCTAAAGCAGTGGTGGTAAATCTAAGGGTCATGTGCCACAGCAGGCACTCAGAGCCTCTCTGTCAGCATGCAAGCCAAACTGCCCCACTGGGCGCACATCTGATAACAATTGTTTTCTCCAAACTAAAACTTCAGTATTCGTGTTAATTGCAGTGTTGACACTTTGTGATAAATAAGTGGGTTTTGGGTTACAGTTTGGGCACTCGGTTTCTAAAAGGTTCACCATCACTGGTCTAAAGCAACATGTTTTTGAAAAAATGGCTATGTGATTCAGTGATTTACCTCTTAATGTTTTCTTGCTAATAACGCGATCATAATATTATTGACTCAATCAAAATATTATTTAGAAAAATAGATGTAAAATACCTAGTGTAGGTCTCACCCTATCTTTCATCAGCAGACATTTTATTCTCATTTTTCTCCATTTTATAACTATTACCTCTTAACTCAACTACACATACTACAACAGGGCAAGATCAAGTATAAGTCCTACTATTTTTTTCTTAATCGTTGCACAATATTCCATACACTTTCCACTTGTAAGTTAGATAGACAGTGTTTCCATAATGCTTTACAATATCATTTCCCTCTCTAATAGAGAATGTAGTTTACAAGCTCAATTTACCTTGTAGCCTTCTACATACTTTAGACTTCTTTAACTTGAAATTGGTTCTCAGCATTAGTTTGCCTTAACTCTGACTTTTTGAAATATGCCAACCTGCTTTTCATAGCTGCTCCTCCATTCTGAGGTTGTAGAGTACTTGTAGGGACAAGATTCAAGTCATATATCCCTTGGCAGCACATGGTACAAATGAAATATTGCATATATTTAGAGGCACAAGATTGCCCACTGTTTCTTGTAATGACATTTATTGGAAACCCTTAGTTACTGTCAGTATTTCCCTTGATGCGCAATTATATTTTCCTTCCCACATAAGGAGGAATCGTAGGGTAGACTTTTCGAGATGGTGCAGCATTTCTGCTATAAACACTCTGTCCCCCAAAACATTTGCAAGGAATAAGCTTAGGAGAATTGCAAAATGATTTCCCCTTCCATCACTCATGTTGCCTTTAAAAACTGTCGTTTCACTCTAAGGGCATAATCTCTATTCTCCTTGGCTCCTGTATTTAAATGTACACATTTATGTGTCTATCATTTAATCAATGTCAACATAAAATAACATATATGCATTTACATTAAAACGCTACAAACCATAACTGTCTTTGTTTCTTTTGGTGATGGGCTTATCCACATTTGGTATGAAAGACCCTTCAAATTGGCTCTTGTTTTTTTTTGTTTTTAAGTCCTCATAATTTCAGGGTTCTCTTCACACTTCCTTGTAAAATTAAATTACCAAAGTTCACTTTGCACTGTCCTTATCCTACAATTGAAATCAACTGTGTTTTCCAGATTCTAGGTTTTTGTTTTTTTGTGGCAAGAGTTTCTTACAAAGCAAGATCTGAATATGAGGCATATTCATTTCTATGACAACTGATGTATTTTCTAGGTGCTTTCATGAATAGAAACAATAATTACATGTGTACATGCATACAGACTTAATGTAAAAACCTATATAATACACACTCAGACACAATTGCGATTCCATATATTCGCACTCACTTCCATTTCAACAAGAACTCCAGTTTTCTTTTCCTTTTTTTCCCCCAGTTTTCAACAGACATGCATTTACTCATTGGCACAAACTGCATTTGAGGGAGTTTGAAATTTTCTATTCCCATAACTCTACAAAAAATCAAACATACTGGGGGCTGGGAATTTAGCTCAGTGTTTCGAGTGCTTTCCTAGCAAGCACAAGGCCCTGAGTTCAATCCCTGGCACTCAATTTTTTTTTTCACATTTTTTAACTTATTTTCCACCTTTGTCTCATAAATAAAAGTAGCACACGATGCACACTTTAGAGCACTTGACTTTCTGAATTAAACATTTCAGAACTTGCTGCATATTAATTGATCAACATCTTTGTGATTTTGAAAGAAATCATACATAGTGCATGAACTAATTTGTTCAGCAGTCGTGCTGCATGTACAGATAAAGCTGCACAGAATAACCTTATATATTTCTATTTTCATATTGTTAGAATTTTGTGTAACTTTAGTATAAATTCTTAGATTGTTTGGTCAAAGGATCAATGTACAAAAGCTTTGAGAGATGTTTTCAAATTCTGCCCATAATTTTTTTACCATTTTGCATGTTAACTATGTTCTAGGGTAAAAGAAAAACTAATCTATTCAAACTTTTGGATTTTGATCAATCTGAAGGGGTGAATGTAATATCTTAATGTTTTAATTTGCATTTCTTCTTATATATGCTATCATTTGTTCATATGTGTAGTATCTATCTTATATACTCACAGATTTATTTGTGTCGCTGGTCCATTTTTCTACGTGATTTGTGGACTGTTGCTTACTTCATATTTAAATATTCTTTATACAGTAGGGTTATATCACCATTGTCAGTCGCTTCCTGTTTTTCTAGTTTAATAAGGAATGTCATCCTCTCTTCCCCCTCCCTCCACCCTTCCTTTTTGTCACCTTTGGTCTCTCATCTCAGAGTTAGTTTTGTGCACGGAATGAGGAACAGGTCAAATTTAATAATTTTCCTAAATGCTATTTTTTCTTGCACCATTTATTTCAAATAATTGAATACTTCTGAAGACTTCGAGATATTTAACATATACTAAATATTGTATACAATTTTCTATTTTTCTGTACTCAGATTTCACTTGAAATAATCGAAGATGTCCTAAATTTAAACACGACGGTCCAGGGGATGAATGAGAGGAAAGACGAGGGAAAGTTATTTAGGTAACAAGCTGAAGGTTGAATCAACAATACATCTTACAATGTATATTATTAAAACCTTAATTCAAATCCCATCTTAACCCCCTGTGCTGCCACATCATGCTTACAATACTGACTGACCCAGAATCAGTCATTGCTTCTTCTTATGGACTGTCTTTCTAGCTCAAAACTTTCCTTACTTCATGTAACCCTGTCTTCCTCATCTGTAGCCAATGTAAGTCCAATGCAAACAATTTATGCTTTCAGTCTCCAAATTTTCATTACAAAATACCCAGCCTTTTTATATAGGTGGACATTCGACCAGCTGCTGTCAAGCCTTACTGCTGCTGGCTGCAAGGATTTGTCCTGTTACAGACTCTGTCTTTCTGGCTGGCATCTGTCGGAGCTCAGCACACTCCAGAAGTGCCTAGAATTCAGTAGTTGTGGTTTAACAACCATTATATCTCTTAAGATAATACTAATATTTTAAAACACTGCTGTTTTGAAGAAACTATGAAGCATATTTAGGATTGATAGATATCCCACCATTTTATGAATCCTTCTATGCAGATTTTTTCCTAGCAATCCTCACAGGTTTATATTTTTCAAGGTTTTGGTTTGTTTTGTTTGTTTGGTTTTGGTTTTGGTTTTGTTGTTGTTTGTTTCATTTTTGTTTTTGTTTTTGTTTTTGCTATTAAATTGCTTACCATTAAGGAAAAAATCTTATATGAATTTGTTTTGGAATTAAAACAGAATTATATATTAAACTAGGGGAATATAAAATGGATAACATGCTTCAAAATGTTTAAGCTAAAAGCAAAAGGTGAGTATTTCCATTTACTGGAGCCTCCTTTGGTGTCTTTATCATGCACACACACACGTGCATCTACCACACACACACGTGAATTCCATGAAAATGGGATATACATGCAAAGTTCTTTTTCTTCTCTATTGCAAACTTGGCATGTAGGCACTTTTATTCTATATGTTTCTTGTAGCAGACTGTACATGTGATCGGTTCTCAGAGAAGTCTTGAAAATACTGGCATTGATAAAGTATCTACCACATGCCACAAATGTTGCCACATCTTTTATATTATTCCAGCTATGATTCTCCTTGTAGATAGCAGGTAACTATTTTCTAAGATGAAGATAATGAGATACCCAGATAATGAGAGAAAACTTCCAGCCCTCACAGGTGAGGGGCAGATTTTAAGGCTCTGCTCCTTAAAAAGAATTATTTATTACCATACTCTCCAGTTATATTCACTTTAGTTCTTCATTTATTTAACTTCTCAAACTCTAGACTAATAGGCATGCAATATGAGGGTGAGAAATTTTATAAATATGAAACAGTTGTCTATTTTGCTACAGAGAGCAACTCAGATTGAGGCGTGTCTTTATTTAATTTACTAAGAAGATGAATAGGATTTTTCTTAAGTTTGTAAAGATAGACTGCAGAGAAATAACTAATTATTCTAATTATACATAAAACTCCCAAAAGGAAATATAAGATACCGTATTGCATTTGAGCCTCTTAGAATAGCTTAAAAACCCTTTGATAAACTCTGGGCTCATCACAGTGGTGGAATTTATTAGTACCTTTTATGTATGTGCCGCACAAAGAAAGAGTAGTATTATCCTATGCAGAAACCTGTAACTTCAAGGGAGAGAAAGATCATTTAAATGCAAATCTTCTAATCCAAGAGATACACATTCTAAAATATAAGTGAGTCTTCAGACTGACTCATGAAGCTAGCAATATATGGCCATTCATTTGGGATTACTTATTTTAGGAAATCTAATAATCTGCTTTATTATGTGTGGATACAGCATCCTACTGTGGATCTCCTACACTTTTCCCAGTTACTGTTACTTATAATGTAAGGACTTCCTGCTTATTAGAAGTTTCGTTAGCTCCTTGAGTTATAAATTAACTGCTGAAAAAGCTCCAATTTTAGCTAGAGTATTAAATTGTCTATCTTAATTACATAGTGTATATTTTCCAGTTGCAATTATTGAAAAGTGTTGAAGAATAGAATGCTAAAAAGATAGAATGAAATGAATATTTGAAGGGCAGTAAGCTCCCATAAGAACAGTTCTGCAAGATACATATCTCTGAGCTATCTATCCACAAATCACACTGAATAGACATTCAATTTTTCCTATATTTTATGGCAGAATTAACACTTTCTAATCTGTGCTTGTAATACTGTATGATAGTGCAAGATTTTCACTGATCAGTTCTAGAATTTAGGTTCATAAAAAGCAGACACACTCCACATCCATAACCTTTCTGATATAGTTTCCAAAGTTTTAGCTCCAGTGGTCCCAACATACTGGGCTTAGCCACCTGTTTGTAATGCCAATCAAGGAGACATACTGTGGTAAGCGCAGGAAAGGAGTTCTGCTTAGCATGGCCTTGCTGGGCAAAAAGGAAGAGGTTCAAGGTCTGTCTTCAAGGGGCTGGCAAATGCTTTAGTGTTTTGTAGAAAAGAAGAACAGAAATAAGATTTTGGGGTTTGTGTAATGGAGGAAGCATACAGCTAGCAACTTAGATAATCTAGGTCAGTTTGTCTCTTCATGGGGTGGTGTCTCAGGACTGATTCTGTTGGGTTCTGAGAGAGGCATCGTCTCTTTTTTTTAGATTTTTATTAAAATTTATCCAGAATTACACAAACTTACAGGCAATTACACAAGATTACAGACCACAATACTGTACCTTTTGCTTATGACACTGAGCAATGTAAACAACCACCTACAGATAGCAGTAAGTCACAACTTTATAAAATTAATATAGTGCCCAGTGTATGTGTCACTGATTTAAATTTGGGTTATTAGGTTCTTATTTTAAGACAACATAGTCCCTAGCGCGAGATGACCTGATTTTTCCTGCTTAGAGTGGCAGCCTCCATTATCACCATGGAATACCTGCTCCTCTTTTGGGGTGACCTCCTCATGGAGGTGTCTACAAGGCTTTGCTTTTCCTGACATTCAAGGTGACAATAAATGGAGGAAAATGACTGGAGATTTCTAGACTTCAATCTAGGTGGTCTGCAACTGAATGTTGTAAATCAGCAAATCCTGAAAATCACTTCAGTTATTCTTATTTTTGGTGTCCTCAGGGCTGAAAGGGGATCATGTGGGAAAGGTAAGTTTAAAACTGATTAACACTGGATTACAGACATTCCTTACGCAAGTAGCTTGCCTTCATGCATAGTAGAGGAAGGATATGATCCAAAGTTGTAAGGTAATAAAGGAGACATATAAAAAATGAAGTGCCACTCTGCTTTTACCTATACATTGGCATCTGCAGGTTCAGCCTTTAGGTACTTGTTACAATATTGGCTCCTAAGTAATCAATGACTCAATCTCTAAATGGTTTTAGAGAAAATGGCAAAATTGTACACGTCACATAAAATTTATTTCTTAACATAACTGAGCACTTGGCTGTATAATCAGCATTGGAACATTCTAGAGTGACTAATTTCCTTTGCTAAATCCACTGTCATTCTTCAAGAACTCTAAGAAGCAAAGGATTTATGTTTAAGGCTTCATGATTCCTTGAAGAATACCATCAATCTCTTAGGAAGGTCGTGGGAAGTTTCAGGGATTCGGGCGAGAAGAGAATTTGAATTTAAAAGCATGGCATATGCAGGTCATGGGAAGTGTGAGAACCAGACATGGTGGTGGAGAGGTAGGTAACAGGGAACACATGTACACTGCTGATGCGAATATGAACGGGTAGAGCTGTTTTGGAGAATAACATAGAAGTTCCTCAAAAGTTTAAAATTAGAACTATAGTACGATCTAGCAATCTCATGGCTTAACATACATTCAAAACAAATCACTTGGTCAAATGAACATTTGTACTCTTACACTCCTGTATACATTGCAGCCTTGTTTACAATACCCAACATATATACCAATCTTAGTGACCATCCATGGTCATGATGAATAAAGAAAATGCAGTACATATATGCAGTGGGATATGCCTTAAAAAGTAAGAGAATCCTGTCATTTATGGCAACACAGATGAACTTGGAAGAAACTATTTCAAATGAAATAAGCAATTCACAGAAAGAAAAATACTAGTTGGTCTCCTTTACATGCTGAATATAGTAAAGCAGAATTTATGGAAACTGATAGTAAAATGTTGGTTACCAAAAGCAGTGGAGCAAGGGCATTGGGGAAATGTTAGACAAAGGACACAACATTTATTTTCGTAGAGGCAGTAAGTCCAAGAGAGCTATTGCACGTCATGGTCACTAGAGTTAATGACAATGTATTGCACACTTGAAAATTTCTAAGAGCACAGATCTGAAGCATTTTTGCCACCAAAATCAGTAAGTATGTGTGGTAATGACTATGTTAAATAGCTTGAGTTAGTCATTCCAAAATATAATTATTTATCAGTCATGTACTAAATATATATATGTACACAATTTTTATTTATCAAATTAAAAAGAGGTTTAAAAGACAGATATGATTAAGACGAATCATTTGTGAGTTAGAGACTGGCATTGTAGAAAAGGTAGAGAGGGTGCAAACAGAAGACGAGTGCTAAGTTCTAATTAAATCACAAATGGTATTTGTAACTAAGAAATCTTTCATATTTACAATAGGTGATTTGGAGGGAAATTGTCGTTGTGTTGCTTCCTTTACTAACAAGTCTTATAAAACCGAGGAAATCATGATGTGTGCTGTAGCATGGAAACTGCTTTGAGAACACAAGGGAAAATCACTTACAGAGAGAGACTCACTTGTGCTTTGGGTACCCGTATAGTCGTCGCATCACACAGTCCGAGTTTTCACCACAGATACTGACTTAGAGAAAAATGATATACACATAAACACAGTATGATTATGTATTTTTTGCATGATTCAATATAGATTTAAAGACGTCAGAGACATGCTTTCATACCTTTGAAGGCTAGGTAGACAATCGTGTTATTAGTCCAATTATTTGATCATTTGTTAAAATCTGTATTGAGGGCCCTACCATAGATCTGTAAGAGGTCCAGTGAGGTTTGGGGTGCAAAGAACCAGAATCCCCCTTCAGCAGGAAAAGCAACAGGTAGTAAGGATCAGAACCTGTGGGACAACAGAGATACCTGAACGCATTTCCTGATCGGATTATCATCAGCTTATAAATAAGATCATGAAATTGACCAACTATTACAATTGCCTGGAAGTTTAAGAAATACCAGCGTTTTAGACTCATTTTCAGTGATTTTAACTTTGCCTCTGTGTGGGTCGCAAACTTTGCTAATTTTGAGATTCTCAGTTTCTAACTTACAATGGAGATGAGAATCATTGGTGTATACTTTATCTAGTAATAGAAGTGAAGAAGTATGCATTTTATTTGGGCTTTTTTGTGGCGTTTGCCTGCACAATTATTTAATATTTGTCTCCCGGCTATGTGACATATTAACAGGAACTGGATTTGTCTCATTCACAGATGCATTTCTTGGGATCTGTTCCTGTGACCAGGACACTTTGTACTGTCAGTGCACACTGCTCATTTTCTCATTCCCTCACCAATCCTGACTGAGCAAGTTTCTCTATGAACTACAGGGAAAATGAGAGTAAATTCCTGTCCTGCTCACTTCATCGTGTTTACAGTCTATTTAGAAGGAAGAAAGGAAGCCAGGAAAGAAAGACGAGAAAGAGGAAGGAACTTAAGGCCAATCTCTTCTTTGCCAAGGCTAAGTTCATTTCTATGTCTTGTTGCTGATTATAGGCATGAAATTTCAGGCACCACAGAATAGATGAGAGAAGAAGCATTTGAATGACAAAGATGTGTGCACACATATGTGTATGTGTACATTTTCCTGTAAAACCTGCCTATGAGTTTTACACCTACAAATTTTTACATCTATGTCTGGTCTTATTATTCTGAATAACAGGATGATGTTGACTAAGATGCTCAAGTCTTATCTCTTATATTTGTATGTCCCCCCAAAGCCTCATGTAGTCATAGCTGGGGCTTTTCTGAGGTGGCTGGATCTAGGCTGTGTGATTCTGGGGTCAAGAATGTGGTGCTGGGATTACGGGTATGAGTCGTACCGCCCCTAAGGGTGGATAGCCTGGATAAGACATACGGGACAGAAAGAGGGGCATCACTGGTCGTTTGTTGTTTACTACTTGATGCTTTTGCTGCCTGCTGCCTGCCATGAACTGTTTCTCCCCTGTGATGCCCCTCTGCTGTGGCGCCCTGGCATGGAGCCAGCCGATTACGGACTGAAACCTCTACAAACTATGAGCTGAAATAACCTTTTCTCCTTCAATTTTGGGTGTTGGCTGTTTTGTCTCAGCAATGAGAAAAGTAACTAAGGCATCATGCTCATATTTAACAGTCAAAATAACTTTTGCTTTGTCCACCAATATTTGCTTATTATTTTTTTCATAAAGAAATTGATTTTTGTTAAATAGAGTAGAATCCCCTTCTACTGAGGAGAAGGAAATAGCAACATTTTATTTATCACAGTCTTCTTTAAAGCTGTGGGTGTGCACAATTCATTTCAGAAGTGTAAAACTGCCTAAATTTCAAGAATAATGTCATATAGAAAATGGAGCAATGTAAGTAAGAGATGAAATCTGTATCTCTAAAGATTATTTTTTGGATAATCAGAGTGAACTACATGGTCTGTAGGGTGATAACTATGTGGACTCTATATAGACCATGGTACAAGCACCAATATAATCGACAAAATAGTTTTGGCACATCTTTTGATAGAACTTCAATATAAATATTTTTGAAATGGCTAGTCTCTTAAAATCAGGGTTTCACAAATTAATTTAAAAATTTTAAAAGTCAAATACTGAAAATAAATTTTAAGACCCTTAATTTGGAATCACATGATGAGAGGATTTGAGGCCTAGGAAAAACCTTGGGGAGTGTATCCCTGTATATTCAAACTTTCCTTTTATTTTTTTCAAAGAGTTGTACTAAATTTTAATTTGTATACATAAACTCTAGAATTTCATCTGTCTAATTGAATGAGCTTTATTAAATATAAAGTGTTCAACAATCATCATCATTACTAAATTTATAGCCTTCCAGTCAACCCCTCAGACATATGTATAGTCAGCTCTATATCCCACACCCAGCCCCAGGTCATACTAATCCACTTTCTATCTCTGCAAACATCCCTATTATTGACATGTTCTACAGATGGCATCAAATAACATGTCGTCCTTTGTACCTGTCATCACTTGATGTGAGGAATTAGGTTTATCTATTTTGTAGCGTATGGTAGGAGTTGGTTTCCTTTCTGATAAAAATATTCAATTGCATCAACCCTTTGAGTTTAAAGATGATGAAAATGAGATTGAATGACTCAACGTAAGTACCGTCTCAATTTCCTACAGTGAATCTCTGGTTTTTCAATCTATTCTGTTTGGAGGTTAAATTTGACTCTGACACTAGATAATAAATACTGTGGCCTCATCCTAACTGAACCCGCTTGTGGAAGAGAGAGAGTTCCACTTTCACCATGCCAGTTTCTTTGTGTAAGAGAACTTTTACATCAAATGCAAGACAGTTGTCCCTAGGCTAAGTCAGGAAGTTTGTTTCTTTATACTTCCCTGGCCTTCATTCGATACTTTCATCAACAGAGATCACAACTCCTCAATATCAATTTATTTTGGAAACATAAGCACATTTGCTTTGCTAATCATTTTAGGACTATTTATCTATTTACTTGCCTTTCTCTCCCAGCCAGCCTATAAGCACATCAATGGCAGCAATGTCCCAATGCCTATGGCCACAAATGACACATGGAACCCTTGTCTACAAACATATATCTGTCCAAATCCTTTAGTACAAAAATAGAGAAACTGACTGAACACGAGATCTCACAGGCTGTGGGTGATGAAGATAAGTAAAGATTCCAGATTTAGTTGACTCTTAAATTTGGAAGAATGTCGTGATTAAAGTGAATTTCAAGTTCTATTTTTTCTTGAATATCTATCATGCAGTTAACTGTAATCTACAGGGAATTTAATGAAGGCCATCATTCTCTCTAATTAGCCCCTTCTGATTTCTATTTTATTATGAACACCTCAGTGACTCATACTTGCACTCTTAACTATTTTAATTAGGTCTCAGGAAACACAATTTGTCCATTGAGCCTAATACAAAGGAGACAAATTACTACAAATCTGACCATCCGAATTCATATAAGAGGAGACAAAATATCCCATATGACTTTGTTAATGAAAATAAAACCCATTTTTTTCTGTCAACATGTATTAGCTGTTCCTAAATGGTAAACACGTACAATAAATAGAATCTATAATTTCAAAACACATGTTAATTGTTTAAATAATCTAAGCCTTAGAATTATATTGGTCCAAGATATCATATAGTTAGCCCATTAAAGCAAAGGAGGTGTTGAGAGTATAATCTATTAAAGCACCAGTATTTGTCATTATATTTCCTGAATTCAAATACGAACACTTTTTCTGTGTTTGTGAACTTTGGCACAATTTATCTGCACCTGAACTCCACAAAATAACAATCATATTCTGTAGTGTAAATCGGATGACATATTGCAAGTATACAATGTATAATTAGTGATTCGAACAATAAATTCATCATTATAAAAATTATTGAACTGAAATGGTTCTTTGGACTGTTTTTCTACCATTACATTTAAAACATTTTTTATAGAACCTGGAATTTCTATAAGATATACTTTAATATTCTATCCTTGTTGTTAATGTAAAATGTTCTACTATTTCAGTCCTTGATTTCCTATGACTTTTTCAAGAAGCATAAATAGTACGTCTCATTGGTTTGGTCAGATTATCAGATCAGACAATACAATAAATATGTAAGGAATTTTTTGGGGGGAGGGGAATGTGCTGGGGATTGAACGCAGGGCCTTGTGCTTGCTAGGCAAGTGCTCCACCACTTGAGCTAAATCTGCAACCCAACATATAAGGAATCTTTAAGGCAATGTGAGCTTTCAAAACGTCATGAAATTTCATAGTACTTCTACTGCTGCAAATGAATATTAGGTAGTGTCCTATTTTTCTTAATTTGTTTGTAATATATTTTCTTTGTCATCATCAAGTGTCTTACCATAAAATCTCAATTCATGAAAAATGGACAATTAAAACATGTGTTTAATGCAGATTAGAAAATACAAAAAAGACTAGCATGAGAGAGAGAGAAAGAGAGACGGGCAAAGAGAAGGAAAATGTGTACACGTGTGATACAGATGTAAGAAGTGTGACTTAGAATATTTGTATCAAGCTTAATGCTATGCTATCAAAGTACACTGATGTCTAGATTAAAGGTTATTTGAAAAACACATTAAAAACTCAGAATAAACTTGTCCTACTTCATAAAATGTAAAATGGAATAAAAATCAAAATTATAGCAACTTACAAAATGAAAGAAAATATATGCAAAGCATACATCGGATGAGGGGTTAGTATTCAGAATATATAAAGAACTTCTACAACTCAAAAACAAAACTAACCAGACTAAACAGTGGTAAAGAACTTAACTAACTGTTCTCTTGATGGAGATATGGGACACAGTGCACTAGTTTATGAAAACTTTCTCAGCATCACTAATCATCAAGGAGATGCAAAGCATGTAAATCCAAATCACAGTGAGATATCACTTCGTACTCTTTAGGGTGCCAAATACAAAACAACAAAGAACAAAAAATAGTACATATTAGCTTAGATGCAGAGAAATTTGAGCCCTGTGATCTGTAGGTGGGAAGGCAAAATGATGCAGCCATTGTGGAGGATAGCAGGCAGTTTCTTCAAAAATTAAAAACAGAATTACTATATGATCTGGTAATTTTTCATCTGGGTATATATTAGAAAGGATTAAAGCGAGAAATTTAAAAAGGTATTTGTATTTTCTTGTTCAGTGTAACCTTATTCACAGTGGCCAGAGGTAGAAGCAATCCGCATATTTATCTGCCATAGCAAGAGTCAAGAAAATGTGAGAGGTAATGTATTTATGTGTGTGTATGTAATAAGATATTATTTAGTTTTTAAAAAGAAGAAAATCTTATCATATACTACAACACTGGAGAACATGGAGAAGATTATACTGGGTGGAATAAATATATGATTTTACATATGCCAAGTATCTAAATTAGTCATACTCCTAGAAACAATAGATATAGTTTTAATTTTGTAAGATGAAAAGGTTCCAAAGATTTGTTTCATACCAATGTGCTTACATTGACTGTACAGTACTCGCTGTGGCTTAGACCTAAAATGCCCCCAAAATCCTCACCTGTTCAGAAGTGGGGCTTCTACGGGATTGGAACAGAAGTCTTTAATTTCATCAATGGATTAAGGTATTGATGAGATTATAATGTGATGACATTATTGTGACTTAATGGAAACTGGAGAGGGAGGCTCTAGTTTTGAGAACTCTGTCTGGTCCCTGTCCACCCTCGCTGGTTCTTGCTTTGTGTCTTGCTCCCTGGCTGAGAGATGGTAAGTAGCATCTCTCCATCATGCCTTTCTTCCAAGAGGTTTTGGTCTCACCACTGGCCTAGATGGAATAGAGTCAAGTGACCACAATCTGAACCTCAGAAACTATGGGCCAAAATAAACAATCTTTCTTTAAACTGTTTCTCTCAGATATTTGATGAGAGAGTTAGAAAGCTAACTAACACAGGACTGCACATTTGAAAAAGGTTAAGATAGTAACTTTTATGATTTTTAACCATAAGAAATGAAAAAAAAATATTTATTGTTGAGATGAATTTGGATATTCATTTATTCAAAATGGATAACACTAGAAGTGTACATTTTGGCCAAGAAATATGCAAATGTATTTAAAGCATAAAATGTTATACACATTTAAAATTGGAAGTGTGGTTTGTTAATTTATTAAATCACTTAGGAATATAGATCTTGCAATAAATATATTCTTAAGGGAACCACACTCTTAAGTACATTTTTTTATATTTCATGTATTATAAACACTTCTATACAGAGATTATAGATAGCAGAGAAAGTGCACAAGTATATTCTGTGATTTACTCATCGAGGGACAAAAAAAAGGAATAGTTTTTCTATCTCTTTTTTCTCACGTCTTGGGAGATGTTCAGATAGTCCAATTGACTATATTTTTCCTACATGCCAGAGAAAGAGAATATATATGTGCCCAAACAGCTCTTGCTAACCCCTTATAACAGTTCCAGGAAACATGTAGACATGTGCAATATAAACACACTCTCTCCTTTGTGGTTCGTTTAGATACGCTGGCAAACTGAGGAGCCACATTCCAAAACACGTATAGGAAGCCATAGAAATTTCTGTTTGAATTTTCCTTGCTCCTCCAGCTCCCATCCTACACATCCCATTACTTTTCTCTCTTTCTGAGGTCTCCGCATCCCCTCCTTGTTTCACCCATTCATCTAGCTTTTGTGACATCTTCAGTTCGGTTAAACAGTGATTTACTTTAGGAGCGTGGTTCTGATGGGCTGTTGTGAATTTCAACAGAATGCAGAAATACTTTAATAATAAGCGCTTCCCAGCTATGGATGAGAAATTATTGCAAAAGATGCTGTGAAAACGTAACGTTCTTCCTACAGTCCATGTAAGAAAAACTCTTAGGGAATTGCAATGTTTGGATAAATGTTTCTCTCATCTTACAAACTATATTTTACAACTGGGTAGTTTTCCTCTGATAAGAACAAGTTTCTCTCACAGGAAGGTGAATGACCTCTTTCAAAGAAAATCGGGGAGGGGAATAAACAGCAACAACAAAAAGAAAGATACAGACTTATAAAACACAAAAATTCGTTTCACATGTACACACGCACATCTATCAGGTATGTAACAATTGATATTTTAAATGCAATCTAACACACTTATCAGTACACATCGAATTGTTTCTCTGATATGAGAAACCATAAGTGTAAATAAGGACAAAGGGGTTGAATAGATATTATGTTTAAAAAAAAAGAGAGAGAGTATTCAAAAGAGAGAA
Source organism: Hystrix cristata (assembly GCA_004026905.1). Classification (NCBI taxonomy): domain Eukaryota; kingdom Metazoa; phylum Chordata; class Mammalia; order Rodentia; family Hystricidae; genus Hystrix; species Hystrix cristata. Next base: position 49,338 of record PVJO010000943.1, on the reverse strand, counting down.
CTAGATAGGGAAAGGGGGATAAAGAAGAAGGTTAAAAGAAAAGTAAGATGAAAGGGGAAAAATGGTAAAGTGTAACTACACTCGTTGCAAATAGGGAGGGGTGGGTGAGTGGAAGGGAGGGGAGGGGAAGAGGGGGGAAAAGGGGGGAAAACTCTTTTGTACAGGTACAAAATAACCATGTTGATTATGATCATTATGTATACAATGTACCATTACATGTTCTTGGTAAAAATAAAAAATTTAAATGCAATTTAATTATGTGCATCTTAAATAAGTTAAATTTTTCTTCATCAGTCACCATTTTCACTCATTAATCTATCACATAGTTGCTCTCTAATACGAAGATTGATATCTTGTGAGGTTTTATGCAGAAACCCCAAATTTCAACTTGGTTGACAAAGATTTGCCACTTACACTTGTCGAATAAGTATACATTTGTATACTTCATTTTGGTATCTAGTAATTAGTTAATGATTATGAAACAACACACACTTAATATCAAGTGTAGGAAATGCATCCACCTGTCCGAGCTGGAGAAAATGCAATCGTACACATCTTGTCATTATTAACTACTATCTTGTCATTTAGCTCAGGCACCTGGAGGTCATTTCATGTTGAATAAATTGATATAATTTATTAACATTTGAATACAGAAGTTCTAATTCAGTGTTGTCTATATCTCCAACAGCAAAAACCTATCTAATTTTCAAAAGTGGATTTGTGCACAGTCATATCATGTTTTGCCTCTCAGAGTGCATATTCTCACCTCACTGGTACAGGTATGCCCTAAGTGTGACTTTTACTTTCCTCCATACAAGCAGGTAGGACTCTTTAACGGGTTCTTTACTTCCTCTTGTCAATCCTTCCCTAAGCATCTGTCATTATTTCAACATCTGGAGGAGCAGATAAGGTGCTCCAGTTGGAACATTGCAGTCAGCATCTTTCTGCAGGAAACCAAATTTGTCACTTCTGTGAAGCATCCATCTTCTGCCAGCTTTTGACTTGCTATCCCCAGGCCAGACTTGAAAATCAGGCCTCTGAGTTTTTAAGGCTGCTGTGCTATTGACTCATTCAGCTATCGAATAAAGTGTGATAAATGATAGAAGGATCATGATTAATTCAAATTAATTTCTAGAACAGCAGGAACCTTTCTAAATATGATATAAAGATTTAATCTTAACCCGATGCCTCTCTAGCCATTGCATATGACTTCTTTCTTAAAGACATATCGAACACTACTTACTGTGCATTTTCCCCTGAAAATTCCTTGTACAGTTATGGTTCCTCTTTGATGTGAGGACAAAATCATAGTTTAAGATTAATCCTAAAACTACTAGTTGCTAATTAGGATGTGATATGAAATAAATTCCTGTTACTATCTTCATAGAGCTATTATTCTCTGTTTAACATATACCCTGATAGGAATATCCTTATGTTAATCATAGTTGACTCTGTTTTACCCTTTCTTGTTGCAAAGCTTTCTGAGAGTAATTAGTGAAATTAATCCAGCTGCCTAGAAATGTTTTAAAATGACTTGAAACATTCTCTGTCTTCCATTTTTATCTCTGTCTTTGATTTTTATTAAAATCTCATGATGACTAAGGCACCTGAGGCCGATTTCAAATAATAAAATTAAATAAATTTTATCGTATATGAAGGTGAAATATGCAGAGCCAATATAATCAGTTTCGATGGGGCAGTATTATTGAAAGGAAGATTTGAATCTTTGCTAATCTTTTATGTTTTCTTTCTAACCCTTCTTTTTCTAAGTTTTATTAAAATATTTTCTATTGATTTTTAAATCTAGTGTTTTAATACTATAATGTAAACCTGCTTATCTTCTCCAAATATCTCTTAATGCAGAATACTTGCTCATTAGGTAGAGATTCTCAGAATGATATAATTTTTTTTTTTTAAGAGATAGGGGTTATTTCTTAGGGTAGGTGGGTCAAAGGAGAATACATTAAAAGTGATAAGATTATTTTTCCTGAGATTACTGAATCACAGATTTACCAGCATATCTATATCAGAAATAATTTAGTTGGAAAAATCAACCCTCAATTTGTTATTATGTTCTCTTTTCTTTCATTACATGGTGTGAAACTGAAATCTTCACATTCTTGCTTCATACTGATTCATTTACTTACAAGAATGTAGAAAAACTAAGTGAACTGTGGATTTTTAAAGTAAGAAACATTGGTGCTTAAAACTTAGCACTAGCAATTACTGGCTAAGTTCACTTAATTAACCTGTCTGAGTCAATGTTATCTCTAAAGGTGGGATAATGCATAATTGTAGAATATATTTGATAATAAATCTAGATGATGAAGTGGAAGTCAGTGAAGACTTCGACTTGATACATTGTTTTAAACTCCGAAAGATCACAGTCCGTGATTTATGCCTATCATTTCTGCTACCGATTATATGGATGACACGTTTACTAATTCTTAATGGTTTTGTCATTGCTTTAATGTCATTTCACTTGGATCACACTTCCTAAGGGCAGTGTCTCCATCTAATTTATTTCCAAATTTTGCTTACAATCTATTTAGAACTGTACTAAAGATGTATTAGAATTGCCTGCTATAAACTTCATAGATGGAGAAAACTGAGATGCAATGAGATGAAAAGACATTTTCGGGGAAGAAAACTTCTTCCCAGGAAAAGTAAAGGCTGAAATATAATTTAAGTCAGTAATATTTTTAAAGTTTTAATAAAAACAATACATGAAAATAGGTATAGTTGATAATATATAGTATGATATAATATATCTATATAGTTTATGTGCTCAAAAATACACATGTATGTGAATAAATTTATCCATATATGAATTCATTAAACTATAGGGTGTCAATCCTGCAGCATATAATAAAATTTTAAAATATTAAATGGCACATTTTCAAATAAGTTTGCCAACAGTCACTTTTGAAAATTTTTCATGCTATTTTCAATACAAAAAATCATAAATGTATGGCTTAACTGAACACAGAATATTGTAATAGATGTATTGTTTTGTAAATAATTTTTTATCTAAAATCAGATAAGCTGTATGAATTTTCATCCTTTATTAGTGTGAAGGAGCTATTATGAATCCATCAGTCCTGGGACAAACTGTTAAAATGATTTTACTTAAAACCAAGGCCCATAAGGAAATAATATTAGTAAACATTTGAATTGCGTACTGTCACTGAAATAGTAGGTTCCCGATTAAGATAGATAAGTGAGGACAAAAATGTCTAACAGTTTTGACAGATCATGAAGATGAATTCTAATCAATGTCTAAAGAAAAGATGTGTGAGTAATTATAATAAGTAGTATTGACAGTAAGAGTAATCATAATAATCACCAGTTATATGCTTAATTCTTTCTATATGCCAATCACATGGATAAAATATGATTATTTTATCAGTTCTTACCAGAATACTGTAAAATGGAGCCTTTTTTTTTTTTTTTTTTTTTTTTGTATTTTACAGACACACAGGTAGTAAGTGAAAGACAGAGTAAGTGCATTAGCTGAAGTTCTGACTGGTTTTATTTTATTTATTTATTTTTTTTTTAATGTCTCCTGTGATTCTGTTTATTTATTTGGCAGTACGGATGATTAAACCCTGGGCCTTATGACTGGTTTTAAATACAAGGAATAAAAAAATTTAAAAATAAATAAATAAATACAAGGAATCAGAATTTGCGAAGGTTATCACTCTTAATCATTATGTTCTATGGAAATAAAAAGAATAAATCCTATAGTAAGTATTTACAATATATATCTGTTGATCAGTGCGTGCCTCCTTAAAATACCTTGGTGTTTACACAATATTATCATTACAATATTTTTAGCAATAAAGTTCTGAAAATGATTATTATGACTGATGAAAGGAATTTGTGTCCCAATTTTGGACTGTATTGACAGGATAATCTTTAATGTCTGTTTTTGAGACAGGGTTTCACTCTGTAGTTCAGGCTGACCTGGAACTCACTATGTATCCCTGGTTGACCTTGAACTCATGGCAATCCTCTTGCCTCAGTCTTTCAAACGCCGGAATTTCAGGTGTGTACCACCACACCCAACAACAGGAAAATCTTTTAAAATTAGAGTAGTTAAAGAATATCTAGTTAAACTGTGAACTATCACTCTCAAAACTTATCTGATAGGGCATAAAGATTTCCCCTGAAAATTAAGGACATAAAGATATTGAATAAATAAGCTATATAAATTTATGATATTAGTAATATTCTAATACGTGCATTTTTGAATACTACCCTCACATGATAAAAATGATTATTCAAAAATGTTACAAATATCCAGCACATTTGAGCCAGGGTGTGCACTGGCCACAGTTTAAGAAAAACTTCTGTCAAAACAGGGATTTTCAATTTGTAGAATTTCTTCTTGAGGGACCACAGATAAAGGCAGAAAATAAAACAAAATATGAGTTTCTAAAAGGAAAAGCCAAAAGCAGCTCATGACTGCCTAAAGTAAACAATCCTTCAGCCACTATGCAAGTAGTCCTCTTGCTCTTTACTGCGTTTTAAACCACCAGAAAAGATCAGTAAAAGATCTTTGGAACCAAGAGCAAGTTGCACTAATGAGTCTCCCGATGCTGTCCCCGTGATGGGCACTGCAGAATCCCATCCATAAAACATTAAGACGAAGCACCCACGGCCCTAAAGGTAGCAGCCAAATCTCATTCCAGGAAGTTGCATTTTGTGTCAGTTAAAGAACAGACTTCAAGAGATGAAATTCACTTTGCTCAGGCTTGCAGGATACCTCCGGCAAGCATTAGCACAATAATCACCCTCATATATTTCGCACCTCTTGGGTCCTGGTGCAATGAGAAGCTCTCTCATTTCTCATCGGTGTGCTGTGCTTCTAATTGACTCCCTCAGACCTGCATTTAAGTCCCCACTGAGCTTGTTGGACATGGAAATGGTGTAACAGTCACAAGTTTTTTTTTCAAACAGTATTTCCTATATTTATAAGTAAGCCTCTCGGATCTTTCTTTCTTTCTTTCTTTCTTTCTTTCTTTCTTTCTTTCTTTCTTTCTTTCTTTCTTTCTTTCTTTCTCTCTTTCTCCTATCAGGAGAAAGTTTTAAAGCAACTGTGTGAGGTATGATAAGGATATTCTTATTTATTAAACTAATAATTCTATAGATAAATTCAAATTCTTGCTTCCTTCTGGGGAATCTCTTTCTCTTATGTTTGGATCTTGAATTCCAGGAAAAAACAACAGTGGAAAAAAGTAGTTTTAGCATTAACTCATTCTTGTTTCTTTATTTGTTACAACAGCAGAATTTTCCATAATGTAAATATTAGGAAGGAACTTTCTGCAAGAATTGGTATATTGCTTTATTTTTATCACATTTTAATAACCTGAAGGACATTCGTTTAAGGGATCAATGCTTTTGATTAAAATATAGTTAGACTCATAAGGTTTTACATTTGGAAATCTCTTTCATTTAATTTGCATTAATGTGTCATTTTTAGGTCTATGAAGAATAAACAAATTTAGATTTTCTCATGTAGCTTGCCTCCCCAGAAAGTGCTTTGCATATTCAACTATGTGCCTCTTGTCTTTCCTGTCACATTAGTGCACAATGTGATTTTCCTGACTTTTCCAAGACGTGGAAGATACCCTGATTACACAAGCATGAAAGTGACAGACCAATTGAACATTTTTAATCTCACAAAGAGAAAAGATGTACAAATGTTAGAAAGCTACTTGCTTTCACTCACCCCAAAGGTGGCAAATTCAAATATTGCCCATGATGAGCTCTGACTTCAACCTTCTTCCCCCAAGGCTTGGCACCGCCAGGGGCAACCTCTCACCAGCGGCAGATCAACACCTCTGGCACTTGCCAAGGCCTAGCCGCTCTCAGCGAGAATCCACTCTGTGTGCTCTCTACTCTGCATGATTGCTCCTATTGCAAAGCAATTTGAAACTAGGAGATGTTACTGAGAGAGATGGTATCTTTGTTACTACCTTTCCTCATTTAACATATGATAGAATACATTTTACCCCAGCACCAAAGACGATAAGCAATTTATCTGAATTAAATATTCCACTTGGGGCCAGAATTGAAACACATTTCTTAATATTCTCTTTAGAATGTATTCCGATATATTGTTCTACATTTTAGAAATTCAGAAGAAAATGATCAGATGAGACACTTTGACTGTTGGTATATCAGAGAACTGAATAGGATGCAAAAGTGCAATAAGGAAACACTGGAATTTATTTTAGACCAAAAGTAGTTCTTGACTTTTTTGTCCTCAGCTTCTCAATGAAAGAATATGTGGAGCCCTGCCATTCAACATCCTCCTCGGGTACTGGAAAAAAAAATATTCAGCGAAGTGATTTGCCCAGCTCCAAATTTCACAGTATGTATTTTATGGATGCATCAGTCTAGTACATTTTTGACCAGTATTTCAGGCCTCACAGATGACACCTGCGCCTGCTTTGTGCTTTGCTAGGAATGCAGATCTGATGAAGGAGGAACAATCTTCATGCTCTCAGTCATGCTAGACTAGTGGGAAGAAAGGGTGAGAAGGTACTTATAAGTATCTGATTGTAAATTGTATCTATGATCAGGTTTGGGGGAGAGGTAAATAATTACTTCTTGAAATAAGATAAAGGAATGACAGGAGTAGATTCAAGGATCAACAAGTACGCCCTCTGTGGAATTAATTTAAAGGCTAAAGTACAAATAGAAATTGTCTACACTGAAACTAAAACCAAGCAAAACAAAATACTAAGTGAAAATCATAAGAAAGAGTGAGCAACATAAAGCCTGCAAATGTTAAGGCAGGCAGAACAAGCCGAGAACTGTACGGATGCAAAGATGGCTTGGGAGTTTTGAGAAAAGTGGAGTGTGTAAAAATACATTAGTGACACAGGCTAGTCCTTATTTCTTAGTTAAGTCCTTTCATTCTCATCCCACAACTACAGCTTCTTAATTCAAAAACTCATTTTCCTTTTTTATGCAACAAGATTTAGAAACAATTTGGTACTCCAAATACTTTACATAATCATGTATTCCACACACCAATCTGTACTTTTCTTGAAAACTTTCAGTCCAATGGTGTAATCAAAACTATTGGAAGATATGCCCTGCTAAGTAGAGTTGAACAAATTAAGTCACATTACACGAAAATGTGATGCTCTCAGCTGACGTACAGTCCCTTTTCATCCAACAGTTGCAGTAAGCATGTATTTTGCAAGTTTCGCCATCTCAATCTGTATTTGCCCTCAATCCTTCCTCAGGCCCTGTCTACATTGTCAAATGAAGAGTTGAGCGATCACCCTGGGAAGGGTATCAATGGAGACAGATCAGGTCAAATGAGTCCCCTTTTCCCAGCTTCTGCTCTATAATAGCCTCATGTTTCCTCTTCAATTTGCCTGCATAAATAGAGCCTTAGGGCAACTGTGAGACTAGCAGGCACTCCAAACGTGGCTCACATAATATGACAGAATTTAAGGTCTTGTCTACAAAGCATATTTGACCTGCAACATTTTTGTGCTGAAGGAGACAGTGAGAAATTCCATTCTAACTTCATTTTGTTTAACTTGAGGAAACTGAGGCTTATTCAATAATTACTTGTCTTATGTGGCAACACAGCGATAATCTCTTGGGAGGAAACACTAGTGAATACAAATATTCTGAACCCTACATCACAGCTTTTCTCGTGCATCAGTATGTGGTGATTGGAATCCATTGATTCCAACAGCCTTTTAGCAAGTACTTAATATTTATTGGGCTCCTGCAAGGTGAATAATCATCTCTAGCCACAGATTTCACTATGATAGGAATTGTTCTCAGCAATCTGTATTCAGTTCTTCTAATTGACACACTAGGAAAGAGACATGATTATTAATCCCATTTTATGTAAGAAGAGACTAGAGTCTTGAAGTTTAAATAACTTCTCTCAAAATTACACAATTTTATGTGGTTTGTAGAATTTTACTCTCAGCCTGAAGTCTTAAGCATTATGCTTTTCTCCCTATGCCTTTAAATCTTAATTGCCAGCTTGACTGGATTAAAAGACTCCTGGAGAGGTGATAGGATCATGGTTGTGCTCTATTCATCATACTGTCAAGACGTAGGGCCCAATCGAGGTGGGTAGTTGAGGATGTGTTTTTGTAGGATATATCTCTCCCTGTTGTTATTCCTTCACTCTGCTTCCTTGCTGCAATTCAGTGAGCAGGTTTGCTCCACCATGCCCTTCCACCATGGTGTTGTTCTTTTAAACCATCTTTCCATGGACTAAACCCTCTGAAACTGTGAGTTAAATTAAATCTCTTCTCCTTTAATTAGCAAGTATCAGATGTTTTATCCTAGAAACAGGAAAGCTGAGTAATACACTGCCTCTTAGGTGATGATTAGAATATTCTTTGGAAGGAAAATATTAAGTGATAAACTCAATTTAGTCAATATGCAGGGAGGCTGAGAGTGCAGCTCAGAAGTATAGTGCTTCTCCAGTGTGACTGAAGTCCTGATTTCAATCTCTAGCATCAAATAATTAAAGCAGCCAATTATGTATCTGGAATTGTGTTTCTTGCTGAGAGCACTATGACAGACACAGTACACATACTTCTTATACTTGCAGAGCTTATAGTCTAGTAGGTGATATAAAAGATGATGATATCAAAATGTAATTGTTTTGTAGACACAGACAACTTTAAAGCTAAAGCTAAGAGTCTATGAGTGGGGAGGGCTCGTGTCTGCCTTTCTGAGATAAGTACTTTCTCAAAGACTTTCTAAACACCCAAAAGAGATTTATTTCCCTTTTATATGCAACACTTGTTTATATACCTTCTATATATGCTCAGATTTCTATAGCACTTTATTTCTAATATTTAAGCCTGCAATATTTTAGACAAAATACTCTGGACAAAATATTTGTCCAACAAATGTCTCTTTTTCAATGAGCTGATGCCAAATCTTGCCTAGGATTTCCAAGACCCATGAACTTTGTATCCAAGTAGCTCACATAAATTTCTTCTTGTTTATCGTTAAAGCCATCCATTATCTTATGAATTCTAATTTACTATGACACAGATATTACTATTGAAAATCAATGCCATTCTCAAATCAACATTATTGTTTAGAGACTTTTGTAGAATGACCGTGAGAACAAGTTTAGTTGTGAGAACTACAACTTTTAATTACCCTTTAAGGACTATTAAGTATTAAACCTGAATGACAGACACTGTAAAACATTGTGATAGTAATTTGAACAGTGTGGCAGTAGGGAAGTCATTGAGATTGGGCTTAAAGGAAGGTACAGTTGATGACATGCTTTAGCCTATTTCTGTTGTGCTAACAAAATATCTGATACCGTATAAAGAATATAAATTTATTTCTCACAGTATTGGAAGTTGTTTCATATCTTGAAATTAGGATATTGGGCCTTCGCCATTGGCTATGTTGTCCCAACTGACTGAATACTGTGTCCTCACATAGCAAAAGGGCAAGAAAGGACCTAAACTAGTTCCCTTCAGTGATTTCTTAAAGGCAGCAATCAATTTATAAGAGCAGAACCCTCTTGACTTAATTATTAGTCAAAAAGTGCTACCTCTTAAGGTGTTTTAATATGCATTTTGAAGGGAATACAAAATTCAAACCATAGCACAAAATAAAATTGGAAGAAAAGACAGCAGTAAGTAAATGAGACAGTAGGACAAGGTACTGGGTAGGAAGAAAGCTTAATTCATATGAAGTACACAGATGAGGTGACCACAAGGTATTGACAGAAAAGTGCTGCAAAACAAGGCAGAAGAGAGATGGAAAGTGTGGGCCAAGTGGGGAGGTGATTTCAGGCTGCTGAAATATTTTAGTCCATCTTCAGAAAAGTGCTATCTGACTACTGAAAGTTTTATTAAGGAAGAATTATGATAGGGCTTGTATTTTCAAAATACTATGTGCCAGGGGCATTATGGAGGGTCAAAAGTGGAATATTTCAAGGGGCAAAATTTAATTCCCTTACTAGGCTATTTGCAATCTGGAATTCAAATAGAAGAGGGCAAAGCCTCTAGAAATCGCTGTCATTTAGATATTGTAGAAAGAAAAATGTATGTTTATTCTCAAAAATGGGAATAAAAAGAAAGTGTCCTGCTCATAGAAGAGATGAAATAGAAGGAATGGGGTTAATTTCCAAGAAATCATATTTTGGCTCAATATAACATAGCCATTATTATACTCCTATGTAATCAATGTTTCAGATCTGTATCCTTGAAGACATCCAAGAAGATAATTTATGTTTCTTAGGTTTCATAGAGTTGATTCCATATCTGGAAGGGAATTTTTGGCTTGGTGTCCCCCTCTAAAGTTGTTTTTCGATTACTAAGATTCTTCATTTGCTTTATAAATTTTATTTTCAACAGCCTGTTGCTAGAGGAGAAGTAATATAATTTATTTTGCATATAATTTTATGAAATTGCCCAATCCTATTTACAAAGTGAGGGCTACATTACCAACAAAAAGTTGAATGAATTCTTCTACACGAAAGTTATGATTACTTCAGTTCAGCTCAATACACGCTATATCTGGCAACAGACCAGGAATTTAGTGTAACACATAAGACAGAAATGTCTACACCTCTTTCTTTTGTTTTCTATCAGTAATTATGCAAGTACTCTGGTTAGGAAGATTTATTATTAAATTTTACGGAAACATTACCTAGAAACTGAAATCCAAAATAAAATTTGTTTCTCGCTCTGCTTTGGTTCAGTTTTCGAGACCTCTCGTTTAGCCCATCGTCAACTTCCCTGTTGCAGCCTGTTCATCCCATTCCCATTTGTCCTTCCTGTCCTTTACTGTGAGGGGGTCTTATAAATGCCTCTTTATACATTTCCATTTTTAACACATATTTACATAGAAATGTGTTTCCATGGCTTACAATACAAATTGTATACCGCTGACATGATGTAAAATGCCTTTTTAAAATTTTGATCTAATATACAGAATCATTCTCATGTATATCCCTCTGGTTTTCCTTGTTAAAATGTACTGAAGGTACTATAGACCGATTTTGATTTATTTTTCAAGGAAATAGATAGTAAACATTAGTACAAGCAGTTCAAGTGGAAGCAGTAGTATATTGTGTATATAAATTAGATTATGTGTATTATACAATCTACTATTGTTATAGTTTTAGTTACAGTAAAACAATTAGTGGTATTTGAAGAGCTCATGTAAACCAAGCATATTAATAGCCTATTTGTATAACTGACTTTCAACTTTTTCATTTGTTTAACATATTTCTCAAAAAGCACTCTCAAGAATCAGCTAAATAAGGCAGGATAGTTAAAGAACAGGGAATGTCCTTATTCAAAGAGATTATTGCAGCGAGTCATCATATGAAGTTTTATAGAGATAAGTGCTAAATCCTAATTTCCTTCCCTTTTTACTTTCTTTCCTTTCCTAGGAATTGAACAAAAAAATTTGTCTTGGGAAAAAAAGGATAAGGAAACAAAAGTTCTTAGTACATACTTCTAAATTAAATTTCAATACTTCATTAAGTAGCATATCTTAAAATGTTTGTTAAGGATAGTTACAGCCCTCAGAATAGATGTGGGGGTTTTAACCTTGTTTTGATTCAGTCACCTACATTGTCAAGGAAGTCTGTCAATTGGACTGTATTTTTGAAGTCTCACCTTCGCCATCTGTATTCATTTTAATGTCATGCCATCGATGTGTCGCTTCCAGAGATCGTTTCATTCTTAATATAGTCAGGTAACTAAGAGTGCTTTTCACCCCGGGAAATGCAAGAAGTACAGAATGGGGAACCTTCAGGGCTGAGGCACAAAGTCCAAAGAAAACCCCTGGTGAGATTGTCAAAGGCAGAATGTAAGGAGAAGTGAGAAGGTGCCACACATTATCCACAAGAAGGAAGAGTGATTGGCAAGGTCAGGCTATTTGCAGAGATAGCATTTGAGCATTCGATTGAAACTTGAAAGCTTAGATAAGTCAAAGGGCAGTGAGCGAGGGAAAAGGAAAAAAAAATCATGCTTTTCCTTATAGGAAACTTAGTAAGAAAGAGAATCACCTGCATAGAGGAATTATAAAAATCGAATGAGAATTACAAAAGGAATTTAGTTTATAGCCCTTATAATATATTATTAAAAACATACCCAAATTTATCAGATTAATGAAAGGACTAATTCTGACTGTGTGTATGTGTAAAAGGTGCACATTTTTAAAATACCCAGAGAGTGAAACCAGGTAATATTAACACTTACTTTCAAAAATTTAGGCAGTGTTTGATCCATGAACAATGTGAATCAGAATCACCAGTAAACTTTGTTTTAAAAATGCTATTTTCTTGCCCACCCAATCCAGAACTGGGAGAGATGGACCCAGGAATGGGACGTTTTTAACAATTTTTTAGGGTATAGACTATGCCTTCCTTCTGAAGTTCAAGAGGAGATGTAGGTGTATCTCTTTCGCTTCTTCACAGTCCTTGCATTCCTTCGCTCATCCTCAGCTGTGATTCCTATCTTTTGCTGCCAAGCCAATGTGGGCTCCATGCTATGGTCACATTAAGGTACAGAGTGACACCCAACTGTCGATCTTTCCCTCACTACAAAGTTATTTTTTTCTTTGTGTACAATATCTTCCAAATCTCTCTTCTTTCCTTTTACATAACTGATTTCCACCTTTCTTTCAAAATCTGACTTAGAGTCACTTTCACTTGGAGGAGTCTTTAATAAGTATATGCAGAGCTGTGTGGATAGGTCTTTCATGTACTTCTATAGGTCCTAAATCCACACAGTTTCTCAGATGGTTGAAATAGTACAACTCACCTCAGCATGCACTAGTCCATTGACACAAAACTAAGTCTTCTATTCAGAAAATTCTTATGAAGAGTAGGCTTGGCCCCAGACAATATGTTAGTCAGTAACTACATGTCTAATGAGGCAAACAAAAAAGAAAGAATTACAATAAAGCAGAATCATTGTTATACTAAGAGAAAAATAGGATATCGTGGAACAGTGGTTATCTGTAGTTTTTTTGTTTGTTTTGAAAATGGTATTGGGGTAGTACATCATAGCTCACAATGTTTTAAAGCATACAGATTAAAAAATAAACAAAAAATAAAGCACACAGATAAAAGAAACTGAAATGGAGATGTTGCACTAATGAATGAAAACTAACCCCTCTTGCTAAGTGAGTTCAGTGTGTATTTAAGTTTCAACACACGTTTGAAGAAGCAAGTAGAGTTAAATCAAGGCAGCTCTACCGTATGCCTGAATCTGATTTTTAGGGATATTTGACATTATTATCATACCTGTATTTCTGTTTTATGTATTTTTCTTAAATCAACTTGTTGTCAGAAATCTACAAATGACATTTTCTGAGGAAACCATCCCCAAGTTTAGGAAGAAACTGAGGTCACAATAGAGATCATTCAAAAATTACCCAATGTAAAGGGGGGAGTGAGGGGGTGGAGATGTGAATCAATAAAAGAAAATGGCAGGATGCAGTTATATAGTATGTTGTTAGAGTCAGAAAACTTGAAATTTCCATTATTTTCATCTTTGTAAAAATCTTATGAGGAAAGCAGAAATGATTTAAATGCCCATTTACCGAGGGGAACTTTGAGAAATCTCTTGAAGGAAATCAAAATCATTTGCTTATTTAAAAAATCCATTACCTTTTACATTTTCAATACTACTTTAATGGATGAACTCTTTATAGTTTTTTACATTTATATATTTCTATATTTTATTCATTTTTTAAATTTAAATACTTCTACATCTCTTCCGCTTTTTTTCTGGTATAGTGTTTGGCCATTAAATGACAAGCTTTTCAAACAGAATGTTGTAATAACTGCATAGCTTTTCAGTTATTCAGTGTGGTTTGTTCTCCAAGTCAAGTAATCTGGATCTGTTAGGAGGTGGTGTCTGATTGAAAGTGGCAGGTTGGGGCTGGGGATTTAGCTCAGTGATTAGAGTGCTTGCCTTGCAAGCACAAGGGCCTGAGTTCGATCCCTGGCACCACAAAAAAAAAAAAAAAAAAGTGGCAAGTCACTCTGTGAATGAACTGGAAGAGTAGATCACCCTACCTGGCTCCTCCTTCCTCTCTCTGCTTCTCAGCTGCCCTGATGTAACAAGCTTTCCTCCACAGCAAGCCCTTCCCCCCTCCACTATGTTAATTTTGCATTTGACCCCTTCTACCATGAACTGAAATTTTTAAAACTGTGAGCCAAAATAAACCTCTCCTCCTTTGAATTATAAATGCCAGGTGTTATATTTAGTGATGAAGAAAGTGACCAAGATGGATTTTGGTACCATAGAAGTAGGATTATTGCCTTGACTTCACCTGACCATCTGGTTTAGAAGCCTTTGGAATGGATTTGTATAAGGAGTTTGGAAAATTTTGGAGATACCAGGTAGAGAACATATAGAATGCTATAACTGTAAATGATGCTCAATTACAGATTCTAGTCAGAGTTCAGAGGACCAGAATTCTTATAGAAGTGCAAACAGTAAAGGCCAAGTTCAGGAGGTTACAGTTAGGACAAAGGCAGTTGGATTTAAGACCATGTGTGTTATGTACTGGCATAAAAGTTATCTATATAATGTACATGTCCTAAGATTCTGCAGGAGCCTGAGGGTAAGTACAGTGGACTGATTAATCTGGCAGAGGAAATTTCAAGGAAACCCTACACTGAGGCTGCAGCATAGGTAGTTCTTGCTCCTTTAATGAGATTTACAGTGAAAATTGGGAACAAAAAGTTCATTTGAATTCCTTTTTCAGTTTCCCCAGAAAGAAAGCAACTTGCATTTCATAGTTGTTGAAAAGAAGAAAGAGCCCTAATACTTTGAATCAATAGGAAAAAATGGCTAGAGAGTATCTCAGGAATCAACTACACTCCATACTTCTCAGGGCCCAAGGTATAAAAGTGAAAGACTTTACATTGAGAAGAGAGCCCCAGGGCACTCAGCTCCAGAAGGGATGCCTAAGGATTTGGTTTCCTGGGATTCTTCACACAGTGCTCATCCGGGCACTCAGGGGCTTCTCCATTCATGATCTGAGAGGTCCTGGCTACTGCTTGAACTGACATATGCCTTGACATCATCAATGCGGTGCTGGTTTTGTAGACATGCAGAATTCAAGAGTTGTGGGACCAAAGATGCTTCTGCTGAAATTTTAGAAGAAGGACCAAGAGGGCAGGCAGTATGTGCCTGAAAGGGCGGTGAGTAAAGCTAGGAGACTGAAGCTGAAAATGCAGTGGAAACCCCAGGAAATTGGAAGTGGCAGGAATGTGGAACATCCTAGAAAGCCACAAGCAGTGAGCAATGCCACTCCAAAAGACAGGCAATCGTGGCTGCTACCAGCAATGCCATAGAAGTTGGGCTGCCCGATCCCCTTAAAATTCATATCTTGCCACAACTTGCCCTGGTTTTTAAATATGGAGCTGTTACTGGGTTCTGGGGTTCAGTAACTCTTCAGGTTCTTTCCAGCTTCTTGTTGAGCTGAACAAAGAATTGGAGAAGACATGGGAATCGAAAGGTAGCAAGGTTTTATATTTGTTAAAGGCAGGAAAAGAAGTATGTTCTACAGAGTGAGTGCGGGCCAGTTAAGGTAGGAAAAGAAGAGAAACCTCATGGTGGTCATGAGGTTAATGACTTAAGTCTTTTTTTTAACCCTTCTTTCCTCAAGCTGACATCAGGCCGTTGTATCAAAAACCTGCTTGATTTCATGCTGGAAGAATTGAAGACAGCGCTTTCTGATTGCTCCGAGGTGCAGGATTTGGGAAGAGTTTTTCTGCACATGTCTCCAGGATCTTTGTAATTGACAGGTCATTCCCACTTGCCCAGCTGCCTGGCTGTGCCCTCATCTGCTTCAGAGCTTACAGGATTTAATGTTCTGCTATATTTGAGTCTTGATTCAGTCCTTTTCCTTTCTATGCCCCCATTTCTCCCTTTTGTGATGCAAACGTTTATCCTACACTGTTGGATAGCAGCAATGTTTAGCTTTCTTTTTGAATTTCCCAGGAGCTCATGCTAAGAGTTTTTCTTGAGTCTCAGAGGAAACTTTGGACATGGATTTTTTTTTTTTTTTAGCAATGCTGGGACTGTTAAAACTTCAGTGATTCTTAGAGATGACTAAAGGCATTTTGTTCAGAGATGCATATGAGTCCTTTGGGGGCGGGGTGGGGTGTTGTGGTTTGAATCTGGACTATCCTCAGAAAGCCTCAGAGGTAAAACTCTGGTAGATTACTGGACCATGGGACCACAAGAGCTAAATGTTCTGGAATTAAGAACATCTCACAGAATCATGGTTTGTTCCCAAGGAAGTGCATTTTTAGAAGCAATCAGCCCTTCTCTATTTCCTGGCTTCGTGTCTCTCTATACAACCTCTTTCTCTTACGCACAGTCCCTCCATGGTACTATCGCCCATGGTGTAATACAGTTAAAAACAGTTTCAGTGAATCCGAATCCATTTACTTACCCCATGAACAAGGGTTCGGTGAATAGAAGGCACATCATTAAGGAAAGAAAAGCAAGTTATTCAGTAAGCTGGCAAAACTGAGAAAACAGTGGGCTATATCTCGAAAGACCATCTTAATACAACTTTTTGGCTGAAATCTTTAGTCAAGGGAGAAAGAAGTGAGATCTAAGTTAGGTTAGGAAATGACTGAGAGCTGCAGACTTACAGGTATCTCTCTGGTGGTCCTGAACGATTGTTGTGAAGTCTGCTAGCATGTGATCTGTTGATTTGCCACAGTCACGATATCCCTATAAACCTTGAAACTGTCTCAGTTATTTCTATCCCTTTGTCATCAGCTCCAAAGTGAGAGGAGAAGGATTAGGAAAGTTTCAGATAAATCAAACTTGTGCTGCTAGTTTCAAAGAAACATTCCTCAAATGACTAACATGTCCCCTTTAGAGCCTTGAAAAGTAACCTAGACAACTGTTATAATCTCCAAGGAGAGGTAGCCTCTGCAGCAAAGCTAGTGGGAGACTAATAATGTGCTGCTCAATTGCACGATCGCTAAAATTAGTGATTTTTTTAAGTCAGCTAAAAGCAAGGGATTTAAAGTAACTGAGGTTAAAAATAAATTAAAATAGTGGAGGTTAGATGGTTTATATAGGATTTTTATTTGGTTTCAAGGGCCCTCAACAGAACTGAGCCAATGTTGACACAATGCCCTTTGACTTGCAAAACTGAGAGCCAAATCACATTTTATTATTTAAAAATTTCACAGCCTCAGTTATTTTGTTGTAGTAATATTCAAATGACTAATACAAACTTTCTATTCAAGGATTAATAGTGATAGAATTCACTAGTACCCATTTGCTCTTTTTAATTTATAAATTAACCTAATTTAAGCTGCCATTAATATCTGTTATTCAGATTGTTTTCTATTGATAACATTACAAAAGAATGGATTCTTGGAACTAGGATGATAAAAAGTGTGTGGATATATTTAATATTTTAGTGTATGTTGTCAAATTGCTTTTCTATAAATACAGATGTCATGGTCAAGAGACTCTTTAGAGAAGAGATATTTTAGAGAGATAATTTTAGAAAGCTAGAAAAGAGAGCATAAGCATTAAGAAGTTTGACAGTAAGTTTAGGTCTGAAGTATGGGAAGACTAAGAAAAAAGGGGAAAATATCAAATAGCATTTATTTCACAGTCATAGCCAACCAGAACACAGAGAATGCAAAGTGAAAACTTCTTTCAAATTTGAGGCATTTTTTTTTTAGATAAGTGAGTGGAAGGACACCCAGAAATCTGTTCTATTTCAATCCAACCAAGAACACAAACCTGGAAGCCTGTGTTTGGAATTATGCAGGCATATTGGTGTTAGGTGACGGGATTTCCTGGGCTTCAGTGTAAAGACTGCCAGTATGCTCCCCGAGCTGCGCTGGAAACAGGGCTGATCAGTGATGAGATGCTGCTTTCTCACAAGATGAGTCGAAATGGAACTAACAATATTTGGGCTGGTTTGGACAGCTGAAGGCATTCAATCATTCTAACAGTTGAATAGTAACTAATTTAAGAGACCGACTTCTCTGCAGTCCGAAATAGTACCAATAAAGACAAAAACGGAGCCAATTCCTTTCATTACGTTTAATTTTCAAAATAAAAAAGAGACAAGTAACAATACAGTGCTAACTACACAACATTTTCATAATTTTTGTGGGGTACCCTAAAATATTATCATGTATTCCCATTCCAATATTGCTCTGAGATTTCCTGCCTTTCTTCCTCCTTCTCTCTCTCTTTTTTTTTTTTTTTTTTTGTTCTGGGGATTGAACTCAGGACCTTGTGCTTGGAGGCAAGCACTCTAACCACTGAGCTAAATCCCCAACTCTCCTCTTCTCTCCCTCTCTCTCTGCCTCTCTTTCTGTCTCTCTCTCCCCCTCCTCTCTTTCTTTCTTCTTTTTCAAGAGTCTTGTTATGTTGCCAACCCTGGCCTTGAATTCCCCATCCTCCAGGTTCGGCTCTCTCAAAAGCTAGGACCCTCAACCTGGGGACGTTTCTTTCTTTCTCCTTTCTTCTTTCTTCTTTCTTTCTTTCTTTCTTTCCTTTTTAATCTAAGTATCTATTACTGAAACTCGTTTAAAAAATTATAAATAAAACACATAGGTCAAATTATTTGACTCACAATTTTAACCCTTTAGAAAATAATCTCAATTATTTGAGGATTTGAAGCGCTCTGATAAAGTTAAATGTGAGCATTTAACGAACATGTTTAGCAAGTAATTACAGAGATTATAATCAGAGAATATATAATTAGTTGTATTCCCCACTTCTTAGGAAATCAACATTTTAATGATAGTAACACACCAGAATCATAAGTTCTATGATTTTTTGATACTACAAAAGTTCTGCTAATGTCCTATGCTGCTATGATAGTAGCATACACAGGGTTCTGGGAAAAAAAAAAAACAACAGAAAATGTACATTACAAAGAACCTGAGGTTTTAGGAAAGCCATTCCACAGGGCGTGTAATGATCACTTATCACAGTCTAGCAGGAGAAAGGATCAGTAACAGAGTTACAGGAATGTCAAAGAGTTGATAGATTTGGAACATTCCACATATCAGAAATTGGAGTTAGAAGTGAGAATCATGAAGGAGGTATGAGATCAGACCACCAATGACTGCTATAAATTTGAACTCTGCAAGTCAGCACAGCAATAGTGGAAGATTTCATACAGGTGATATAATCATATGGATGGTTTAGGAAGACCTCCCTGGTGGGAATATAGTAGTAAATTTGGTGAGTTTAGGAAGTAAGAACATAAGGGCAATTAATTACTACACTAGTTTAAAGTCCAACTGAGATATAACAGGGCCCTTTTCTATAAGAATAAAAATGGAAGAGATGAAACATATGGAAATATTTATTATCAAGAATATTTTATAAGAGTTTGTACAAATGGCTCAATTTTTTTTTTTGGTAAAATTTTTCAATATGGGGGCTGCTGAAATGCAAAAGAATGAAAGCTAAATTGCTTTCAAGTTGGAAGAATTTTTTTCAGCTCTGATTTGCCTATGTTTGGTGTAGAATTAGATACTGAAATCCACTCAAGTTTCTAATTTTCAGCTTCCTTGAACCCACACAGCCTCACAGTTGTGAGTTTGCTAATATAATGGATTCCCAGTTAAATTTAACAAGGGCCTTACTAAAAAAGCATTCGCACATGATATATCTTTATGCAAATAAAACTTAGAAAAATGTGGACATTAGTAAACTTAGGGGGTCTATATTTTAACAAAATGATCCTGAAAACAAATCTAAATATCTAGTCTTGACCAAGTTGTGGCAATTAGATCTAATGCTTTTCATATAAGTTAAAGGAGTACCATTCTAAACACTCGGCACACCTGAGATATAGCTGCAGCATCGTTCTTACACATTACCTAGTCTGAAAAGTAAATATAAGCAATTAAACAAAAAGGGAGCTGATCTAAAACAGGACATTTCTAATTTATGATCCTGGAATTTCTTCCCCTATTTAGTTAGAAAGTTCCCCTTTCATAGCCTGCTTGGTAGCTCACATCCAATATTAAAACAAGACAGATATATTAAAATATACTGCCTAATCCTGGACCATAACATACATTTATAGTATTAGAAGACCTGGCGCTGGGCCTGAGACTCAGCATTATAGTAAAAAGAACACTAAGTCACTCCTATATTCACTAGCGATTGATAAAGGCAGCTCTAAGACTTAAAATCCTCTACTACTCTAAACTTATTTGAACCCATGATTTCACTTAAACCACCCTGATGGTTTTACATAGAACAAGTGTTTTTGAAATGTAGTGGCTGCTTTGAAATATATCTGTTCTCACCACCTAGAAAATGTTTAAAAAGATAAGACAGAAGAAAATTTATCCATGTGGTTAGGTGTGGGTATGTGGGCTGGGGGACAGAGACTTCCAGTAATATATTCTTTGTGTGTCTCTGAGCACCTGGCACAAAGCCTGAGGCATGGCAGGAATCCAGTAAAATGTGTGGAACGAATTAACTGATTTGAAAGGCAGTGACTCTTCTCCGCAGGGAAGTAGTGGAGGTAAGGTTCAGCTTCTGAAGTGAAGCCTTGGCTGCTCCCAGTACTAACTCTGCAGTCACCGCTTAATGGGAATGGGAAGCAATTCCTTCGGAGGCGTTCTGTAAGGGGTTACACACTGACAAATGGAGTAATGTTTTTGCTATTGCGAAAGTTAAACAGGTGGGCTCCCGTTTGTTTCTCCTGTATGCAGGATCATCATAGACCTCTAGATGGTGCTGCTGGCTCATAGCTAAGCAGCCACAAACTTCCAGAGACCAGGAAGAGCAAGGAGCTAGACCTCGGAGGCACCATCCCGAAATTTGCATCTTTATCTCTTGCTAATTTGCAGGAAGCTGTATTTTTAAATGCATCCATTTGGCCAACTCTGATCACCTTTCCTTCCTACTCTCTTCTCATTATCTTTGTTTTCAAATTAAGGAATCTGTTTTAAGATATTCTTAATAGCATTTCTAATTATGTTTATGCTCTTTTAGTTGTAGTGTGCATAGTGGAAAGGTAGAAATAACTAATCCATGTTGAGAAAAAATACCTGTTTCCACCTGAAAACCTTCTATGTTGGACTCCGTACATCTGGAACTCCACACTTACACCAGCCATAACCTTGCCTGAGGTATTTGGTATTTATCTGTCAACTGTAGCTATAAAAAGACAAAATTTAACACTAAAAATATAGTATTACTGAAATAGAAATACACAGAATTGCAAAATAGGTGGCATATGTATGCTCCTATGTCCTCTCATTTCTAGGACAGACGCCAATTTTTTTTTTTTCAAAGTACTCTTTCCTAATTAGTAATATACAGGACTAAAATCCACCCCAGACACACTAATGAAGGTAGGTGAGTGTTTGTAATATACTTTCAACCACTTCCTAATCCCAGGGTAGGCTTTAGCTATGGCTTACACGCCTCCCTCAAAACTCAAGTAGTAGAAGTTTAGTTCACTGTGCTATGTTAGAGTGTGGCCTCTAAGAGGCTGGTCTTGTGTGAGAGCATTAGGTCTCTGGGAAGTGGTGGGGGGTACACACAGATAAGATTATGTAGTTCTGCTTGATGCCTAGTTAGTTCACCTCACAAGGATGTTTTTTGAAAATCAAGCCTTTCTCTGAACTGCTCTGTTTCTTGTCACACCATATGACCTTTCCTTCTGACTTGGGCTCCTGCTATTGCTTTTTTTTTTCTTCGTATGTGTTTTCAGTATATAAGGATCAAATTCACTGTGGGAGTTAGTACACATATATAACACATCTGAATTATTTTATTATGATGCCATCTCTCTTGAATTCCTCACCAGAGGAAGCCAATCCCAGTGCATGCCCTTAACTTTCCAATGCTTTGTACTAACTAAACCTCTTTTCTTTATCAAGTATAAACCTCAGGTATTTGTTTTGGTAATGAAAAATGGGATAATAGACCCTGACTGACTATAATTCTCTTATTTTATATTAGTTATTTGGACCTGAAGAAACTAGGTGACCTGTGCATAACTCCGATGAAATATGCTGCGAAAAGAAAAATAGAATAAAAAGGTACTAAGTCTCAGTTACATACACATACGGTGTAATCACTAGGTCTGTTGTATCTCTAAAATTCCAAACCAAAATCCCAGTACCATCAGTGCACATCATGAGAAATAGGTGACAATTCATTTAATAGACAAGAAGAATGTATTCGATAGGCACAATGAGCTCAAAATAGTGCCTCAGGTTGTGCCAAAGAGATAAGAGGAACAGCTCCTGCTCCAGGATTTAGCACCAAACAGAATGGCCATGTGAGGTACAGCCATGTGAAACAGTTGTATCTCTTGTATTGAAATGTTAATAAGATGCAGAATGGGGGACATGAGATAAAAGGAATATATATCAGAAGTATAATAAATGCTTGTTTTAGAACAAAGGCTTGACTTATCCTCAATTCACCAAAACAGATAGACATAGTATAAATCATGTTTGTTTTCCAAGAATGAATATGAAATTACAAGAAGAACTGGACATAGATAAATATATATTTAGTAAATGAATACTGATAGGTGGGCACATATATTTGCTATTTCCACGTGATGTCTTATTTAAATCATATCACTACTATGCCTACTTGTATGTGACAATGAATTCCCATTTTACAGTTCTGAAAACTGAGACTCAGGGATGTACTGAGGTTTCTTAAAGTACCACAGCCAATTGCAGAGAAAATTTCAAAGCTCACATTTATATTCTCAACATTAGGCAGTTTTTTTGATTTCCTTTTGATTTGAATCAAAGACAAACATAATGAAATACTTGACCCAACCCATAACTAATGTTAGATTTCAGCTTCATAAGCCAGATGTGGGCTACTTCCCTGAATCAGACAGAACAGGCAACACTTTAACTTGCAGGACATTAAGGAGCTAAAGGGCTCAAAGGGACGTGGAGCCGTCCAATACAGCAAGGCTTACATGACTCATAATCTCAGTAACTTTGGTGGCCTCAGAAGAGCAGGAGATAGCTGGTCACTGATGCAAATTCACAGAATTAGTCCTGATTTTTATGGAACCCAGAAATCAGGAGTCTCTGCATATGCAGACCTGGATGTAAAATATTGAAGTGATTAGAACTTATACCTAAAATAAATCGTATAATTCTGGAAAAATTGCTTCACATTTTTGTTGCAGAGTTGACTCCATCTCCAAGTGCAAGTAGAGAGAATATGAGATCATTTTCTTTCTAGTACCTCTCTCTATGGCTCTATATTTTAAAAAAAAGCAAATAAAAACAAAAATATGCCATCTCTACACAAAAGTACAGTAGAATAAGAAGTACAGAAAAGGCATTCAACATACAGATGGTAGATTAAATAAGCTCAGACCTTTCTTATTGGTGCCTTGAAACCAGGATCAAGTCTCTAATTACATATTTTAAATTTCCTCTCCCCACCCATCTTTGGCACTTCAAACTTTGCCTGAAACAAAGGAAGCCTGGCCAGGCAGGTGTCAAAGATGAGTATAACCCATGTCATTCATTCATCCATTCAAGAACCATGTGATGAGTACCCACAACAGGGAAGTTATTTTTGTAGTCACTGAAACTCATTAGGCTAAAACATGTATACATATCATAATGAATTGGACAGTGCAAAGATAATAAATGTAAAAACAAGGATTTGAGGATGGAAGCAAGCAGATTTGATTTCTTGAAGCCTTAGTCTGAAATTCAGAAAGAGTGTGGATTCTTA
The DNA here is from genome assembly GCA_004026905.1 of Hystrix cristata. Classification (NCBI taxonomy): domain Eukaryota; kingdom Metazoa; phylum Chordata; class Mammalia; order Rodentia; family Hystricidae; genus Hystrix; species Hystrix cristata. The sequence continues at coordinate 25,585 of PVJO010000943.1, read as the reverse complement.
AGAAGAATAAGTCCAGGCACATCCATCATTCATGATGGATGGTGTGAGGACATATTAGTCTGTCTTACTCAAATTGTTTACTTCCACTGACTAAAGGCAGTACTATTCTCAAAGTTCCTAACTCCAAGAGAGCACCAGGATCAAATGACTTGATTGAGAACTACCTTTTTATGAGTTATTTTGTATCTTGCTGTCTTCATTTTCTGGATTAGATAATGAAAGATGGAGTTATTTATGTGTGAATTTAAATGCCTTTACATGGTAAAGCATATAAATAAGGAAGAAAAACGTCAGCCTCAGCATCCTCAGACCAACAGGACATAAGAGCAATCAGCCCCTTCAGACCCAGCCACTTCATCTGTGTCATGCCCTGTGGGTTTCGGCAACACCACTGATTATTCATTCACAGACCTGCTCATCCCATCACCACTAGGCACTGGGCGCAATTGCTCATTGTTCTCTGCTGATTAGAATGCTGTGATTTATAAGCAGATGATGTAAAAGGGAAATAGACCAAGGCCTTTACTTGTAGGTGTATTTTCTAGTTCTGCGATTCTGGCATAATCAATCTTCTATAGACTATCTTCTGCCCATTTGCTACTGGAATTTTTTAAGTGACATTCTGTACTAGCAACTGTACTAAACTCCATGTATGCCCAATTCTAAAAGGCAGCTTAAATATTACTTTTTCCATGACAGTAAAAGTATCTAATTTACTCTAATACTATCCTTTATGTGCAAACCATGATGTTCAATTCAAAGAGTCTAAATTGACAGACTAAAAGGGCTGAGTAGAAAATGTGGATATTAATATATCAAGATTGTCACTCCTAAAATACTCAAGATGGCTCTCATCCATTAGTGCTGATGGGCAAAAGTTTAGACACAGCAAGTGCTATTATATTCTATTGTATATCTGTGGACTAGTTTTTAGTGTTAAAACTGTTTTTAAATATTGGGTTATATAAGCATCTCCTTTCCTTGGGCAGAGAAGACAGCTAATAAAGGAGAAGACAGCTAATAAAGGAGAAGACATAGAGTAATAGATAAAAGACGGTGAGCTATTTTCACTTCCATCCTGAGTTGACCCACAATGCTCACGCACTCCCTGCACCTCAGGGGTGTGACCTCCGTCTTGTGGTCCCCTGATGTCAAATCAGTCCTCATACATAATTATTAAAATAAGAATTAGATAATTTATATAGCCTTAAAGACGATGATTAATTAATAGTTTTTAAAGTGAGGATATAAAGAAATTAATTGTTGCATTTATGGTTATGAGTCCTACTGCCTAATTACTTCAGTTGGTGTGAGACTGTCAATCTCACATCTGATAAATCTGAGATTTGGAAGACAAGAACTTCCTAGGTGTATATAAACAAATGTAACTTTTTTTTATTCAGTGATGAAAAATGTGTATTATTTTATATTTTAAAATTATTTAAAAGTACTTTAATGAAAATAAGCTCGGCAAACTATGATGCAATTTTGCAATATTCATTTTTTAAATTGTCCATACAGAAATTAACATTCATTTCTTGCTGTTTGAAAGCTTCATTTACCTATTTCTGCAAGTAGCCTCATCTACCTACCAAGAGAAATACGTGATATACACTTGTAGGTTGACCTGTGCATGCCAGTGACACTAACAATTTGTTTTCAAAAATATTTTTATGTAAATTGGCTTTTCCCTTTCTTCTATATTTTCTAGGAAAATCTAATCAAAGTTTAAAAAATCTTCCTTCCCATTCAAATTCACTCTTCAGGAACACAAAATTCCTTTGGCTAGCAGAGACCTCAAGTTAGAGATTTAAGCTACATTTCAGGGCCTGTGAGCTTGCTTTAGCAACCTAATAACTACTACTGCCTGAAATGAGATTCTTCCTGGAAAATAGACTTAATTGTTTAGAAAAATTATAAAGAGGACTCTGAAGGAAAGAGGACTAATGGTACTAAAATGATTTTATAGGTTCTTTTTATACATGATGACTCTGAATTTTATGAAGTCAAATTAAAAAGCAGAAATACAGATTTCTAGAACTTAGCCCACTGCAATTTTTCTTTGCTACAAACAGATTCTAGTTACTTATTTTTAAAAGAAAAAGGTAATATAGAGGAAAAATAGTTGAGGCAAAAGTAATCAATCTGATAAAAAGTAAAAGAAAATATTTCAGATATTAACCCACCTTTCAGCTTACTTTCTTACATGCTAATCTTTAATATTCATCATAATGATCCCAGATCTAGCAAAAGCCCTAAGGATCACAAGAAGATTAAATTTCACTCATTACATCTTGTCTCACTAGGCAGAAGAATGTCCCGGTACATGTAACTATGATTTCTAATAACTTGCTCTGTGACCTTGGAAAATTCACTTAACTGCTCTGAACTTCATTTTTAATATTTGTCCAATTAAGTGATTGAATAGTATAATCTAAAGTCCTTTGAATAATTAAAAGTCAATGATTTTTAAGATGTATCCAAAAAAAATCTCGATTCAAAATGTCCTTCCAGCCAGAAAATTAAATTACTGAAGTACTTCTCAGAACCATTAGTGGGTCCCCAGAGCTATGCAGATAACTCTGAAGTATAGCAAGGTCCAGGTATCACTAAAAGACTCAGTACCATTAGAAAAGCATTGACGGGGCATCAGACCGGACAGACAAAGGTCAGACTTCTCGAAGATCTCCTTCAGGTCATGCATTGTGCTGGACATCATGCCCTTACTGAAGGGTTCCAGGGTTATAGAAAAATTTAACCGCGAGAACATAGAAAATTCAGTAAAAATTAAGTGCTTAATCACATGGAAGCCAGGAGTGGAAAAAGGCAAAGTAGAAGGGTATATTTGCAGAAGGATTTTTGCAAATGAATGAAAACGCAATCTCACTTTTATCCTTTAGTCTAACTGCTTCCAACATCAGTGTCATAGAAGAACAATAGCCCGATTTTAAAGATGCAAGTAACAGAATACATATTAAAATCTAACTGCCTTTAATATTTTGGACCTCAGGCTCATTCCAATGACAATGCTATAATTAATTATAGACTGGTATCAAACATAAAAGTCTTTCAACTCATGAACAGATACAGAAACAGTATCACAAGTACATAAACACATAGGCAAAAATACCGAACGCAAGCTAGATTATGTGCTCAGTCTTAACAAGTGATTTGATTTACTTAGTTATATCTTTAAGATCTTAATTTTCATTTTGTTTCACTGGTTGAGATAACATATGAACACATTTAAAAGATACAGCGCAATGTCTTGACTCGTGTATATATTGAGTAGTGAACTTTCATGGTAATTGCTACATCCATCCACATAAATTCGTATCATATCTTTATGGTGAGTATATTCAAAATCTCCTCTTCTGCCTATTTTGAGATTGAGAGTCATTATTTCACATTATATTCACCCTGATGTACTATCTTATTCCTCCTGACTGTTTTATTTACCTATTGAACAACTTCTCCCCATCTCTTTTGCATTGTAAGACACGAAAATTCTATCAAATGAATGAATTTGAATTAAAAATTCCTCTAAAATTTCCTAAAGTTAAATACTTTTGCAGCCTTTGTTATTTTTATAATAAACATCCCTATTTAATATTCAGCCTACAACCACAGGTTCTGGTATTTTTTAGAATCAGATGGAGGTGAATGTTTAGTAAACTAGTAACATTCCCTCCCTGACACTTCATATTATAGAAGAAAGGCACATTCTTAATCTTAGTCTTTGAGATACTGACCTCCGTCTGAATCTTGTTTCTTTGATTATTAACTGTGCAACTTTGGAGAATTAATTTCTCCTAGCATCTATTCCCTCATCTACAAAATGTTTTGATAATTTTCTAAGCATTGAACAAAAAGAATATGTAAATAAGCTCTCCTGAAATAGCAGAACTGGGATAAAAGTATTACTATTTTAAAATAAAAGCAGTCAACGTCTTCCCATTGGAAGCTTCAAACAAGCACGCTTGTTGGAATGCAGGCAGATATATAGAGAGTGATGTTCCCTACCTTACACTTAACCTTGACAATGAGTGGTGTTTAAAACCAAAATACACAATCTTCTGCAACATACTCCAGGAGAGATATGAATAAGGTAGACAAAGTACCAGGACATCTCAGTTCAGAAGTATTTCAGGGGCCATTGAAACATTAAAGTAGTGTAACTTGTATATAGTGCCAGCCCCAGAGTCTCAAGGAGAACTTACGTCCTGAAGTATTCTCGAAAGCATTTGCTTCACATCTTCAAATTCGTAAAGGTAGTTACAGAGAAGATTTGCTAGAAGAGTTTCCAAGACATAGAAAGAAACTGATTTTGAAAACCATAGAATTTACTCTCAAATATTTATATCAGAAAAGTAATTGCAGTGATATATATTTTTAAAAAGAAATTAAAAACTTGACATAATTTATTTATGCCTTCAGAATGATAAACTAAAATAACAAAGTCTATGTTTAACATCATGTTTTCATTAGCTATTTCAAGATTACTTTTTTAGATTATAGAATATATATATATATATGTTATAGACATTAAAATAGCTTGAAGCATGTATTGTAATCCTAAATTACCTCTCCTTAAAGATGTTCGAATCCTACTGATACAAGTAAATTCTATATTCCGTTCATCAAATTTTATATGCAGACCATAAGGGATAAATCTGGCTGCCAATCTGAAATTCTTTGACTAATCCAACTTTCACATATATATGGGATGGAAATTTTATTATTTTCTGCTCTTCATAGCAGCTTGGAAATTGCACTACCTATTTTAGTATTCTTTAGTTTTTAACAAGTAAGACTGGGAATTGAGGAATAATCGGTAATGGTTATCTGCCTTTTCCTATTTAAGAACAATAATGGTGCTCGCTCATCCCGAACAAGGCCCTTAATTAATCATTGTAGCTCCGCAGGCTGAAGTCCCAATGTTATCATCATTGAAGCATAGCAGTAATATAAACTCCTGCTTAAGTGCTTTTGTTCTGTGAAATAAATCTTTGCATTACAACCATTCTTAATCATTTATTAAAAGTATAACAGTTTGCAATTATCATACTTGATTGTGATGCTTTTAAGCCATTTGTTTGTTTTATCTATTTGCAAGCACAATTTAATTTGCTGAAAATTTTAAGCATAAAATGGGTTTGGTGGGAGGGAGCAGGAAATCTCTCTACGAGAACACACTCTCAAAAATAAAGTAATAGGACAGAAAAAATCATAATCTGGATACCCAAAATGGTTATAAACGGGACATTTGGAATAAAATAAAAGAGTATTAGTATTACTGGGTTCTCCTATAGATCCCACAAAAAAATCACTAATAATAGTGAGGAATCATATTATCTCAAACACATACAATATTCTATTGATGTGAGAGGAATACTCTTCTTTAAATTGGAAGTTGAGGTAATAGCCTGATTTGCTTAAGTGTTACTATCTGTGAAAAATTCAAGGGAAATTACTAGTCTCTTGTCTCACGGGACATGGATCCCCAAGATAACAATTTTTAAAGAGATTTTAGCCAGATGCAAATGTTTGTTTTCAAATCACACAAGGAATATTGAAAAGTCTTGTTAGGATTAAACATTTATCATTAAAGGCCACATCTGGGTACTTAGGAGGATCCAATATGTCAGCCCCCACCAAAAGCAGTGAAGAAACAGTTCAAAATTCCAGCACTCTTCTTCAGGGACGCATTGAAATAATGTCCAAATGGAGTAAAACAACTTATGAAAAAAGATAATATTTCTAATTGTTAGCACCAGAATTTAATAAAATCAAATTAGTTACGCTTTTTTAGAAGAAGCACTCAGGGAGTATACAGATTCATTTCAATATATTACCTAATATATTACCTATTGCACAAAACTTTTAGAAGTCCTAACCCTTACTACCATTCCAATTGTCCAGTCATTCAGATGATGGTGTTTTTATCCAAGAGACGGAAGACTTTTCAGAATGAATTGCTGAATAACTACTTTAATAAATGAATTGATGACAGCATTACTCCCCGTATCAGTCAGTGCTTACTAGCAAAACAGATTTAAAGCAAAATATAAAAATACGTAAGAATTTACAAGATTGCCTCACAATGGCCACCCACTGAGGCAGGTGTGGAAAAATGCAAAAAGACTGTGCACTGGAGATACAAAGGATCCAGTCGAAGACCTGGAGCTCACTGGAGTGTCCTATGTGAGTCTGTATCAGAAGGCCAAAGGGTCTGTGCTGGAGGATAAAGAGTCTGTGGTATATGTGAGAAGATATCATCCAAGCTAAAAGTAAGAACTGGAACTCCCCTGAATAACCACCAAGGAGCCTTCCATCTTTTCCCTTTTATATCAGTCAGGTGGCATGCCTATTGTCGCTGTCACTCCAACCCAATAAATCCCAGCAAATCTTCAGTAAATCCCTTCAGCCACATCCAGAACTATGCTGATCCAATTGAGTTGGGTGTTTCTCACTCAGATTGGCACAATCAGTTTACCGTCCCAATCCACTCCTTGTCAACTTGACAACCATTCACATTTTTTCAAACCCATAGTCTCCAAATACAAAGACAAGTTCATAATTCTGTCTAACATGTTATAACTATCCTGAGTACAAATGGAAATGTACTAATTCTCTCTCCAGAATAGAATGCAAGTTTTCTTTGGGTGATCTTTACTCCTAACATTTCACATCCTGAACATTATAACATAGGTTTAACAATACTTAAGAATCAAAATTAAGTCTATCAGCATTAAATTATATAGGAAGCATATTAGGAGAGAACTATCACACAATCCTCCTTTCTGTAGCTGATCATGGGGTCATAGTTTCATAGCTGATATTTAGATCTACCTTCTCCTACTATTCATTCTATAGTCCCTTACTCTTCAGCAAGCACCTCAGCAGGTCTTGGTTATTTCCCTGGTGGGGTCATCCACACCTCCATTCCCGAAGGTTCTGTCCCATTTGTCATCCTGCCTGGACTGGGTTGTTGTAATTTCCCATTGACCCAAATAACAGAGCATGACAACACTAGGAGGTGCCCTGAGGGATCTCTTGCACTCCAAGTGTATTCTTCTTTTCCTCCATTGTGGAGTAATAGTCCAATTTCCCCATGGTAGTCTGGGTCAGTCACCCCTGCGAACACTGGAACTCCCATTTTAGCTTTTTTACTCAGAGGAATGAGGAGCCCAAAGGACCAGGGGAAAGTCTTACTGTCCAGTTAAATGGCATCATTGACGTTCTTCCTGGTACAAGCCTTCCCTACTCTGGAATGAAGACTGCTAAGCCCCCAGAACATAAGGTCATGGGAACCGGAAGTACAAATTTTACTAGCAGATCACTGGGGGTCATGGTGAGTGGTACCATTCTCACTTCCACCCCTTGATTCCTGGATCCGTGAATCCTGGCTATGGGAGACACCATACTATACAGTGGATGCTGATTCAAAGTATATACAACTTTTGAAGAATCTTGCCACAGCCTTGCAAGACATTGCCACCTAACTGGGGCTGTAACTATGTCTTCAGAAGACCATTAGACCTTTCTATAAATCCAGCCACTTCTGGTTGGTGAGGAACATGAAAGACCAGTGGATACCATGAGCATGAGCACGTTGCCTTACTTCTTTGGCCATGAAATGTGTTTCTTGGTGAGAAGCAAGGCTGTGTGGAATTCCATGATGGTGGATAAGGCATTCAGTGAGTCCACAGAGGGTAGTTTTGGCAGAAGCATTACGTGCAGGGAAGGCAAATCCATATCCAGAAAAAGTCTCTATGCCAGTAAGAACAAGCACTGTCTTTTCCATGCTGGAAGTGGTCCAATATAAACAACCTGCCACCAGGTCCCAGGCTAATCACCCAGGGGAATGGTGCCATATCAGGGATACGATGTTGGTCTCTGCTGCTGGCATACGGAGCATGCAGCAGAATCTATAGCCAGATCAGCCCTGCTAAGTGGGAGTTCATGTTGCCGAGCCCAAGCACAACCTCCATCTCTGCCACCATGGCCAGTCTGTTCATGAGCCCATTGGGCATGAAAAAAGAGGCTGAAGAAAGAGGTTGACTGCTATCTATAAAATGGGTCATCCCATCTACTTGATTGTTAAAGTTCTTTTCTGCTGAGGTCTTTTTTTTTTTTTTTTGTGGTGCCGGGGATTGAACTCAGGGCCTTGTGCTTGCAAGGCAAGCACTCTAATCACTGAGCTAAATCCCCAGCCCCCTGAGGTCATTTTTTGGTGAGCATTTACATGGGATACAATTTTTTTTTACATGTATTTCTTGCCATATGGGGAGGGCTATCCATGTACCGCATCCCCAAATACCTTTGCCAACGATTTTCCAGTCTTGTTTCCTCCAAGTTCTTGACCACCCAGCTAGACCGTTTCTACAGCCCATGAGTCAGTTTGAGTCACGCATCTGGCCAGTTTTCCTTCCAGGCAAAATGCACTATAAGGTGTACTACTCAAAGTTCTGCCCACTGTGAAGATTTCCCTTCCCCACTGTCCTTCAGGGATGTCCTGGGAAGGGGCTGTAATGATACAGCTATCTACTTGGGGGTAGTACCTGGATAACGTGCAGAACCATCTGTAAACCAGGCCCTGACCTTCTCTTTCTCTAGGAGTTGATCATACGGTGCACTCCATTAGGACATAGGTGCATGCTGGGAGACAGAAGGCAATACAGCAGGAGTAGGAGCCATGGGCATCTGGGCAACTTCTTCATGTAACTTACTCGTGCCCTCTGGACCTGCTCTGTCTTAATCACGTATATACAATTTCCATTTAGTGATGGACTGTTGCTGTGCATATCCAAACTTATGACTCAGTAGGTCAGATAATACCCAGTTCATGACAGGCAACTCAGGTCACATGATACCCTGGTGTCCTGTAGTCAAGCATTCAGTTTCCACTAAGACCCAGTAGCAGGCCAAGAGCTATTTTTCAAAGGGTGAGTACTTGTTAGCAGATCGTGGCAGAGCCTTACTCTAAAATCCTAAAGGAATCTGCCACAGTTCACCTATAGGAGACCTGCTGGAGAGTCCAAATAGCATCTCTACCTGCCACTGACAATTCAAGTACAATTGGATCTGCTGGGCCATATGGCCCCATTGTGAGAGCAGCCTTCACAGCTGTCTGGACTTGTTGCAGAGCTTTCTCTTGTTCTGGGTCCCGCTCAAAACTAACAGCTTTCCAAGTAATTCAGAAAATGTGCTGGATTAAAACACCTAAGTGAGGTATGTTTTGCCTCCATGTCTTTCGCCTTAGAATGGATATCTCTACATGCCCCACACAACTGGACTCCTAAACATTTCACTGCATTATAATGACCTTGAATTTTAGCTGGATCTATCTCCCACTCTCTCACTCCCAAATGCTTTACTAACAAACTCATTCTGGTTGCTACCTCCTGCTCACTTGGTCCAATCATCACAATATCATCAATGTAATGGACCAAAGTAAGACCTTGTGGGAGAGAAAGGCAGCCAAGATTCCTGAGAACTAAGTTGTGACACAGGGTTGGAGAGTTATAACCCTGAGGTAGGACCAGTTAGGGTGTATTGGCTGGCATTGCCATGTGAAAGAAAATTGTTTGTAATGAGTTTACAAACAGGTAAGGTATGGAGAAGAAGGCATTTGCCAAATCAATAGCTGCATACCAAGTACCAGGAGCTATGTTAATCTGCTCAAGCAAGGAAACCACACCTGGTACCATCAGAATCACTTGACTCAGTTTATGGTAACCTACTGCCATTCTCCAAGACCCGTTCATCCTCTGCACAGTCCAAATGGGAGAACTAAATGGACCCACCACCTCTGCAACATTCAAGTTCATGATAGTCACACTAATATCTACAATCCCACCGGGGATGTGATATTGTTATTGTTCATTATTTTACCAGGTAAAAGCAACTCTAATGGCTCCCATTAGACCTTTCCAATCATAATAGCACTCATGCTACAGATTAAAGAACCAGTGTGAGAATTCTGCCAGGCACTAAGTATGTCTATCCCAATTAAGCATTCCAGAACATGAGAAATGACTATAGGATTCAAGAACCTACTTGGACCCAATGTGAGTGGGACCTTTGCTAAAACTTCATTGATCACCTGACCTTCATAGATTGCTATTCTTACTGGAGGGCCACCAGGATGTTTGGGATGCCCTGGAATTAGTGTTAGTTTAGAACCAGTGTCCAGTATTCCCCATAATGTCTGTCTATTTCTCTTCCCCCAGTGTAGTTACTTTGGTAAAAGGACTTCAATCTCCTTGGGGAGGGGTGAAAGAAGCATTGACCATAAGAATTTTCAGTGGTGCACCAAGGTTCTTCCTAAAGGAGATGTGGTCTGCCCTCCATTCAAGGTGTTCTGGGTCTGTAAACTGGCTCAAATCCAGAAACTGTTCAGGGGCCATGATTCCCTGTTACTACAATATGAAGTAAATTTCTGCTCATTTGCCTTTAATTTTTTTTTTCCATTATATACATATAGTAAAAAATTTGTAGACTTGATGTCTGTTTCACTTTGGGGAACACCAATATACAGCTAATCAGTCAATGCTGTAGGTCTACATGGACCTTCTTATGAATCACACTATGCACCCACCCTTAGGATTCTTTCTGTGATTTGAGCCTGTTTGTAAGCCAAAGGTAGGTGGTGAGGGTAGGTCCTGAGGAGTGTCAGCATTATTATGCTTGGTCCACACTGAATTAGTTTCCTCAGGTATGCTAGGAGCAGCCAATACCACAGGATCTGAGGGTGAAGATGCGTCCACTACTGTGATGGGGAAATCTCTTCCTCTCGCAACATAATCTCATTAGCATGTAGGAGCTCAATGCAGCCTCTTCAAGATCCCAAACATCTCCAGCCCAGTTTATGGATTCCATTCTTTACCGATTAGTGCCCTCACTTTTTCTTCAGGTACTCTTTGAGTTCAATCATTAAACTTATGCTGTATCTCAGCCATCGAATTATGAGGGTATGTGTTTGGGTTTCTGCAATCTCAGCCCTGCAGCTAAAGGACAGGAGATTTTATTTCTGTACCCAATTAGAAACTTTTAAATTTTGTATGTGTGTCCTGAACTGGGGATTTAAATCTTTGAGCTCCTTATTTTCCTTTATTAATTTGTCCTCACAGTTAGAAGACTTTAGATTTCTAATGAATGTTTTAAATTCATTGTTTTCCTTCACTAGTTTGTCCAGAGATGCTAAGAGCAACCAGCCAGAGTCATATTCCTCAGTCTGTCAAAGATATTCAAATTTAAATATATGGAGTAGATGAATTCCTTACATCTCACAAGCGGTGAATTAGAATAATCAAATGGATCTACATAGCGTATTACTTTAAACAGTTCACACCAAATACTATCAGTAGTCTCCACAGTGTCAGAAGGAGATACCATGACATCCTTAGGTCTAATCATATTAGAGAACCAATTTCAGGAACCACTAAAGCCGTTAAAGAATTTCGTCTATACAATTGTGCTCCTCTAGAGCCACTCTCAGTAGCAAAATCTGTATCAGTCAGTGCTAACTAAAAAAAACAGATTTAGTATAAGATATGCAAATATATAAAGATATACACAATTGCCTTACAATAGCCACCCATACAGTCAGTGTGGAGAGGTATAAAAAGGCTGTTATATGCTGGGGATCCAAAGGATTCAGTTGAAGACCTGGAGCTCACTGTAGTATCTCATGGGAGTCTATATCAGGAGGTCTGCAATGGAAGGCTGAACGGTCTTCACTGAAGGCTAAAGAGTTTGCACTGGATGCAAGGAGTGATGTCCAAGCTGAAGGTGAAGACTAGAGCTCCTCTAAAGAAACAGAAGTGAGCCTTCCTTCTTTGTTTCCCTTTCAAAGCATTCAGGTGGAGAGCCTATTGGTTGCTGTCCCTCACATCCAGTACATCTCAGTAACTCTTCAGTAAATCTCCTCAACCACACCCACAACTATGCTGATCCAATTTGGTTGGGTATTTCTTACTCAAGTTGACACAATCAGTTATTATCGCACTCCTTAATAAAAATAAATCTCTCCTTGGCAAAACTAATCCCAAATTTTGATATAGAGGTGAAAGTAAAATTGGCTAGTGCATTAAAATAATTTTGTCACCAAGAAGACTTCTTTTGTCTTCCAAAGTCTGAACACACATTGGGACTTATAATATCCCACACGTTGTAGTAGGAAGAAAGAAGACACCTCCCTTCCTAAACCATTTTGGTCTGACAGAGAAGAAAAGCAAGTGACTGGATAATAAAACTCAGTCTGATTAGAGCTATAACAGAGGGAAGCAAACAATTGATGAGGCTAGTTGGAGGAAAGGCTGTTGGAAGTACAGAATACTGCATAGAGAATATTTTTTAATGTTCCGATATTAGAGAAGGTGTTATCATAAATATCATCATCATCATCATCTTCCCTTTAGGGCTATTACCTACCAGTCCAGTTATTCAAACATAGGATGACCAGAAATTGTATAATTTTTCACTAATTTGTATAAGATCATACAAGAGAAAATATTAAAATGACAATTTTATCGACTTTATTCAATACAAGAAGCGAGTGGCTGAAATGACACCTGCCTGAGTGACACTGAGGACAGTTAGTACATAAAGAAACCCACTGCCCAAGTGACATTTGGTAAACTGTTAAGTGGTTAATACCCAAACCCCTTATAAAATCTCTAACCCAAAGAGTCTGCATTATTTCTTCTAGCTATTGCTAATAATAGTGTTTGTAAATTTTTTTCTAGTTGATATGAATCACCAGTACATTTTATGTAACTCTTATAATTTTGCCTTTCATCCCATCGATCCTTCACTAAATATTCTGAGACTTGGCTTCCTGGTGAGAACTTGAGGTTTTTCTATCAAACTCTTTCATATTTCACACCAGTACTCTTAGGAATTATTAACAATTAAGATGGCTGTTGAATAATAAAGTACCAAGAAGCACCCTCTCGATTCCTTAATGGTATTTGACTTCTAGCAACTGCTCAGAAATACTGAAAGAAGCAGCACCAGCCTGCTTTTGAGCTTCCCAGTTCCCGATTCATTAATCCAAACCCTACGCTATCATTCAAGCACTCAACACTGTGTACACCAGGGAAGAAACATTTCTATAGCCGGGAAGGTTTACCCAAACCAACCTATACAAGGGAATATAATTGCAGTAAATTAACCAGAATGAAATTCTAAGCATTCATTGCCCTGAATCTCAAGAACAAGATGGACAACAACACAGGCTGTACTTTTGCAGAGCAGTCTAATTGTATCATTTTGAATACCGAGAAAGAATGAAATTCCGTAACTTTCTCACCACAGACCTCTAGAATGTAGCTTTCAGCATCATCTTCTTTAGTAATTTCCTTCATGAAGTCAACGTTATAGGACACATTAATTTTGTCATTTCCCATTTTAATTGTTTTTTTTCCACTCCATGTTTCAATCTGCTGCTTATGATTGTTCTACTTTTCTAGAATCTTGTTCTTCCATGTGGCTTTCTAAACCAAGTTTTACTAATACTTTCAATCCAAGTTAAATTACCACTTGTGATGTGAAAATTCTTCTGGCATCAGCAAGATGTGAATACAATAAGAAGAAAAAGTTCACACCAGGAAGCCAAGTGCACAGTTAGTGAAGATGCAGCGTAACAAAGGCAAAGGAAATGCCTTTGCTGAAGGCTTCATTTCTGTTCAGTTACTTTACTATGCTACGCGATTAGGTCGGCTTAGTGGTGATTTATCCTGGTTTTTATCCTAGGTACTTGCAGATTGGGTTTCCATATTCACTCATGAGCTCTTCAGTAATAGAGACAACCCTTTGTTTTATATCTTTGTGTAATTCATGGTTTAGTTTCATTTCATTTTTTTGGAAGAGCAATGAATGTTCTAACTATACAAGGAACATTTGTTAAATAAATGAATTTGAGATCACAAAATAAGAATAATTCTGCAAGATAGATGCTAGGATCTCTTTATACATCCAATAAATGCAGGCGTATATATTTGGACACATATAGTCAGATGTATATGTAGATCATTATCTTTTAACAACATAAATAGGATGTATCCCTGTTCTGTTATGGTTCAGTTTTAAAACTGATTAAAACACAAAGTAGTCATCTAAATTAGAATTATTTTCTTTTTTCATTCTTCAAAACCCACTGTCACACAATTACACACATATGCGCACACACATGTACGCAGTGAAACTAGCCAATAACACCCCTGTAATATTACTTTTGTAAGAAAGGCACAAAATATCTTAGATATGTTGAACAGGTGAATATCAAAGGCAGACTTCTTGCTGTCTTTAAACACATGAAAAGCTTCTGAAAGATACTCCCTTCACATTCTTATAGTCCACCCTGTTTGATGAAGACTGGATTTTGGGGAATGAAAAAAGAAAACAGTCGTAATTACACTAATAAGACACCAGAATGTTGAGAAGGTTATGCAAGCAATCAAGAAAGTTTCCAAAGCCAGCAATAAGTCCTGTTTGTGGAGAAGGATATCCTACAAAATATATTTTCCGTTCCAGTCAAAGTACCAATGAGGATCATGAGGTTCTAGAAACACTGGCCAAAAATTTGAAAGTTTTTGTTTGTTCTCTTTTTGACCTTGTATCTTTAATCTTAGTTTGAGATAAAATATTGTTCGTGAGAGAACATTTACATCATTGGTTGTATTCACCGACTAGTATTTCTCGTTCAGCATTCAACATATTTCCTGAATCAGAATATTACTTTAGAATTCCTTCTTTTTTCAAAATCAAAGTCTTACAATTTTGTCAGCTCACTGGATTTCAAAGAACTTAGGATAGGACAGCAAACTTTTAAATATTTTATATATAATTATTTCCTTGCGATGTCAAGAGTTGTTTAGCATCCAATCCTTTCATATATCTTAGAGCTACAATTTTTAGGGTGTTTACATTTCCCTATAGATTAAAAAAACAGATTTATGCCTGTTTGTTACAGTAATTATCAGTAATATCCCAGTTTAGAGTTCCCATTTTGACATTACATAATATGCTTACTGTAATTGCCTCTATATCAGATCCCCTAAAACTATAGTTTTCAAAGTGTATACAACAGATGAATGTCACGAACATAACCCGGAACAATTATTTAGAAAATAAAATATTAAGACTCAGTCTCAAACATTCTGATTTGATTAGGTCCACTTTGTGCCCATGAAGTTGCGTTCACTTAACTAATGTTCATTTAATATATGAACAGATGCACTTGTCAGCACAGAAAATCAGCTGTGAATAAGACAAACTGTTGTACATTGTCAATAACACTTATAACCAAAGAGATTAAAAAACCCAAAGCAAAACATCGCCAAAACATATGACAATTGGAATAACTCTTGGAGACCTCTGAGCCCAGTTTTCTATGTTTCAGATAAAGATAGCATGAAAATATAATAGACATAATAATTGCAATATTAACTATTATTTAATAGTTTGCCATGGAGCAATCCAGTTGTTTTAGGCACTGCCCTTTGATTTTTACCCATTATCAAATTCTACAATGTCTATATTACAAAAAAAAAATGAGAAAGATACTACCAGCTACCCTTATTTTGGTTATGGAGATACTGAATTCAAATATATTAAGGGATTTTTGTCATGGTCATAGAAAGAATAAAAAGTGAAGTAGTATTTTGCTCAGTCTAACTTCAGAGCTTATGTTATTAAACAATATGTGCAATACTATTTTTCTCTTTTGCCCTCATCACTCAGAGAACTCTACTAGGATAAGAACCCGGGGCTCTTTACTCCCAAGACTATGTTTTTTCTTGTCTGCTATGTATCCTCAAGTGAAACATCAAAGTTATTGCCATGTTTTATGACACTGAACTCTTCACTTCTATATGTGAAATAAAAACTTCTAACACCTCTGGCAGTAACAATTAGCCAATTTATTTAAAATCCACTCTTATAATTCATTTGTGTGCTTTTTATCTGCTTTAATAAATATGTATTCTTTGACTGTTATGGTGGATTTGAAAAACATTGTATATAATGCAAAGGAAAATATATTGCCAGTAAATGTTGGTGCAGGTTTTAAGTGTTATGTGTCTCCCTCAGGACAACGAAAATCTGTCCAAAATCCATTCCAAAGTGGAAGCTAAACAACTTTTGGTAAAGTAGAGGTGATTTTTCGCTTAAGGTTTATTGTATCTTTAGATTTGTTACCTCCATGTTGGCAGTATTTCTGCTTTAAAAGGCAATTAATCTTGGCAAGCATATAAGCAGGATTTAAATAAGTGCATTATGAAGTAAAAAGTACATGAACGAGGTGAAAGAAAAACCAAGAATTTTTTGAGAGTACTTGCTATATGTGTAGAAACTATGTTGTGTTTTGTTCATTTTTCTTTGGCATATAAAAATATTCCTTTACTAATTTATCACACAAATATTTCATTAACAATCCTTGCAGATTTTCAGTATGATATACCTTAAGGGAGCTCTCCAAAGACACTGAAATAATAAATGATATCTCCCATATTGGAAGCCAGGTTTCGATAACTTGATGAGGCTTATGTCATTATGTATTTCTTATTGGCTTTTTAATAACCTTAGTACTGAAGATTGTTGTACTCCCTTATCGGCTGCATCCTTACAGTTGTCATATAATGAGTGAAAAATAGAAGCATGAGAACAACAACAGATAGCTGTAGAAAACTCAGCATCTGTGAAAAGGTAGGACTGACATTACAGAATACAGCATCCCTTTGGAAGTCAGAAGATATATTTGAACTTTAATATCTACATATTTTAGTATTTTTCTTTATTATCTTTTTATACTACTCATACATATTTGTTGCTATAATTGTATTTAATTAAAGCATTTTTCTGAATTTGATTCTAAGTTTTGTTACTTAATAGGTGTACATAAGGGCACGGGATATGTAATTCAAATCTTATCTTTCTATTGTGTAAAATGGGCATATTAAATCACACAAGTACCTTAACAGTTGTGAAAATGCAGTGAAATATTTCATATAACATGCTCAGTACAGTCAGGCACGTAATAAGTGTTAAATGAAGCTAGAATCTTACAAAATTTATCTATATAGGCATATCTTATTTTCATTACCCATATTGTTAGTGCATACATAAAATTATGCATTAATAATTTTAGAAGTACAATTATTTTGAATTATAGTCAAATTTACATTAGATATTAGGAAACCATTTTATATAAATTTCTCTGTAGAAGGGATTCAGGGCATTATTGGCTGGTAAATCTTTAAGAGTATAACGAAGTATACTCTTAAAGAGTATTTCTTCTATTTACTTAAGGGACATATAGGAAGAATAAAGACACCTAGTATGTAAGAAATAAGCCAATGTTAATGAATATCACTGAGGCAGCAATGAGATCACAAACCCTCCATCTGTTCAAGAGAGAAAGAACACTGGATAAATGAAAAAAGAAGTTGACCACCTGTCTAATATTTTCTAAAACTATCTGTATTAACTCCTGAAATATACAGACAAAAGAGATCCAATTTTTTTTTTACATTTTACTTACAAAAACAACTGTGCTAAAGCCTAAATACATTGTAAGCACATGTTGCTAAAATAAATTAAAATGTTTATAAAGTAATGATGACAATTCCATTTAATATAATTCACAACCTTCTGACAGATTCTGTGTTAATCCTGTAGCACTCCCATAAAGTAGATCCTAAATATTGGCATTACATAGAAGGGACAATCTAGGAAGCTTAACTGAACTAACACTTCATTTGTCTATTCAGTCTACTCGCTCATTAATTTTATAACTTATTTCACGCCCAGAATTTGGGAAAAGCAGATAAATAAGTCTATCTCCCTAAAAATTGAAATTACATAATTGAAATAATAATTAATGTGCATAAGGTTACACATGTCCTTTACAAGTGTGAGAACCTCCTTTACTCAAAGAAATGGGTCCTGACATTTACCTGATTTGTTAAAAAAAAAAAATAGAACACATGTGTTTAAATCATTTTCTCAGTTAAACACAGTCAGCAAGTAGCAGGATTTTGGTCCAGCAAAATTTAATCTAATGGCCATGTCTGTAACTTATTCAATTCTGTTTTGCTATGTGGTTACACGTCACAGATTATAGATACAGAATTAACCACAGATTGGAGTCTGATTACTTCCCACCATTACTTTTCTCTACAGTAACATTCTCAGCCCCAGTACTATTGCCCTTCTGGACCAGACAATACTTCATTTTGGAGCACTGGGGTTCTGTGCACTGTAGTATGTGTAGCAGCTTCCACAGACTAAACTCACTGAAAGCTATTAGCGCCCTCCTATCCCAAATTGTGAAAGCCCAAACTATAAACAGATACTGCTAAATGATCCTTTGAAACAAAATCACTTCCATTTAAAACCTACTATTCTACATTACCAAGATACCATTATTTTTTGTCCATAATCAAGATTTTGGTAAAGGTAATTGCATTTCCAATAGATTTATCAGTACTGTACATAATTGTTATATATCATTACCATTTTTTTCAACTACAGTCAAAGTAGAGACTGCCTTATTTTCACTTGCTTCTCCAGTGCCTGAGACACTCTAGCATCTACACATGAAGAACACATAGAAAATTCTCAATGAGTGAAGAGAGCAATGTCAAGAGGTAGGTGTCCAAATTGTGATTTTCATGCTCTGCTCTGATTATATTTGCAACAACTTCACTTACTCTTAAATACTCAGGCTGCCACAATAGAAACCCAAATGGAGTGTCTTAAACAAAAGAAATTTATTTTACCATAATTCTGGAAGCAGGAAGTTTAGGAAACAAGTGTAGGTAGGGTTGGTTTCTCCTTGGGACCCCACCTGTGGGCTGAGATGATAATATTCTTCTTGTGTCTTCACAGGTTATTTCTCTATTCCAGTATCTGTGTTATACGTCTTCTGTGTGAAAATTGTTCTCTTCTTATAAGGATCCCTGCCATATTGAGTTAGGGCCCGCCCATATGACCTCATTTCACATTGTCTTTTCAAATACCATCAAATTCTGAAATCCTAGGGGTTAGAGCTCAAAATATAAAGTTTTAGGAGAAGAGGCGCAATTTATTCCACGATAACTTGTTCAATCAAGATTTCATTCTCTTTAACGGTAAACTAGGTATGTTATAGTACATCAGTATTTCCCAAAGTTTTAAATATTTCTAGGCTGTCACTTTAAAAATCATTTCTATGTGCTATCTTCACTCTTATTTCTTAATATATATATATAATTTGAATTATTGTTTAATTTGACAACATGCTTAAAAGGAAACTATATCATTACAATAACTAGAAAGCAATTGCACTGCTTAAGGTACTAAAATTAAAGAACAAAATATATTCTCTTATGCTGCTTTGAGCCTGAAATCTACTCTGTCTTGGTTAAAATGGCAAGTGTTGAAGGTGTGTTAAAGACACATTAACAACATACTGATTCATTCTCTTTGATGTATCCAGAGGGGATGAAAGAAAGTTGAGATGAGAATAACTTTCTTGCTATAAGATTCAAGGTTAATTATTGTCTTTCCAGCATCCTGTCTAAAACCATCTTCTGTTACAGTAAAAATCATTCTGATTTACAACCCAGTTTCACATCCCCCACTCAAGCACACTGTTCTGGTTGATTTTAAATTCCATTTCAAGGATCCTACCAATCTTTTAGGATGTGTAAGTGTCAAATATTAAAAGATATAGAAAGGAAAGTTAATAGTAAAAGTTGTGGGGTTAACTGTAAGTCAAATGGATTGAGTAGAGCCATTGAATAATGTCTTTATAATTGACACGAGAGTTCTGTACAGTTCAGCTCTAATGTGATTGTCTTAAAAGTTCAAAGACAAGGAACTAGTTTTCCCTTTTTGGTACACATATCAAACAGTTTTGTAATAATTCATGTGATGATGGACTGAGATTGTTCTATGATTGATAAGCTCAAGGGATATAACGTATCATTTTTTGAAGTAGGTGTTATGGTGATTGGTTTAATAATGATACAAGATGTCAAAGATTAAAAATATCAAGGGAAATGTCTAAGTTATATGCAAATAAACGTTAAGTGCAAGCCTTTTCACTAGATGAAGACAGAAGGCACATGCACCAAAAAGACTCAAAAATCATTCTGTCTGGAACCTTCTGTCTGCCACAGACATCCATGGTGCTTTCAAGTTCATTGTTGGAGTCAGTTTATAAATTTCACAGAATTTCTCTTTTGGAGCTCAGGGATGTGTATGCAACATTATAAAGACAAAAATTGTGTGGAAAAATAATGAGCAAAGATAGAGCACTTTTCTTTAGCAAGAGCTATTTTTAATCAATGACAACAAAAATAATTGCCTAAATTAATGCAATTTTATCTCTTTCTCTGTAATGGTTATTTACAACGGACAGTATGAGAAACCTAAAATATATTTTTGTGCATTGAATAACCACATCCAGGAATGACTATTCTGTATTCCTGAATCTCTGGAGTCTTCACAGATAACATGTCAACTGCCATCTCACTTCTCATGAGTAATCCGCAATGCTGGCTTTTTCTACAAGAGTACTCTTTGTCCAGTCTGAACACAATTGTGTTATTCTGAAAGTACGCTTTCACAGCGATTTTATGTAGATGTTGTCTATCTAAATCTTCTTGGTTTTGTTTTTAAAGGATAAATATGACTTAAGATTAAGGATGTGATTCTGGTAGCAGAAAGTCTACTAAATATTAGACTATATTACTATTTCCCGCCCAGGATCCATGAGAGTTAAGAGCAGTCATTTGCCTTGAAGAAATATCAGTTACAAATGTGTCTCCCCTGTAATATCCTGCCTGAAAGATGTCCATGTCTTCTGCCTTTCCAAACTGTAAATGTAGTGTCTACATTCATCACAGACTTTGTGTTGGAGAAGAAGTCTCCAGAATTTTCAAACTATGCTTCACTACCTTCTTGGGACAAAAAAATCTACAAAATTAAGATGTTCATTTATTTTTATTTTTATTAGCACATATTTTCAGTGCATGAAGTTTACATTCATTTTAGAATGTAGGGGTATGTGTGTGTGTGTGTGTGTGTGTGTGTGTGTGTGTGTGTATAAAACAGCTTGATTCTCTTCAATCTCCTTCCCAGTTCCACCCACCTCCCTCCCTCCTGTTCTAAATTCCCTCTCCCTATTCTCTTTCTTTTTGATATTATTTTTACTTCATGTTTATGACATATAATAGTTACATTTATTGTGTATAATTGGCACATGTAAGGACACACCAGAAAGCAGGGGGAAGTAAAGGGATATTAATTGTTTTAATGTCAGCTGTACAGTCCTGCTTATTACCTCAGTTTCTGACTCTGCCTTCAGTTTGGCCCAATAAGATGGAATCAGCCATTCGCCTTCCCATAGTTCCTGGAGATCCTGATTCTTAGAAAGTAAGCAGGGACCTCACTCTTCACAGAAAAAACATTAACTAACAAGGATGCCTCTGATATCCAAATGGTCCACAACATTACGTCTTTTGCCATTAGCTCTGCTTGTTCTCATCCCTATAGAAACCAGCCTCTGCCCATTTAATACACCAAAGCACTTGAGTCAAAACACGGTGTATTTTCAAGTATTTCAGGAGGAGCTTTAGCAAGAACATCTACCCAGAAAGGAACTCTTATCAGGGATCCTCCAGAATTTGCACACAAAATGAGACAGGAATCATCTAACCAGAATTAAGAGAGATTAAAAGTCCAGCTTAGAGAGGTGGTTAAATGCTGAATACACTTTCTTTATAAAAAGACAATGTACCTGTTTTGTGTTTCACTATATTTCCAGTACTTAGTAGAATACCTAGCACATGATAAATTCTAAGGAACTACTATTTGAGTGACTGAATCAAGGGAAGAAAGAATAAGTAACTAAAATCGTTACCAAGAGAACCCCATTCTGCTATTCAAAGATTTCCGTGGGAATCATGCTACTACGACATATTACAATGGATCATGACATCAAAACAAACAAAACCCTAAAATTAGATGTTTAAGGCAAACTAGCCGTTCCCTCCCAATCACACTCAATTTATTCGGGAGAATGCATAAGGCATTAGTAGTTTTGAGTCTTAAATAATCTTCTCTGGCTACTAGAATAAGGACCTCTGACATAGGTACTGATTCTCATACAGGAATGAATAAAGCCTGTGTTCATCGATGGAAAGTTAATATTAACTACAAAGAAACTGGAGCAGGCTGCTGAACTTTCATCATCACTATCACCTAGAAATCCCATTAAAATTAGGATTACTGGTCTCTGACCTCAGCGTTCCAATAAAGCAGGTCTGGAGTAGCTAACAAGACGCAGAATTTCCAATGAGTTTCCAATGGTCATGTTGCTGTCGGTTTTGTAGCAACACTTGGAAATTAACTGCTCTCACCCTTTGGTTTTCAATGCTTTAGGGAATCGTAATGTTTAAAACAGCACCTAGAAATAGGCAAATAGGGAGTAAAAACACAGATCCAAGACTGTCAGCAGATGGGGTGTTAGGAGCAGCATGAACAAGTATTGTAGGGAATAATAAACTTCTTGTGTCCTGATTGTGATTTTGCACATGAATCTTGGCGTGTTTTGAAGGTCACAGGGGTGTACGTCCAAAAAAGTCAGTTTTATTAAGAAAAACTTTTATGCCAGATAATAGGATTTTGAAATTTTATTTATTTAATATTTTTTAAAACTTTCTAGTACTGAGTATCGAACCCAGGCCTTATGCATGCGAGGTAAGTGCTCTACCACTGAGCAAGCCACCTCTTCAAATAATATTTTGTAAACATAATTCCAGTGCCAACTCACTAGTCTTGAGTAGAATGAGAATATTATAAATTTTAACTACTTTAGTTCATATATAATTCATATGTGATTTCCTGAGGAAGGCTCAGCTAATTCTAGAGACCCTAGAGCCTTGTTCACTGAGTGGGCTCGATTTGTTCTCCACATCACTGAGCCAATTCATTTCCTTTTAAGGCTGCGCTTTGATTTCTGAAACGAAGGTGTCCATGGAATTAGATCTCCCCAGCTTCTCAATAGTCAGCATGAATGAAAACCTTCCCTCTACATTTCCAGGAAGCATCATTTGGCATCAGTGGTAATGAACCAGGAAACAACAAACAATGCTGTTTAGCATCCAAGAATACACCGGGGGGCCAGGGATTCAGCTCAATGGTTACAGTGTTTGCCTCACTAGCACAAGGCCCTGAGTTCGATCCCCAGCACCAAAACAAAAACAAAACAAAACAAAACAAAAAAAAGAATACACCTCATCCTCCGTGTTTCACACCACCAGGTAACCTTTACTTCATGTTCTCAGGTGGGTGACACGGACAGTTTACCTTACATAAGTGAGTGGGATACCAAGTTGTTTGCTATACAACATAAGCTGCCTTTCATTGTCGACAAGTCTTATCTCAGATGATGATAAGAAATCACATAACATTTTCTTGTTCTGTGTTCCAGGGAGAGAGAATTATAGTTGCTTAGATTTTTGACTTCTGTTCATTTACTAATTAAGACCATGGGATTTCCTCTGGTTTCACTATTTATAAGATATTTTATCACAATAATTCTATAAAGTGTCATTCTTCATAAAATTTACAATCACTAAAGTAGAATGAGTTCTGTTCCCACAAGGGTTAGTAGAATTAGTGTCAGTGTATTAAACACTAGCTTAAACAAATAGAATGAGAAATGAAGAAATGTTTATTAATTACTTATTAGATTGATTCAAAATTTACCAAAATGTATATTACTTTCATATAAGCAAATTGGGTTCTACATATATATGCATATATCATATGCATATATAACATTATATGCATATATTATATGCATATATAATATACATATTATATATAGAATATTGCTTTGTGATTTCACATTAATTACTCTGTTCTCTGTTCTATAAAATAAGTTTTAGAAATACATGATCTCTAAGGTACATCAAGTGATGAAATTACTCTATTTTGTATGGAGTGGGAGAAAAATCAAAGCAGAATAATTATATTGGAATCAGGGGGAAATGAATTACGATTCCTATATACTTTAATTTATATTGTTCTAGCTTTCAAAATTATTATGAGGAAAGAGAAAGATATGAATTACGGATATAGAGGAAAAAGCCAAATTTCAGTATTTGTAGATATTATGATAGTATTCTTGAAAGATCTAACTGACCCAAGTAGAAACCATTTATATTAATAAAATGAAATTCAGAAAATTTTGAAAATGTAAAGTGTCTAAAGAAAAAGCGATCATTTCCCTACACAGCCACAAGAACTGCTTTGAAAATCATATAAGAAAAGATTCCTCTGAAAGTAAAACATAGAAAAAAAACAAGAAATACGTAGAACATATATAAAGAATATATAATGTTTAGGACTTTCAAAAATATTTTAATAAATTGAAAGAATACTGTATTCCTTTCTAGATTCTGGGGGTAATTAATAGCAAAAGTATATGACTCTTCACATATAAATTTCATGGATATAATTCCAATTAAAATTATAGTGGTGTTAATGAGATTTAGAAGCAACTTGGGTAAATAGCTGACATTACGTGCAGAACAGAAATCATCTAGAATGCACAATGTCGTTTGAGGATGTAAAGGTTACCATACAACTTATCAAAATATACCATAGCCATAGCTATGTATTGTGCACCCTTCTCCATGTGGCTGATCCTGTTCTCAGAGTTTTGTGCTTGCTTGCTCATTTGCTCATTCACAAACGCTTACACAACAGCTCAGCTTGTAAATGAGAAAACTAAGGAAAATGAAGAATAAATAATGTTCCCTAATACACATGACTAGTTAATAGTTTATTGAGTTTTAGAATCAAGGACATGTGACATCTTACTCTGGTCTGATAACCACAATAGTTCACAGTGGGAATTACAATTTGGTACCGAGGCAGACTCATAAATAGATGATATGCTATATTATACAGGTGGATTAGAGATAATACATTCAATTGTCTATCCATCAGTGAGGCATTTTGCTGAAAGTGAAATTCAGATCACCAATGTGTATCAAAACTAGATCAATTCACCATAATTCTTTATATTCTAGCCTATGTTTTTAGTACTTTGACATATTAAGCACCAAATCTTTCACCATAAAAATTGGCAAAATTATGTTCATGTTCTTTTTTTTTCCTAAAGATTGTTTAACACCATAAAATTTGTCAGAAAAGGATGAGACAATGAGCTTCTGCCTTCTAACTATTGATAACACTAAAAATAAACTTTCTACCTCTTTAGTACAAAATTGGGTATTGAAAGAGGTTACTATATATTTATGAAAATAGAGCATTAATGGATGAGATTGTACTATGTCAGGTAATTTTCTAAGAACTCCATGTGTCATGTCATTCACAATACTCACAAATCTCCTTGATGAAACAGTATCATTAGCCATCAAAAGGGGCAATTGCAAAAAAGGTGAATATTTAAATTTATAGATAGCTTGTTACAGTAAAAGACACATTGCGAAGAAAAATGACATATGTGTGCTAGAAGTGAAGGAGCGTATTATGCATATTTTTAGAGAGAAATGGC
>PVJO010000942.1:0-197413 GCA_004026905.1 Hystrix cristata | reverse complement strand
TAAATAAGCTCAGCCAAGACTTCTTCCTCTTGTTGCTTCTTATGCACTCATATCTCCAAATCCATGGCATCCTTAGGTATGACTTTGTTTTGAGAACAAAGTAGAGGGATTGGCCTGCCTGGACCATTTCCAGCCCTAAGTTTGAGAAGAGGGCCACAGGCCGGAGTATGGAACACTTGAAAGAATGGGAAATGTGTTACCTCTACTCTGCTGCAGAACACCCGTGTCAAGTGTGATTACATGGTCCACAGGTGGGAAGGCCCAGAGAGAAAGAAGACCACACTGTGACCTGGCCTGAGTCTGGTGTGGGCCTGAAGGGAACTAACTATTGTGATAACACCAGCTGGTCTCCAGCCTGTTTTCTGCCATCTGTCCCCACACACCCTCCAAACTGGTCCTGCAGAAGTGTGGTTCTGACCTGCGTGACTGACTCCTCCTGCAGACTGCAGCCCCGCAAACGCTCTTATTAGGCAACTGGTTGGTCACCTTTCCCAGGATTCTCCGGCAGTTTTCTGTCTCAGAGCCAAAGTTGAGATAAGGGAAAGTGAGGACGAGGAGGCATAATTGGCTTTCGCAGGCAATTTCTTTCCCAGGTCTCCGAGCTTTCAGCTCAGAAGCCCTAAATCCTCCCCTCCCTCCTCTCATCACAAGCCAGAATCTGCCCTCTTTCCCATCTGCTTGGCCACCTCAGGGCTCTCCTTCCGAATTATCCACGTTATTATGTTGCAGGTTTTTGTTTCTTTGTTTGTTTTTTAGGTTTTTGAGACAGAGTCTCACTGTGTAGTCAAGGCTGGTCTTGAATTCACTTTGTAGCCCAGGCTGGCCTTGAACTCCCAGCGATCCTGCTGCCTCAGCCTCCTCATTACTGGGATTGTAAGTGTGCACCACCATGCCCAGCTTGCGTTGCTATTTTAAAATTTTTTTTATGTTTTTTGTGTCTTATATTTCCAGTTAGATTGCAAGTGATTTAAGAACCACCCCCCAACTTTATTTCTGGGTCCCCAGCTATGAGCCTGTGCAAAGAGTTTGGAACTGACACAAGTAAATATTAGCATTTTCGGGTAAGGACCAAGGCAGTCCTGGGTAAGGGGGGGTCGAAAGGTAGACAGGGGCTCCACCAATGCTCTGGGAACTCTGAGCAGCCCAGCCTGCACCAGGGCATTCTTTGACCCTCCCAGCCCTTCAGCACCTCACCTTCTTTTTCCTCTCTCTGTGGCAGAGTAAGGGGCCCTAGTGTGGCCACAGTGCAACAGGAAAGGGGAAATCAGAGAGGGTTCTCCTGGAAATAGGGCTGTATAGCAGATTTGGGAGAAGAGATTGGGGTGCTGAAGAGAAGAGGGGAAAAGGACAACCTACAGGAAGATATACCTTCACATCATAGATAAGAAGGCGAAGGCAGGGGAGCGGGCAGTGCGTGCGTGCACACCAAGTGCCTGTGCATTCTTTCTAGATTCCCAGTATCCTGAGAATAACAGGGAAAGGAGGGCTGGGAAATGAACAGAGCATTTTTCTACACTGGGCAGAGTCAGCCAGATGGTCGAGAATCTGGCTGACTCTGGTGAACAAAAGGCAGCAAATGAGCATCTGGAACTTGTTTGTAATTAAATGAATAAAATCATATTCAATCATTCAGTAGACTTACAGAGCACCTATTTATGTGGATGCAACTGGGAAATAATGGACATAAATAGAGGAAGTTGTACTCCCAGGGATCTTAGCATTAATATAAGTCCATCCAACACATACTTTTAAAAACATATATATATTTATTTTTAACTGATACATAAAACCTAATGGAGTAGTGTGTAATATTTAATTTTATTTTTATTTTATTTATTTTATTTTTTAACCAAGAACATATATTGATACATTGTCCATATATTGATCACATTTAACATGTTTGTTTTGTACCTGTACATGGTGACTCTTGGTCCGTGTAATGTTTTAATACATGGGCACATTGTGTAATTAGGTTAAAAATATCTGTCTCCTCAAATATTTATCACTTATTTATGGCAAAACATTAAAAATCCTTTCTTCTAGCTTTTTGAGATACACACTACCTGAACTATCCTCCTTAACACACAACAAATGTGTACATAAACCAGCTGGTGCGCTGGGGATGTAGTTCAGCAGTGGGGTGCTTACCCACCTCATGCAAAGGCCTGGGTTTGATCCCTAGCACAACAACAGTGAAAAGCAAGCATCAGACAAAACACATTAGGAACATTATTAACCTGTCTTTATGCTTCAAGAAACATAGAGAAACTGTTCTACATCGAGGAGACTGAGAAGATTTAAGTAACTATAGTGTGAGGTGCTAGATTGGATTCTGTATGAGAAAAAGACATTAGTTGGAAAATTGGTGACATTTGAATAAGGTCTGTAACTTACTGCACCAACAGTGCTGCATAAATGTTAATATAATATCACATGCATTGGGGCTGGGGATTTAGCTCAGTGGTTAGAGTGCCTGCCTAGCAAATGCAAGGCCCTGAGTTCGAACCCCCCAGCACCAAAAAAAAAAAAAAAAAAAAATCACATGTGTGCATGTGTGTGGGTGTCCAGGTATGTGTTTTCAGTAGTACTGGGGATTGAACTCAGTACCTTCATACTGAGCTACTTCCCCGGCTCATTTTTTTTTTTCCCAGCTCACTTTTATTTTTCATTTTGAGACAGGGTCCTACTAAATCATTGCTTAGGCTGGGCTCGAACTTGGGATCCTCCTGTCTCAGCTTCCCAGAATGCTGAGATTACAAGCATTCACCACTATGCCTGGCTCATATCTTGTTTTTTTTTTTTTTTTGGTGGTGCCGGGGATCGAACTCAGGCCCTTGTGCTTGCAAGGCAAGCACTCTAATCACTGAGCTAGATCCCCAGCCCTCATATCCTGGTTTTAATGATTTTTAATTACACTACGGTGGCATAACCTGTTGATATTAGGGGAGACTGGGTGAAGGGCGTATGGAATTCCATGTGCCATTTTTGCAAGTCTAAAAATGTTTCAAAATAAAAAAAAGAATTATATACTAAATGTAAAACCTAAAACATACAACTTTTAGAAGAAAACATAGAACAATATCTTGGTAACTTTAGGTGAAAATTTTATTTGTTTGTTTGTTTTAGATTTTTTGAGTAAACCATGTATCTATCATGTGACCCAGCAATTGCTCCTAGATGCATACACACGAGAAAATGAAATATATGTCCCACTATGGTTTGCTAAAGTGCCCCTCCAAAGGCTCAAGGATTAAAGACTGTCCCCAGCCTGTGGTGCTCCTAGGAAACAAGACCTTTCAAAGGTGGAGTCCAGGTGGAAATTTTCTGGTCCCATGAGTGCAGTCAGTGAAGGGATATTCAGAACACTGCCCCTCCTCTCCCCCTGTTTTTTTTTTTTTTTTCTAGGGGGGTGCTGGGGATCAGGGCCTTGTGCTTGCTAGGCAAGCGTTCTACCACTGAATTAAATCCCCAACCCTTCTATTCCTCTTTTTTTTGAGACAGGGTCTTGCTATGTAGTTCAGACTGGTCTTGAACTCACTATGTAGCCCGGGCTGGCCTTGAACTCATGGTGATTCTCCTGCCTCAGACTCCCAAGTACTAGAATTACAGGTGTGCACCACCATGCCTGGCTCTCTTTCCCTAATTTGCACTATCAGGTGAGCAGGCCTCCTCTGCTGCTGGCTCCTACCATGATGAATGGTGCTACTGCAGGCCCAAAGCAATGGGCACAACTGGTGATGGACTGAAACCTCCAAAACTGAGTTGAAATAAGTCCTTCCTCTTTTTAGAGAAATTTATCTCAAATATTTGTTACAGTAACTGAGAGCTGACTAATACATGTCCATACTATTAGACTTACACATGAATATTCAGAGTATCTTTATTTTTAACAGCTCCAAACTGGAAACAACCAAATATCCATCAGCAGATGAATGGATAAATTGTGATATATACAAAATGGACTATTGTATAATAAAAAGGAATAAATTATTGGTACAAGCAACAACATGGGTGAGTCTCAAGATAATTACACTGAATAAAAGAAGACACCCCCATGCAAAATAGCATTTACTGCATGATGCTTCTTATGTAAAATTTTAGAAGATGCAAACTAAGCTAGGCATGGTGGTGCATGCCAATAGCCTATAATCCCAGCACTTTGGAAGGCAGAGGCAGGAGGACCAGAAGTGCAAGCCCCTAACCTAAGCAACTTAGACCCCATCTCGAAATAAAAAATAAAAAAAGGGATGATGAAGATGTAGCTTACTATGAAGGCCTTAGCTTAGGTTCAATCCCCAGTACCCCCCCCCACCACGCATACACAGAGGCAAACAAAGCTAGTGTGAAAAAGCAGTTATGGGATGGGAGGACGAAAGGGAGGGATTATAAAGGACCACGAGGAGACTTTTGGGACTGATACAGTCACTACAGTGATTGTGGTTTTACTTTCATGGCTGTACACATAACAGTTGTACACCTTAAATATGTGTGGGTTACACTCCAATAAAGCTATTTAATCAAATACATGGAGATGCCACAAATTACCAATTGGGCCCTGAGTATGCCGGCGGACAGAGAATTCACCATAAGGGCCAGTCCATACCTGGAAACCCAAGACGAGGAAGTCCGGAGTAAGCTGACCAACCATTAACACTGCTTTAGAAACACCTTCTGCCTTCTGTCTTCACATCGGATCCTGGCCAGGCAGCCGTTTATGAAAGGAACTGTTATGGGATGGATATTTCTGGCAACTACACAGGCCAGTCGCTTTCTGCCTGCCGCTTGGAAGAATGCAGCTGAGGCTTGAGGTGTTTTCATAACTTGTAGAGAAGGGAAAATCTTTCTATACTGAGGGGAAAAAAAGATTCAGTGATAGGAGGAAATCCGGGGAGGGCCTAATCTAAGAGTCCAAACTCTCCTTCAATGAACGCCCTATAGTAGGTGCTCAATTTACCGTCCTTCCTTAATGCTCTGATCCAACTTTCCCTTAGTCCTACCAAACTCCTCTTCCTGAAAAGCATTGGTTTACATGTCACTGTTATTTTTATTTATTTATTTATTTTTGTGGTGCCGGGGATCGAACTCAGGGCCTTGTGCTTGCAAGGCAAGCACTCTAATCACTGAGCTAAATCCCCAGCCCGTCACTGTGATTTTTGCAGTTCTCTGGTCCTGGCATTGAACGTCCTTCCCAGAATGAAGGAACATGGGCGGAATGGAGCTCCGGAGAGAATAAAGCATATGGTAACTGTCAAGCGCACTGGCCATGGAGGCTAGCCTCCGGCTCCTCAGGCATAAAAGATGGTAAGATTTATTTCATAAGGGTAACTGGACTAAAAGGACACTCTTGTAAAGGTTACAGCATCTTGTCTGGCACAGAATGAACACGCAGGAAATGCCATGCTTGTAGGAGCTCGGCGCCACGCCCCGCCCAGGAGCCGCCCCTTGACCCCCTCCCCGGCGCGCAGGCACCCGGCTGGGCGTTTGCGCCGCCACGTCGCCTCCCCCATCCTCCCGGCTCCCCGGTTTACCAGACCCGGCCCAGCGGCTAGGTACCCGGCTCACCGGGCCGCGCCCCACACCGCACTTTACGCCCTGCTATTGGCTGTTGCAGGTGCCCGTCGTCAGAGACCGCTGAGGATTGGCCATAGTGGATGGGGAGGGGCGGGCCTCGCGGAGCATAGGAAGGGCGGGGACCCGGATGTGTGTGGTGGCGGCGGCCGAAGACCTTGTGAGCGGATCTGAGAGGCCTATGGATGAGGAGGACGCGGCGGCCCCGGTAGGCGGGGGATCGGGGGGCGGGGTCCCGGAGGCCTCAGGTCTCCCCAGGGCCTGAGGCAGGGGTCCTGGGCGGGGGCTCCGGGGTCAGGGGCGGGGCCTTGCGCTCTGCGCTCTGGTCTCCGGTCTTCCTTGGTGCACCCTTGGTGCGCTGTCGCCTAGTGCAGGCCCTGGGGAGACCCGGGTTGTCACAGTGACAGGTTGGGGCCGCGTCGCTCCCGAGTCTGGCCTGAGTGACCAGGCCTTGCTGGGACGGGGGCGGGGTCCAGCGCGACTGCCACTCGCCGGTGCCATGGCTATGGGGCTCTGGGGAGCCAGATGCCCGTAGGTCTTGGGTGCCACCATGTACCTGGGGCCAAGCCCTGGCCCAGGACCCGGCAGGGGACCCCTAGGACTGTTCCACAGGTGTCTGCTCCTCCGAGTCGCGTGATGGGTTGTAGTTACTGCAGGAGAGTGGTAACAGGACATTGGGATGGAACTCAGCCTAGCCTAACTAAATACCTGCTATGGGTAAGGCACTGTTTAGGGCTCAGAGGATGGGAAAAGAGGAGTACTTCACCTTTTTTCTCTCACTTTTGGCACCTAGGAAGAATTCATTCATTCGTATGTTGGCACTGCAGGGTTGTTTACCCGCATCATCCCACTTGTCTCCTTCACTGCTACTATCTCAGTGGATGCCATCTCATCTGAACTGCTGCAGCAACCGGCAGCCTGAATGAGCTTTTTTAAAAAATT
The DNA here is from genome assembly GCA_004026905.1 of Hystrix cristata. Taxonomy (NCBI): domain Eukaryota; kingdom Metazoa; phylum Chordata; class Mammalia; order Rodentia; family Hystricidae; genus Hystrix; species Hystrix cristata. Next base: position 190,903 of record PVJO010000942.1, on the reverse strand, counting down.
TTATTTTAATGGTACATTTTAGATATACATAATGATAACATTCATCATAGCTGAATGAGCTTCAAGAGCTGATAAACTTTATTTATTTATTTATTGGTGCTGGATATTGAACTCAGGGCCTTGTGCTTGCTTGGCCAGCACTCTAACCATTGAGCTAAATATCCAGTGCAAGAGGTGGTAAACTTTAAAATCATATCGTTTCTTGCTTAAAACTCCCTGGAGGTTTCCTATCACATTTAGAAAACAATCCAAACTCCTTACCGAGGTCTGTAGGACCTCAGTCTGGCTCCTGCCTCTCATCTTGTTCATTCCCATTCCCATTTCCTACACGCCAGGTGTCCTGGTTCTCTCTCCTCCTTCACACCTAATGACCTGGGCCTGGAATGCTCTTTCTTGGGCTGTCACATGCTTGACTTCTTTTCAACTCAAATGTTATCTCCTCAAAGAGTCTGTCCATTCTGTCACCCTGTTTGTCACATCACCTTGTTTTTTGCTCCACTGGCTAACATTGTCATGTCTGTTTATTGTCTGTCTTACTGCCCCTAGCCCACTAGAGCAGAAACCCCGTAAGAATAGGAATCCCATCCATTTTATTGGATAGTGCACACAGTACGAGCTCAGTGTATGTTTGTTGAATGAAAGGATTGAAGATGGAGATTATTGAAGTCAGTCTGGGCAGCCTACTTCAAGTCTAGGGCCCTCTCCAAGCTCAAGGTTGAGGAGGCTGAGGTGCTTTCTCAGGGCCCTGCTTCCTCCTCAGTCTCTTCTTCCCTTGGCAGGTTTGTTCTCATGAACAAGATGGATGACCTCAACCTGCACTACCGGTTTCTGAATTGGCGCCGGCGGATCCGGGAGATTCGAGAGGTCCGGGCTTTCCGATACCAGGAGAGGTTCAAACATATCCTTGTAGATGGAGATACTTTGAGGTGTGTTTAGGGAAATGGTTTCACATTTTCCTTTCTGTTCAAGATCTTAGAAGTAAGAGGGGGCTTTTTTCAGAGGAAGGGGAATGTCTACCCTGCCCTAGGAGGGGGAATGCACTTGACCCTAGAGGCCTGAGTGGAGTAGTGTGTGCTCCCCTCTGCTTCTGTCACTGGGTCACTCTGGTTTGGTTTGGCAAGAAAGGGACCCAGCAAGGGTCTGTCTTGATTGGGCATGGGAAATGACCATGTCAGATATAGGAGGCTGCCGGGATATCAGGAGATCCCCAGGTTCTTTGTGGAGAAGACTGCTGGCTCTTTGGGGTATCTGAATCCCCTTCTGCCCACGTTTCAGTGACTGGGTTCGGTGAACAGTGGCTACTTCAAAAGTAGTGGGCTGGAGCTGGGAGTGTATTCCATTTATAGAGCAATTACCTAGTTTGTGCAAGGTCTTGGGTTCCATCCCCAGCACTTCCCCGCATATACACAGAAAAAGTAAATAAGATAAAACTGCATACAATTTCAGAGGCAGTGGGATTTTTCAGGGGGGAATGATGGTTCTATAGTGCATCCTGCCCACCACCTCCGGTGTCTTCACAACCCTTTGGTTTCTGTGTTTTTTTCTTTCTTTTCTGTTTTGAACCTTTTCCCTGACTCCTTCTGAGTTTAACTCTCTCACAAAAGTTGCCACCCATGGGGGGAGGAAGTAGTGCTGTGTAGCCTGAAGGCAAGACAGCTGAGGAGTAAGGACTGAGTAACTGTCTTCCAGTCTGTGAAGGGCTTTCTTAAAGAGGACAGAAACCAGCTGTTCTCCAGCTCCACTGCCTGTGACAGAGCCAAAGGCAAGGGCCGAAGCTGCAGCATGAGGGACTGAGGTTAGACAGGCCTATGAGACCTCGAATAGGGAACCTGAGGAAGGCTCTATATTCTTTCCCTTTAGAAGCTGAAGAACCCAGACCTGTATCGGCTTGTACTGGTGTAGTATGGGTTGGACCCTGGCTGGAGGCAGTGGGAGGGGTGGATGACCTTGAGTATCCTGTGTGCAGCTGTCCTGAAGTGTGGCTTGATGAATTCTCTGTGCTGGTCCTTGCTGGGTGGGGGTTGGGATGCCGAGGCTTTCCTCCCGACCTTGGGCTGGATAGCTAATGGAATTCCCCCCCTCCTTCTTCCTTCAGTTACCATGGAAACTCTGGTGAAGTTGGCTGCTACGTGGCTTCCCGGCCCTTGACCAAGGACAGCAATTATTTTGAGGTGATCAAGCTGTGGGTAGGCAGAGCAGAGGGTGAGATGAAGGTTGAGAGCATTAAACTTGAAGGAGTTCCTTTTCTAGATTCATACCCTGGTCCTTTAATTTTCCTTTGACTAGGAAAGGTGCAGGGTAGCATGGGCCCTGATCTGAAGATAGGTATCTTAGAGTCCTGTTGCCCATCCCTTCTATTCTTCTGCCTCTTACCTAAGTGAGCTTTGCCACATGTCCCAGACTTTGACTCACGTGCTTTCCTACCCCCTAACCCAAGCCTAGTGTCTACTCTGTCTCCTAGTTTCAAGGCTTGGAAATAATTGTCTAAGTAATCATGGTAAAGTAGGTCCCAGCTCTCTCTGGTTCTCCCTCTGAGGGTCTTGTCTGTCTCTGATTTCCATGTTCTTTGTGTCTCTGAGCCTCAGTTACCTTTGATCACTAACTCCCCCTCCCTTAGCAGTGCATTCCATCTCCCATCCCTGCTAATTGTGCTCTCTTTTCTCCAGGTGTCCATTGTGGACAGTGGTGTCCGTGGCACCATTGCTGTGGGGCTGGTCCCTCAGTACTACAGCTTGGATCACCAGCCTGGCTGGTTGCCGGACTCTGTGGCTTACCATGCTGATGATGGCAAGTGAGTGGCCCTTGTGGAACCTGACCCCTTTCCTGTGGAATTGGGAATCATAGATATGAAGGATTATTTCAGCTTTTTCATTCCTTCACCTATCTTGGGATGTTTCCATAGACCTTTCTGATCAGGACAGGAGGTGGCCTGGTGGCTACCCTTGTAGGTGTACAGATTGGGGGCGAGAGTGGAGCTCGTGTAATACGTCCAGAGTGATGGCAGCAGCTGGAGTGGGGGGCGGTACTGGGGAGGAGTGGAAGGGGAGATGTGGTCCTGTGTGTCTGCCATTTCTCTGTAGGCTGTACAATGGCCGAGCCAAGGGCCGCCAGTTTGGGTCAAAGTGCAACTCTGGTGACCGGATTGGCTGTGGCATTGAGCCTGTGTCCTTCGATGTGCAGACTGCCCAGATCTTCTTCACCAAAAATGGGAAGCGGGTGAGTGGGAAATCCTTGGTTGGTTGAGTGGCTTGAAGCTGCCTGAGGATTGTGGGAGTGACTAGGAAGAATCTGCTGGCTGAGGCTGCTCAGGGGCCCATGCACTTAGTCTCCATCTCCTTCAGTCCAGTCTCAGGTATGTCTGAGGCCCCCTGCATGTAGGATAAGATGTTTTTCCTGCCTGGGGCAGCTGGGGCATGGCCCAGATGATGGGTCTAGAGGGCAAGTTAGTGTAGCCAGTGGAAGATGAGCAGAAATTGTGGGGACCAGAATTGGGTGATTTAGGGGAATGTTTTGAGCAGGAAAAAAGAAGAAAAGATTACAGTATAGCTGTACAAGCTACAAGGCCTTCATGAGTTTTGACTTGAATACTGGTGAGAATATGTCCTTCCTGAGTTTTCCTTTTATTTCTCCTTCCCTTTCCTCTTCAAAGGGAGACAAGTAGTGGTGAGGAAATAGGATAAGAGCAAATAGAAAATAGGGACACCCACCTCGCTCCCCTGTCCTAACTCCTTTGCTCACCCTGGGAAAATAGCTTTCTCAGGCCTTGGCTGTAGCTCCTGCTCCCTTAGCCTCTGTGCCGTAGAACCTCCCTGCCGCAGCACACGCACACATCCTGAGAGTACTTGGCAGTAAGTGCAGGGCCTTGTGTTTACCTTCTGGCTCAGTGAATCCCTTACTCAGCCAGGAGTGCTTAGCAAATTTTTCAACTTTTCTGAACCTGTTTTTTTTTTAATCTGTCAGTGTATGTGTGATAATTATTGGTTGCATGATCTAGAAAGTACCCTTGTGAGAGTTAGATAACCTGTGGAAAAGTGAGCTAGGTGGCAGTGTCCTCCCTCTGTCCCTCCACTGCAGGTGGGCTCCACCATCATGCCCATGTCCCCAGATGGGCTGTTCCCAGCAGTTGGCATGCACTCCCTGGGTGAGGAGGTACGACTGCACCTCAATGCTGAGCTGGGCCACGAAGACGACAGTGTCATGATGGTGGACAGTTACGAGGATGAGTGGGGCCGTCTGCATGATGTCAGAGTCTGTGGGACTGTAAGTAAGGGGCAGTGGGTGGCAGGGTGAAGGTGGAGAGGGCTGAACTAAATGGTACAGGCACATGAGCATGTCTAAATTGCTTCAATGGCAAGGAAGAATAGCATCTTTTGTGGGACTTGGGGAAATGGAGTTTTGGCAGGCTAGCCTGAGGCCTTGATATGATACTTGGAGTCCATCTCTCTGTTCTCTCTGTCTGTCTGTCTGTCTCTTATCCCCTGTCTCCCTCTCTCCTTTTCTTTCTCTTCTCTGTCTTTCTCTCTCTTTCTTTCTCTCACTCATTCACTCATATTGGGGATTGAACCCAAGGCCTCTGTACTGACCTACATCCCTAGCTTTTTAAATTTTTTATTTTGAGACAGAGTCTTGCCAGGTTACTAAGTTGCCCAGGCTGGGCTCAAATTGGGATCCTTTTGCCTCAGCCTCCTGGAGTACTGGGATTACAGGTGGGCACCACCATGCCTGACTACCTCTTTGTGCTCTTTAGCGCTGACTCCCTTTCTTTGCTTGCCTTCATCTGAGAACTCAGGTTAGCTGTTGACTTTTAGAATAAATGCAAGGTCTCCTTTGTTCTGTTTGGGCTCCTTTGGTATCTGGTGTGCTCTGCTACCCCGCCCTGCCTTTCAGGGACTGGGGTTACTTTGGAGGCACAACGCCTTCATTTCCCTCTGCTTCCATCCCAGCTCAGCTGGCTTGGGCTTTCCAGTTAGTCCTGTGAGGCAAATGTGGTTAGAGACCCAGCATGTTCAGGGGCAGGAACTGGAGATCTTTCTTGAGCAAACTTCAGTGTCAGTCTCTCCTGTCTTCCCCGCTGCATCTCACAGGGGATGAGAAGGAGGCAGATGAAGAGTCAGGAAGAATCCTTGTGCCACTGGGGCTTGCTTTCTCTGTCTTCTCCCCAGACCTATTTAGTCTCTCCTTGGGATTTTTTTTTTTTTTTTTTTTTTTTTTGAGACAGAGTTTCCCTATGTTGCCAGTCCTCCTGCCTCAGCCTCCTGAGTGCTGGGATTGTAGGCCTGCACAAACATACCTGGCTCTCTTTGGGTTTTAGAAGCACTTGGGCCTGGAGACAGAGACTTTCTCCTGTGTACTTCTGTGCCTCGTGCTGTGTTGGGAATGTCTGGATAGAGTCGAGGTTGGGTGACCTCTGGTGGGCTGCTCAGGCTCCCCACTTAGAATTGTCCCACTGCTGCCTCCTTGCTCCCAGCCTGACCTTTTTCTCCACCCTCTGGCCTTCCCACCCCAACCCAGGCTGTTTTCAAATCAGCATTTGATAGCAAAACAGAAGCAGTGGGGAGTGGGAGTGGATTAGGAGCGAGTCCTCCCCCTTGTGGAGTTCAGGGTCAGTTGAGCTCAGGGAAAATGGAAGGAAGTGTGCCCTCCTGCTGCTTCTGACACCGGGCACCCATTCTAGCCCTGAAGTCCAAGCGTTGCCACGGCTGCGAGCCAGGACGCCTCAGATGCCCACTCCTTGACTGCCCTCTTATTCTTTTCTTTTCCCAATCTACCATTATTCTCACAGCATCTCCGGAGTTGAACTCGGTCCGAGCCAGGGCGCTGTTCCAGCTCTCATCTCTGACCTCCCTTCAGGAGTTTTTTCCTGGCATCTTTTCCCTGCCTGGACCTGTCCCCACTCTGCTCCCAGCTCCTCCCAGACATCTTTTCTAATTGATGCGGAATCCTGGAGACATTTATAAATAGCCTTCCTTCCTCCCCACCCTTCCCCCTGCACCCTCAGGCCACTCGTTTACAAATTTTTTCTTTCTTAGACATAAATCCTTGAGTTTGGCTCACTCTCAGACCCTCACCCCAGTTTAGGACAGCTGGCGAGGTGGGACCATGCTCCCGAGTGCTTGCTTCTGTGGGACTAACTTGGACATGAGCCTCCTGAGGGATGTGCCCCTTCTAGGTTACCAGTTGTCCCTCTTTTAAGTGAGGTGACTTACTTGATTTCCTTCATGGCCTTGGGCCTCCCAGTCCCGCTCGTCCCTGGCCTGCGCCCTCCTGTCCTTTCTTACCATCCACTGTATTTCTCGCCTAACAGTCAGAGCTGTGTCAGTCCCGAGGCGTCTGGGAGCTGTCATTTGGGCCGTTCCTGTGCTGCCTCTTTCTAAAGCTGTCTAGCAGAGTTGTTTCTCCTCTTTAGCCTTTCTGTTTTTTGCATGCCCCTCTGAGTGGTGGGGTGATGGACCCAGGGGCCCTCGCCTAGATGCAGGGGCCCTGGTGCTGCTGCAGCCTGTTTCTCTTGGCCAAGGCGATGTTCTCAGCAGAGGACCCTCGTACCAAGAAGGTTTGGGAGAGCCTTAGGTCTAACCTAGGCAGGGTTTCTCAGCAGGCAGTTGTTGGCATTTTACTCAAGACAGTTCTTTGATGTGCAGGACATTTGGGATCCTTGGCCCCAAACACAAGATGCTGGTAACCCCCTCACCATGCTCATACATTTTCAAATACCTTCTTCATCTGCTATTGTTGAGCATCCCCAGAGAAAAATGAAGAGACTTATTCAAATACCAGTAGCTAGTTAGCAGCCAAAGGAGGTTGAGATACTCATTCTCTGACCCCTTTACTCTGCCTTTTCCGCTAATACTTATGGTCCTTGGCTTATGATAGTTTGACTTATGAATTTCCAACTATGATGATGTGAAAGCTGTATGCATTCAGTAGAAACCAGACTTTGAATTCTGCATTTTGAACTTTTCTGGAGCTAGTGATATGTACAATATTCTCCTTCAGTCCTAGGCAGGGTCAGTAAACTACAGCCCAGTCATAAGGGGGAACAACTGATGCTCTACAGTGCTGTTGCCAACCTATGGTGTTTGGTGGGTTAGATATAATGAATGCCTTTTTTTGTTTGTTTGTTTGTTTTTGTTTTTTGAGACAGGGTCTTGCTATATAGTTCAAGGTGGCCTTGAACTCATTATGTAGCCCAGGCTGCCCTCAAACTTTCAGTGATTCTCCTGCCTCAGCCTCCCAAGTGCTGAGATTACAGGTGTGCACCACCACACCCAGTTTAGTAAATGCATTTTTTACTTAACCACTTACCAGTGCAATTATTTAAATACAGGATGACCAAATATTGCATATTTTTCATTAATTTTTATAAGATGATAGGACAGGAAGTATAAAAACGGCAATTTTATCAAATTTATCTAATACAGGAATTGATTGGCTGAAATGACACCTACTCAAGCAACACTCAGGATGGTATATAAGCAAACGTGCTGCCCGAGTAGTGCTTAGGGTGAACTGTTAAGTGGTTCATGATATTTGGAACTTAGGGTGGGTTTATCGCGTTGTCACCCATAGTGAGTCAGAGGAATCTGCACATGCTCATACATTCTACCCAAGCCTTCTGCTCAGTGGAGCATCTGTCTTCCCACTTCCCTTTCTCAGGAGATGACTCTGGAGTTCCTGGATTTCAAGTCCTGCTTCCCTGGAATTCTTCTGCCCAGTGCATTTAACCAAGGCCCTTCTAGGTGAATTTACTTGACTTTCTAAGGATTCTTTTACTCCCAGCCCTTTCTCTCAGTGACCCTCTCCTTTCCCTTTCACTGTTGTTCCCATAAGGAAGAGCAATTTCAATTTCCACCTCTTTTTTCTTCTCCCAACATTTCATTGTAAAAAATTACAAACAGAGAAAAGCTGAAAAAAGAGGTATAGTGAGCACCCATATGCCCACCCTCTAGATTAAATTGTTACTATTTAGTCATAATCCTGAAGTGCAGTGGTGCATGCGTGCTTGTAATCCCAGCACTTGGGAGGCTGAAGCAAGAGGATTGCAAGTTCAAGTCCTGCCTGAGCAATTTAGCAAGGCCCTGTCTCAAAATAAAAAATAAGCCAGGTATGGTGGTGCGTGTGTATAATCACAGCACTTGGGAAGCTGAGGCAGGAGGATCAAGACAGGTTGGAGGCCAGCCTGGACTACATAGTGAGTTCAAGGCCAGCCTGAACTACATAGTGAGACTCTGTCTCAAAAAACCAAAAGAAAAAATAAATAAATATAAAGAGCTGGGGATGTAGCTCAGTGCCCAAGCCCCGGATTTAATCCCCAGTGTCATTACAAAAGAAAAGAAATTAGTCATGTTTAGTTAATCTGAGTCTCTGAATCTCTGTATACAGACAGATGTGTCTCTTCAGTGAATTTTCTGTGGCCTCAGTTTCTTCTCGTAGAGTCTCTCCCCCCCCCTTTTTTTTTTTGGTACTGGGGATTGAACTCAGGGCCTTGTGCTTGCTAGGTGAGCACTGTAACCACTGAGCTAAATCCCCAGTGCATCTCTCCTCTTGAGCTGGGGAGCACTGTTAATGATAGAGCACTTGCCTAATGTGTATAAAGCCCCAACTTCAATCTCTAGTGCCACAAAAAATAAACCAAAAAAAGCCCTTTGGAGATGTTGAAGTATTGCTGCTGCCCTTGGGCCTTGCACAGTGAGGTCATGTGTAAAGGGGGATTAGACACATTCTGACTTTGTTCCGTGTTTGAAGCTTCTCTGACAACTCCTTAGCGACTGGCAGTAGCTTTGGTATACAAAATGAGGTGACTGAGGCCCCACCCTCCTGGGGGTCCTCCCCAGGCCCAACCCAGAAGGAGACCATGTTGGGGCCTGAGCTGGCCGGTGGAGAATATGTACTTGGTTCCTGTTTCATTTGCTTCTGGCCCCTCTGGTACTGAGCCCTCCCTGGCTCCTGTCAAGAGGGATTAGGGTCTCTGCTGGCAAGGGGAGGAGGGCAGGTACCACAGGGGAGGAGAGGTGAGGGAGAGTGTGGGGTGCAGAGGGTCTGCACTCTGATATGCAGCCTCTACTTGGTGGGATGAAGTCCACGGATGGGAGGAGGCAGGGCTACTTGAGAGTTCCAAGGAGAAGGTTCCTTCTGCACCCAGCAAAGAATGCAGAGGAATGTTCTTATTGATTGGGCAATGGGGTGTGTGTAGGGGGATTGGGGCACATGGTGTGCATGCGCTTAGAGTAATGGGGAGGGGTCATCTGTCCTTGTTGAACTACAGGTCCTTATACTTGGAGATAGGGGCTGAGAAAAGAGATGTCCATTGTCATTAGCAATTCCAGGGTCATCCCTATTTTTTGATTTAGAGTGAGGCAGAATGTGCATTAATCACTTACTGAGTTCTAGGTTCCATGCCAAGTACATAACACTCACTTCATGTAGTCTTTTCACCTGTTTTTGGAGCTGCACTCAGTGCTACCCTATTTTAGTGTTGGAGAAACCGAGGCTTAATGAAGTAAATGTAATTTGCTGAAGTTATTGGCTACTAAGTAATAGGAATTAGAATTTGGACCCGAATCTTTTGGATTCTTTCAAAAAAACTAAGAGGCATCTGATCACAGATTGAGGGCCCAGCATCAAGATCCTAGCAGCTCAGGCCCTAAACCTTGCATAGGTAGTAGAGGGAGGGTAGGAACTGGCTATGCTCAGGGGAGGATTTGCCAGGGAGGCTGACCCCGCTCCACCCTCTCAGTGTCCTGAGAAGGCACCAGAGAGCTTGCCTGGGATCTGGAGTAGAGCAAGTGATTTCAGCAGCTTTTCCCCAGGGGAAGGTGTATCCATTCTTAAAACGCACCTTGCACAGAAGCCCAGTCACCAGGGTGTCAGCGGTGGGCCTGGGCACTCTGCAGGTGTGGGTGGGATGGGTTTTGGAGTTCCATGTCAGTGCAGGTTGTCCTGGCCTTTTAGCCTTAGGACGCATCCCCACCCTATCATAGACAAAACCCTAGCTGCTGCCTTAGGTTTTTTCCCAAGGATCAGAATCTGGATCAGCTGCCTCTTGGCTGTGGACCTGGAGAACACTCTGTTTCCTACACTGAGGCCAGTTGGACAGCATGGGTCAAGGGCAGCTGTGGGGTCCCCCACCCAGTTCTGCAATGCTGGGTGGAGAGGATGGGCTGGGGGCTGCTTGGGCTGGGTGGAGTATAAACGAGCTAATATGCACCAAACCACACCCCTCCCTGCTGGTTGGGAAGACAGAGTAGGAGCCCAGGCTGAGGGAGCACACTGAGGGCCAGGGACAAATGCAAACAATGAGGCTGGCCGTTTACTTAGTTGGCCTCCTATGCACCTCTGACCACCCCCACCCCGTCTGCCTCTACCTCTCTTTGGAGATGAGAAGTCTCTCTTTGGAGACTTGAGGGGGAGCCAAGACGGAGCAAAACAAGCCCCTTTCTCCCCACTCTGTGAAGGGTGATGAGCAGGGAGGACCAGCCTCTGCTGGAGACGCACACAGCCCTCCATGCTGGTGTAGATGAGCATAATTCTTTTCCTGTTCAGGCAGGAGTCCTGAGGCAGGTGGGAGAGGCCAGCACCCCGAGGCTTGCCAGGAATCCGGGGAAGAGGACCCCAGGGAGCATGATTTTTGCAGAGCTTCAGGGATGGGAGGGTAAGAGAAAGTCTTGAGGGGCAGTTGGGCTAATTAAAAGGGGATTAAGGAATCCCAGGTGATACCGAGGGTGGGAGAAAGAGGGGATGGGTTTGAGTCATAGCTCCACTATTACTATGACAACTGATAAATAAATCCTCCCAGATTGGGGTTTACTGCCCCATCATGCCTAGGCAGGACCATGTGGAACGAAGAACCCCGAGAACTCATCAGTCATCTCCCCTCTCCCGGCTCCACACCCTTGCTTCAGCCTGAAAGAACAGCCAGGGGCTAGGAGCAGGGAAGTCTGCCTTCATTTTGACCTTCCCTGCCACGTTAGATGAAGGGTAGAGCTGGTTGGTAGAGCTGATCTTTCTGGGTTCCTGGGCACCTCTTAACAACTCCTGACTCAGTGATGAACAATTCTGTTCACAGCCAAGCAAAACAAAGACATTGAGAAATTATGTCAGTCCCATCCCGGACAGATCAGTTCTGAGTTCATCTCTTTCCCCCAAGTATCTGGGGTTGGCACCTGACTTCTGCATCCTCCAGTCCCCATTAAGCCCCTGAGAAGGTACCCTGGTTTCCTTGAAGCCTAGTCTTCTCTTCTTCCCTGTCCTAGTAGGGAAGGGATGCCTTGCCTCGAGACTCTGGTGTGGTTCCTGGCACGCCCTTCCGTCAGGATCAGGGTATCATTTTGCTACTTTCCCATGTCTCCCAGAGAGCAGATGAGTGTCTTGACTGAGTATGAAAGCAAGGAGGCATCTGGCAAGGGGCTGCTTTTGATAGGCTGCCAACTTTGTGCCTCCACTGCATCCCTGTTCTTCCACACCTGCCTAGAACTTTGAGGCCATATTGTGCCTCTAGAATCCTTTCTTTTTCAGCCCGGGAAACTGATGCCCAGACTGCCTTGGAACCAGGTTTCCAGGGTGGTGTTAGCTGCTCCTCACCCAACCTGGCTCTTCCTCCACAGCTGCTGGAGTACTTGGGCAAGGGCAAGAGCATCGTGGATGTGGGGCTGGCCCAGGCCCGGCACCCGCTGAGCACCCGCAGCCACTACTTTGAGGTGGAGATTGTGGACCCTGGAGAGAAATGCTACATCGCTTTGGGCCTGGCCCGAAAGGTGGGCACGAGCGCTGGGCTTTTTTGCTGTGGAGTTGCTCAGCTCTGGGGCTGTAGGGCTGGGGCCCGGAAGCTCCTGGGGACCCTGGCGGGGGGGACACAGGCTGTGGAGGGGACTCTGAGGCGGGGACAGAAAACAGCTGTATATATCACATGCTGTGTAAGCACGCATGCGTGACCCAAGACACAAGAGTGCTGTGTCTGTACCTCACACCGAGGTCGAGATATGTGCGGGGCAGCCTGCAGCTCTGGCCTTCATAGCTGAGCACCTTCCTCACTGTCCCTGTTTCTGTCATCCCAGTGCCCTCGAGATACGAGAGGCTGTGGGCCTGGTATACAGCCGTCTGTTCCAAAAGATCACAGATTCACATGGTAGTCTCCTATGTGTGTGTATGTGGTACTAAGGATCAAACCCAGGGGTGCTGTATCACTGAGCTACATCCCTAGCCCTTTTATTTTTTATTTTAAGACAGGATCTCAGTAAATTGCCCTGGCTGGCCCTATACTTGCCATCTTCCTGCTTCAGCCTCCCTATTGCCGGGATTATAGGAATACACCATTGTGTTCCACTTCCTGTCTTTTTTGTTTTGTTTTTTTGAGACTTATGTAGTCCAGGCTAACCTTGAACTTGCTTTGTAGCCAAGGCTGGCCTTGAACTCGTGATCCTCTTGTCTTAGCCCTAGCTCCCAAGGGCTGGGATTACAGTGCACCACCACGCCTGGCCTGTCCTCTTCTTTGTGTGTGGTCCTACAGATTTTCTTTCTTCTTCTTGGTGCAGGATTATCCCAAGAACAGGCACCCTGGCTGGAGCAGAGGGTCTGTGGCCTATCATGCAGGTGAGTAGATGCTGCCCCAGGAAGGAGAGTTGTAGGGGAGGAAAAAGACATAGGGACCATTTTTCTGGTCCCTCAAAAATGGCCTCTTCTTTCCCCTTCCCAGGCTACTTGTGCTTTCTCTCTCATCTTTGTTTTCCTCTCAGCCTTGAAAGCCAGGGGAGCAGGACAGGGGCAGGAGAACTGGGTCCCAACTGGACATTCCAGGCCTCTGAGTTGGCTCCCTCTGCGCCCTTCCTGCAGATTTGCAGATTCTTCATTTTCTTTTTTTGGTCTGCTTGATTTCCTTTAGAGCTTTCTTGAGAAGAGGACTGAGCTTTGGCTCCTGGTACCACCCCTCCCCTCCTCTGCATACTCCCTCCATACCTCCTTTCTTCTGGCTAGTTCTCCCTTGGGCTGATGGGTATTGTATCCTTCCCTTTTTTAAAAATCTGGTGCCCCCTTCCCACATCAGTCTCCCCACTTGGGTTACATTGGCAGCTTTCCTTCTTCAAGTGTCTCCTGTCCCCTCCCTCCAACAGATGATGGGAAGATCTTTCATGGCAGTGGTGTGGGGGACCCTTTTGGGCCACGCTGTTACAAAGGGGACATTATGGGCTGCGGAATTATGTTCCCCCGGGACTATATTCTGGACAGTGAGGGTAAGTGGGGTGTGGGAGCAGCTAGGCTGCTCAGGGGCATAGAGTGAGGGGTACCGCAGGAACTCGGAGTTCTGGTTTTCTAGGTGACAGTGATGACAGTTGTGACACAGTGATCCTGTCCCCGACGGCCCGGGCTGTCCGGAACGTCCGGAATGTCATGTACCTACACCAGGAAGGGGAAGAGGAAGAGGAGGAAGAGGAAGAAGAAGAAGATGGGGAAGAGATAGAGCAGGAGCATGAGGGCAAGAAGGTGGTGGTGAGTAAGCGGATGGGGCTTGTTCTAGGGTTCCTGGTTGGGCAGGGGCTAATAGCTAGTGGGAGCAGGACTCTGGCCAGGGTCTGCAAGGGCAGGGTATGGCGGGAGGCTGTTTCCCAGGCTCAAGACGCCCTCTTGTGGTCGCTTTCCATATCACCCTAAATTTCCTCTCAAACCCCAGGCTGGGGTTGGGAGTAAGAGCCTTTGAGCCTGTGTAACTCCAGCATCCTCAAAGAAGAGACCAGACCCTGCTCCATTCTTCTTGCCTCCATCACCAGGTTTTTTTCACCCGGAATGGCAAGATCATCGGGAAGAAGGATGCTGTTGTACCTTCTGGAGGCTTCTTCCCCACCATTGGAATGCTGAGCTGTGGGGAGAAAGTCAAAGTAGACCTGCATCCCTTGAGTGGCTAGGGGCTTCCCCTCCAGAGCTTCCTGGGCCCAAGTCCCTGGTTGGACAGGAATAGACCCAAAGAATGGTGTTGATATATGGGTGGGTCTCCCTTGCTTTGATCAGTGGGTACCTGGATTCCCCTCGCTCCCCCTTGCCCCATGCAAGTGGAGAGCAGTGAGTCCCCCAACCCCCAGCTGCTCTTTGGGCATGAGCTTTGCAGAGGGTAGAGAGTCATCCTGTCCCCTGCTTACCACAGTATTTCCCCAGAACTCTATTTTGTTCCCCGTTTGCGTCATGTGAACCAGTTGCTGCTGTCTTCCTCCCTGGCTGGGCTAGGGGGTCACCCTTGGGCCATCTCTTTCCTTTGCCAGCTGCTGCCCCAAGAGGACTACTTTAGGGTCTCTGTTCTTTCTCTTGAGAGCTGGCTTCCCTCACCCCAACACATTCAGGCACCATCGCCCCACAGAGAGCCTGAGTCTCTGACTGCCCCACACTGATGGCTGCCCAGTGCATGTGCAGCAGGGAGGGGCTGTGGCTGTGAGGTGGTATGGGAGGGGGCCTTTGTTCCTGTCTCCTTGTCCAGCCTTGGGGCTGTTGGCTCCAACTCCCTGGGGTGATGCTGAGGCTCTGAGGCATGTCTCAAACTTTCGTGAGCCAGCCCAGAGGGGCAGCTTGGCCCCATACTCCCCTTCTCCTGCCGTCTGCCCACCCCACGCCACAGCTTGCTGCTCGTGCCAGTTGCCTGTTTGCTTCAGTGTTTGATCCTAGCACTTACATAGACTCCCATCTCCTTGTACCCCGTGACCCCTAAACCTTCCCTGTGACAGTGACTTCTGCTGCAAGGAAGAGGGAGCAGGAGCCTTGGCCTTGGTTTGCACAGTGGGTAGGGCCATTGGGAATGTGGGTGCACCGTGGTGCTGCTGGGGCCCCCATGGCCGTCCCTCCAGGCCCTGCACTATGATGTAAGAGATGTATGTACAGATGAGAGATGTTTATACAGCCAATAAAGAGAGAGTTTCCATATTTATCAGTATGGCCGGAACAGGAGTCCTTTTCAGTTCAGGGGCCAAGGCCAGGGCCAGAGGGTGAGGGGCAGCCGAGGGCAACTCGCTACAGGGCAGATGTGGACACGATTCGGCAGCGGTGGGCAATACATGCTGTGTGGGCTGGGATGCTCCCAGGAAGCTTAGGCACACTCCTGGGCAGAGGAGGCTCCGACTTTGCTGTGAGTAAGGGCTCAACTCCAATGAAAGTTTGTAGAAATTCTTTATTAGACAAAAATAGACTCTCTTTTTTCCCCCATCCATGTGGTTCTCCTCTGATCTCTGCCCAGAAGGGAGGTAGCTGAGGGAGCAGCTTGCTCCCCCACCTCTCTCTCCCCTCTCCCTGCCATGTTGGGACCTGCAGCTGGGTGGAGCTGGCAGGTCCTGGCTTCCCTCCAGGGCTGATGCCCTGCAGGTGGCGCTGTCCTGATCCCCTTCGGGGCCTAACTGCTGAGGCCTCTTCACTCTTCACATGCCCGTCTCTGCGATCTGCTCACATGCCGGCTCATCTCATGGGCCCGTCCACTTAGCTTAGCAGGCTGGGTGGGAGAAGAGCAATGGCCCAGGTCGATGCCCACTCCCATTTCCTCAGGGAGGGTGTTGCTCCTGGGGTGCCTGGGTCTAGGCCAGGGGACGTGAGGGCTGTGGGGTGCTGGGAAGGGTGCAGTGTTGATGTGGGCTCTGAGCTTATGGCCTTCCTTCATTTTCTCTGGCCCAGTAGAACTTTGGTGATGAAGGTGACAATGGCGCCTGCAGGTTGGTCTGGGTCAAGCTCTGCAAAGAGGTGGCACACATTCTCCCAGGGGCTTCCTGGCTTCTTGGCCACGAAACCAAAGATCCTAGAAGAATAAAGCCAAAGAGAGGCAGAGCCTTCGGATCCTTTCACAGGACACTGACTGGCTGACTCAGGCCAGGGCTGAGGAGGATGCAGGTGTCAGGGTGCTGGGAGGGAGGCTTACTTGGAGGTGGTCCCGTCTGGATTGGTCCATCTGCCAAAGGAGAAGGGCTGTGAGGGAGCGCGGCCAGCCAGGCAGGATGTGGCTGGGAAAGGCTGGGAGGGAGGCTCACCTGTGGTCCTGAGGATCGGTGCTAGAGAAGGTGATGCTGCTCACCGGATAATGGCGACGGAAGAAAAGCCTGTGAGAAGGTGGGAGGGTTAGAAAGGTCACACTCAGACACCTGAGCCCCCAAGGGCCTCACCAAGTTCTGAGGGGCAGGCACCCAGACTCACTTCCTTTGGTTATCTGTTAGTGTAATCCCCTGTGCTGAGACCTTGAAGTGAACAATGGCTGGCGTTGGGCGAGGGTTGCAGCTCAGAGCTGCAGAGCTGGCCCTGGCCACAGCTTGGGGGCCCGTCAGCGACTCTGTCTCCACTGAGGTCAGGTAGAGCACACTGCAGGCTAGAGGGCCAGGAAGAGGTCCGTGAGGGAACATGGGCCTGTGGGCTCACGGCTGCTTGGTTGCCCCCCACTCCCATAAGCCGTTGTGCTTTCCCCAGCTGGCAATGTCAGAATGCACAGAAATTACATGAGTGACTCGAGAAAGACAACAGTCCTTCCCCTCATTGAAAGACCTGAGAACCTAGACTGAGGGCCCTCTTCTCCACTCCCTTCATGCTGAAATGTATCTGCCAGGCCCCACCCACCTCCAGGCCTTCTGGTACCCACCCACCCTGTATCTTGGTGCTCAAGGGTACAAGGGGAGGGGGTGTTCTACCTGCGCCTTGACGCAGGAGGTCTGCCGCTGTGCTCATGTTGCTGGGCACTGGAGCCTCTGGGGTCTCTTCCAGAGGATCTGAGGGAAGTGAAGCCCAACGAGGAAGGTGAGAAGGGAGGGAAGTGTTCCCTAGGAGCTGGAGAACTCCCTCTGTCTCTCAAAGATTGGGAGCCAGGCTTTCTGAAGTCTGCCTTTGGATAGATGGGCAAGGAGAGGTGAGGAAGACAGATCACCCACCTTTACCGGGAATGCGCAAGCAGCATGGCAGGGAGATGGGAGAGATGGAGTGTTGAGAGACCAAGGCGGATAGGCTGCCTGTGGGGGAGGAGGTAAGAAAAGTAGAAAAGTCCTGGGTGCCGCCAGCATTCCCTTCCACCCTCCTAAATTCCTCTGGCTTCTCCCACACTCAGCCCAGTGGAACCCTCCCCAGGCTCAGGCTTCTCACCAAAGTAGGGCTCACTGGCACAGCCCTTGATCTTTACCCCTTTGGGCCCAGTCTCAATGAGGAAATGGCGGACCAGCTGTTCCAAGGGGTCCCCTGAGGGGAGGGGAGAGGAGAGTAAGGCTTTAGCAGATCCCAGATTCCTCAGCTTCTCCCTGAACAGCAGAGGTCATTTCCAGCCTTTTCCCAAGTGTTGTGCCCCCCTCCCCCACTATCTTGCCACTGCATCTTCCTGTCCCCGCCTATCTCCCTTGGGCTTGGGCATTCGTACCTTTCCAGGGCTGGGCACTGGGTGGAGGTGTAGCCACCTTAAGGGCCAGCCCATAAGCTCCTTGGAATGAATGACTGTCCCTGATCAGGAAGGTTCCAGGGTCCTTGTCCTTCAGCAGGGCAATGGCTGTAGGGTAGTGGACAGGGGTCAGAGGGAGGAGCTTGCACAGTGGCTAGCTGAGCTGCCCACAGCTGTACTCTTCTGCTAACAAGCATTTAGGCCTCACTGGCCCTGATGGCTGTGTGGGGACAGAACTTTATTATTATTTTATTTATTTGAGACAGAGTCTTGATACATAAGCCAGGCTGGCCTTGAACTCGCTATATAACACTGGCTGTCCTCAAACTTGTGATGCTCCTGCCTCAAACTCCTGAGTGCTGGAATTATAAGTGTGTACTGCCACACCTGGCCAGGGATAGAACTTTAGAGTTCACAGGAGGTTTGACAATGTCTTTGGGCCCAAGGCCCAGAATCACCTGCTGGTGAGAGGTTCGGCCAAGGTAAACAAGCTGAGACAGGAGGAACCAAGGGCTTCAACTAGGATTGGATTTACGAACTAAGACAGAAGCCCTGGAAGTTGGAGTGCATGGGAGCAAGCTGGCTTCTCACCTTGGTCACGAGACAGGTGTGGCTTATACCAAAATTTGGATGTATCCTGGACGAACTTGACATTGCTTTGGCTTTCTTGTGTAGGGGGCTCTAGGATAGGAAGGAGTGAGTTCAGATCCCAGGATTCCCCAGTCCCCAGTTCCCCCCTTGGGGAGAATGGGTTCTCTCAAGGTTGCCCCACCCTCTCTCAAGGCCCCCATACCTGGGGGTTGGGTGGCATTATCTGGAAGCAAAGGCGCAAAGGTGACATGGTGACTGGTGCCTCTGGCTGGTGGTGACGGCTGCTCTGGGCCCCAGGGTCCTGGTTGTTGCCCAGGCCCAGGCAGGTGGCGTTTTTCAGGAAGTGGAGGCTGAGTTGGGCCATTGGTGTCATAGGATGTGGCCAGGGGAAAGGCAGGTGTGGGTGAGCTCTGAGGTGGCTCTGGGCTGGCCACAAGCCAGGGCATCTGGGTAGGCACAGGAGTGAGGGGGGACCCATCCGGGCTGTCTGGGGTGGTTCGAGGTCCATGCCAGGGGGCATGGCGAAGGCCAGGGAGCGTGGTGGGCACAGGGCCCCGAGGACTGGCACTGTCTGAGTGGCCCCCTGGGCTCCTGTCCTGAGGCCAGTCATTGGGTGAGCTGGGAGAAGAGGTCAAGGAGAAGGGACTGGGTCCCCGAGCCTCTGGCCCACTTCTCGCTGGCTGCTCAGGAGCCTTTTCAGGGCTTCCCTGGGAAACAGTTGGCAAGGCCTCACTGGGACTCAGTCTCCGAGTGGGTGCCAAGGTGGGGGACCTGGTGTCCTGCTGTCGAGTGCTGCAGAGTGAAAGGACAGATGGTCAGCAGGGCCCTGCTTGGAGCTCCCCACCCCAGCACTGCCTGCTTGGACACAGTTGTGGCAGCTTAGCCCACCCTCTCTGGGTACCTCTCTTTGCTCTGTACTGGGCTGCTGGTGTGCAGGGGTGTGGAGGGACCAAACAACTCCGAAGAAGCGCTGCACTGAACATCTCGTGGGGACCGAGGCAGTGTACTGTGCCCACTGGGGCCCTCCCTCCAGGACAGTGGCTCAGGTGACTCTGTGGTGAAAGGAAGAGGAGGGACTGTGAGCAGGAACCAGCTCTTGTATCTGGCTGAGTATTTCATACCCTGTACCTTCTTTCTTCCCATGATGTTCTAGAATCTTCCTCTGCCCTAGACATGTCCATTCTAGTGACCCTCACCTGTAGATGCCAAGGGTCCTGCTGAAGCCAGTGCATATTTTTCCCCTCTCTCCTCCACAGGGATCTCGTAGCTCAGCTTCCTGGATTGTGGGTAGGGTGGGCTGCCCGGGGAAATGGAGCCAGCCCGTGGCGAGTGGGCACCAGGGCTAGGATGCCCTCTGCCTTCACCCGGAGATACACATCTATGAGGCACCCGGCCGTATGCTGGGCAGTAACTGGGAACTGCTCCCCCATAGCCATAGGTCACCAGGGCAGGGTACCCTGGATGCCCATACCTGCCTTCGGGACACAAGGCATAGGAGCAACCCTCATGCACTTCCTCAGCTGCCTTGGGTGGCTTCAGGCAGCTGTAGTCAGGCACTGGGCCATGGTGATGCCCACAGGCTGGCAATAACAGAGGCAGTGTGTGTCCAGGCCGCACTGGGTGCAGGAGAGGCTTGCTGGCCTCACTGGCCCACCCCTCTCCTGCCTCCCTCTCCAGCCGCAGTCCATAAAGGGCTGCCGTGGGCAATGCCAGCTTCTCCTCACAGGCGGGGCATGAGCATAAGGCAGACACCGCAGGGTCCTCTAGGATCACCACCTCCCGGTAGCCTGGGGCACGGTAGCCAAAGTCCCCGTTGGCTGGCTTTGCCAGCTCAGGTGGGTAGGGGTATGGCCCCTCAGACAGTGATCTGCAGAGGCGCCTCTTCTCCACAGCGGCCTCAGGATAGCCCTGGGGAGGACCTTCATAGCCCCCACAGGGCAGCCGCCGCCTCTCCAGGGTTCCCTCTGGCCTGTAGTAGCCCCCGTTGGGGACCCCGCAGGGCTCCCGGTAGGCCTGGCGGCAAGAGCAGTGGCGGCTGAGGCCAGGCCTGTGGGCTGAATACACGCTGAGGTGGGGGCCTTCTCCTACAGAGGGCTGCTCTTCGTCATCTAGGATGGCTGTCTCACGCCCGGCTCCCCGGCCCCCACTGGCCACTCCACAGCCTCCCAGGAGGCGATCCAGCTCCAGCCGCTCAGCAGCTGTCGGGGGTGGCCGGCCGGGGGATTCGGCAGCTGGCTCTGTGGTCAGTGTGGATGAGTGACCAGAATCGCTGCTGACAGAGAGCATGGGGGGTGGCGGTGGCTCTGGAGAAGGAGCTGGTGGAGTCTGACGAGGGGCCCGCTGCACCTGGGCATAAGGACTACCATCCAGGGGTCCCCGCGTGTGGGTCAAGGAGCCTGAGTGGGAAAGAGGGGAAGAATTAAAGAACAGGGTTCCCCACCCTGGAGATTCCAGATGGGAGCCCCCTGCTGTCTGAGGAGGGAGTCTTCCTGGGGAGGAAGGAATGTGCTTCCCCCTCCCTGCCACGGCCCTGCACTCCCACCTGTCCCAGGGCCACCCCACATACTGTCCATGCTGTCCTCATGGTGCTGGTTGAAGTTCTCATACGAGTCCCAGCGCACAGCAGGCTCTGCTGTGTTGTAGTCCACGGAGACTGAGGTGTCATTCCGTGGGGTGTTTCCTAGGGAAGGGCCACCCAGGGTTTGAGGAGCTGGGACATAAAACCCTTAGTCCCCCCCAACAAGTTCTTGCTCTTACCTTTGAGCTTCTCCGGGCTGGAGGAGAAGACAAACTCCACGGAGGCTTGGAAGGGGAACCTCTCATCTGTGCAGAGGGGACAGTGAAGAACTAGGCTCTGCCCACCCCACCCTCTCCTACCTGCTGCTACCTGCCTGCCCTCACAGAGCTCCAGCCCCCACACTGCTGGCCAGACTCACCAGCCCAGGCCTCGTCCAGCTGGTCCTTAGGGAAGGTGAGCCGTGGCCCATGGATGGTACATGTGTGGAACTGAACTCGGAACACAAGAGTCCGGTCTGTCCCCCGGCTACCCTTGTGATAGCAGGTTACCTGGGGGAGGGTGGAGGTGGAGGGTCAGGCCCTTTGCTTTTTGGTGCCTCCACCCTGGCCACTAAGGAGTGGTCAGGTGACTATGTAGCCAGCAGGATTCACCCCACTCCCTACCCATTCCTGGGCTCTGTTGCTAGGATCCTCTCACCATGACATCGCCTTTGAGGAGGAGGGCTGGTTCAAGGCTGATGCAAATCTGCTGGGGACCAGGGCCTGCGATGTGACTGTGTGGCAGAAAAAACTAAGTCAGAGGCACCAGCTGGGTGCAGAGGTGGCTATGCAGTCAGGAGGGAGCTGGGAGACCAGAGTGAACCCTTCAGGAGAGACCTTCAGCTGACCCTGCTTCAGCCTGCTCATTTGTAAAATGGGTTCTATGGCGGTTGTATTAATTTTCAGGTGCAGTGGCTAGAGCCAGAAGCCCAGGTCTGGGGAGGGCAGAAAAGCAGGCATCCAGGGAACAGAGGAAGGGAGGCCCTGGCCATGGAGGGTCAGGAGCTTGGAAGCAGAGGACTCACTAGACTCCAGATGTGTAGACAAGCTGCATGGACTGGTATATTTTGAGGAAGGGCTGGAAGCCTGGAGGGGCAAAGGAGAAAGTGCGTGACGGGCACTGAGTGGAAGGGATGGGGGTGGCCCTCCCTATGGAATACTTCTTGGGTGGACTCACCTGTGCTGGGATCAAAGGCTGGCAGCATGGGCACAAGCACATAGTGTAGGAAGAGAGGGCTGCTGTTCATTCGGATGGAGCCAGACAGCAGCCCGCTGAAATAGCTGATATACCTGGTGGGAGAGTGTGCAGAACATCAGTCCCTTCCCCTAGAGGGCTCCTTGTATCACTTCAACCACACACACCCTCCATCCAAGCTTGGGGAGCCTGCTTTTCTCAGCTCCTCCTGCTGTCTTCCAGTTCACTGGAGAGTTCTTCCTTACATCAACTTCAATCTCTGTTGCTGCCTCAAAGGTTCTGTTTGTACTTGCTATTCCCTCTACCTGGAATCCCAAATCTCCTGGATCTCTGCTTCGTGTTATACTGGCTGACCCAGCCTATCCCACAAGGCTCAGCTTTTCTTTCCTTTTTTTCCCCTTTTTTTGGCATCAGGGATTGAGCAAGGACCTTGTACATATGTCCCTAACCCTTTTTATTTATTTATTTATTTATTTTTGGTGCTTAGGCAAGCACTCTAACCACTGAGCTAAATCTCCAGCCCCTAGCCCTTTTTATTTTTTTTTAAATATTTCTTTTTGTTTGTTTTGAGACAGGGTCTTGCTGTGAGGCTGGACTTGAACTCACTATGCAACCCAGGCTGGCCTTGAACTCATGGCGATCCTCCTGCCCCAGCCTCCTGAGTGCTGGGATTACAGGCATGTGCCACCACACCCAGCTTATTTTTTAAACTTTTTTTTTTAGGGGGGTGCTGGGGATCGAACTCAGGGCCTTGTGCTTGCTAGGCAGGCGCTCTTCCACTGAACTAAACCCCAACCCCTTATTTTTTAAATTTTGAGACAGGGTCTCACTAAGCTGCTCAGGCTAGGCACAAATTTGTAATCTTTCTGCCTGAGGCCCCCAAGTAGCTGGGAATCCGGGTACGAGCTACTGTATCAGGCTCAGCTTCACAGAATTTATCATTATCTGAGATCATCGATGTCCTGAGTCACAGGCTTGTTGCCTTCTGTACTGCTAAGCTCCATGAGAGCAGGGACCTGGTTTGTCCTGACTTCTCAGCACTAGGCACAGTGCCTGGCACATAGGAGTTGCCCAGTTAAGGTGCTGGATGAATGAGAGAACTCATCCTTTCCTGCCCAGGCTACTCACCGGCGCTGAGAGGGCTGCAGTTCTGTGGCCACCTTGTCCTCACAGAATTTTCGCATGGTGAGAGTAGCCAGTGCCTGGTCTGCCCTGGGGAGTATGGGGCCAGGTTGGGGGTTTATGAGTAGTTTGTCCTGGCCACCCATCCTAAAGTCTAGGAAGGATCGGTGCATGGGTGGTTCAGTGGTAGAATTCTCGCCTGCCAAAGTCTAGGAAGGAAAGAGCCCAGAGTGGTGATAGAACTAGAAGCACCACAAAACAGTCACTTGACTAGTTGTTGGACTTCAGGCAATTGTTCCCCATGCTTTATTTTCCTCATCTGAAAAATGGGGCAGTGAAACTAGATTATGGGTCAAATTGTGTCTCCCCAAAAGCTATGTACCTCAGAGTGTGACCTTATGTGGAAACAGGGTCTTGCAGACGTAACTAATTAAGATGAGATCATGCACGAGTAGGGTGGACCCTTAATCCAATTCGACTGGTCCTTATAAGAAGAGAAGAGGAGAAGACACAGAAAGAGAACACCACATGACAACAGAGGCAGAGGCTGGAGTGAGGCAGCTGCAAGGCGAGGAGGAGCACCAAGGGTTGCTGCCTCCACTGGAAGCTAGAGGCAAGGAAGGGTTTCACCCAGAATCACAGAGAGAGCAAGGCCCTGCTGACACTTTGATGCTTGGACTTCTAGCCTCTAAAATCATGAATTCTATTATTTTAAACCACCCAGTTTGTGGTACTGTTATGGCAGCCCTAGGGAACTAACAAAAGTCACCTGCTGGAGACAATGGGAGTACAAGCAAAGAACAGAGGTGAGATCAAGTTTACACTGAGACGCGCTCTCAGCACACAGGCAGGCTCCTGCAGGTGCGCAGGACGGCCACTGGGAAAGCGGTGCTCAGGTGATGGGGCCTCACCCTGCAGAGATCTTGCTGTAGTGCATGTAGGCAGAGACGATGACCCCGAGCTTGCCCTTGCTCCCCTGAGAGACAGAGAGACAGGAATGGAGAGGCTATGGGGGTCCCAGGCTGAGGGGATCCCAGCTGTAACCCAAGGCCCCAGCCCACCTTGCAGTACAGTACAACCACATGCTGCGGGTCAGCACTGAGCCACGTCTCCATGGCTTTGCAGATGGAGCACAGTTTGTCCAGAGGTGGGGCATGCAGCTCCGGCCAGCCGAAGTCCTGGACCTGTGACACAGGGGTGCAAGGTGGGGACAGGGTGTGAACAGAGAGAGATGGGTGAGGGTGCAAAAGGGATGAGAGGCAGGGGTCTGGGGCAAGGTCAGGGGCCTGGTAGTTGTCCACAACAGCCCCAGCACTATTTAAAATTTTTTTCTTGGGGTTGGGGATTTAGCTCAGTAGTAGAGTTCGATCCCCAGCACACAAAAAAAAGAAAAAAACCTTTTTTTTCTTTTGTTTTTAGTCTATTTAACCCGCCACCCCCACCACCCCACACCAGCAGTTTCTTTATACATACAGTGGCCGATACCTGCTGGCCATGTTTTGGGGTGTCCCAAGTAATTTAGGAGTCATGTGGAAGAGTGCTTTAAGAATGAAATGACTGCCAATCGCTACTACCACTAACGAAGAGGCTGGAGTCCTCTTGGGCCAGAGTAGTTCGGTTTGGTGGCCAGGCAGGCCATTTCCCCCTACCTTGGGGTTTAGGCGTGTCAGGTCATGCCTTTTCTCAGAAAGGTTGAAGAGCTGAAACGAAGAGGAGGGCTTTAGAAGGAAGTGGCCTCACACAGCGAGCGAGGCGCGCTGGAGGTGGATCCTCAGTAAGAGTCCTCTAAAATAAAGAGGTAGCTGAGGCCTGGTCCAGCTGTCAATTGCTGTCTAGGATCCTTCCCTCGCACAGTTCCTCGCTGCGCTCTGGCCCCGCCCTGGCCCCGTCGGTCTCGCCTTCCGGACTGACGTCATGGGTATCCCCGCCCATCTACGGACCTGACAGACCTCTCATTGGCTAACTCCTTCTGGCCCCGCCCCTCACCAAGTACTTGTCGCGGTGCTTGGATTGCAGCACGTGGGCCAGCTCTCGCAGGTGGCTCCGGTGTCGCTGCTCGTCGGCCCGCGCAGGGAAGGCAGCGGCCAAGATGCGCTCCGTCACGTAGGTGAGGTCCAAGTCCCAACGCCGCTCCATGAGCGGGTCCAGGCTGAAACTCCTGGGGAGGGGGCGAAGCGACCGTAGGGAACACAGGGGTAGGACACCCGGAGGTGGCCAGTACGATGGGAGGGTGTCTCGAGACGGCGGCCGTGAGGCCCGTAGAGCCCCAAGGGTGGGTGAGTCCGGAGGGAAAGCACCGCTCTGGGCGGGGAGGTTGTCCCGGGAGCTGGGGGGGGCAGTGCCCTGGGCAGAGTTGTGGGACCACTTCCGCCGCACTCACCTGGGCAGAGTGCTGCGCTGCTTAGAGTGGTTCAGGGACTTGGTGGATCCCTGGTGGGTGAAAGACTGACTGGGCATCTCTTTGGGTGCCCCCATTCTAGGCTCACCGTCTAGAGCGCCACATACAGTATTTGTGTCCTCAGAAAACCTAACACACACACACACACACACACACACACACACGCACGCACGCACGCCCGCCCGCCCGCATGCCTCGCCCATCACCTTACCAGGTGCTCTATGCGCCTTACTGGGGCTGTGTTTCGCCGCTAGAGGGAGATGGGAGGGGAAAGGGGAGTGGTTAGGGCCCAGCAAGGACCAGTCTGGCCTGGGGATGGTGGGAGGGCAGGTCCTGTCCACCCGCTGGGAGAGGAGAGAGGAGTCCACCCTAAGCAAGCCCAACAGGTCACGAACAGCAGAGGGCTCAGCTATTTTTTCTTTCTGGTCAGGAGGACCATGACCCACAGCACACCGTTTCAAGTAACCTCCAAGGCTATTAGGCCACCAGCCTTTAGACACCCAGTGAGGGGTCCCTTGCCTCCCTGTCCCATCCAGCACACTCACCAGCTCTGCAGGAGGTGGGGCCTGACAGGATGAAGTCACCTGGAAGGAGATGGAGTAAGGAGCTGTGCTCCTGTGAAATGGCTCTCCGGGGCTAGAGGATGGGGCAACCCCTCAGTTTCAGCAGAAAGGTGTAGGGGCTGTCAGTGGATGGGCGCAGGCTCCAGCTGAGGTTCTTCTATTTAAGGGAGGCTTCCCTCTGGCCTCTCAGTCCCCCACTCCTCGGGCCCCCCACTTGTTGCTCTTGGCTCTCAGCCCCCTGCCCACACAGACCCCCATTCATCCAGCCTCAGGACAGGAGTTATATATAGAGTCATACAGGCAGGCCATGGCCAGGGGCGGACACTGGCCTCTTTCACCGGGAGACCCCGCCCCTGGGCACACAGCTCCCTGAAGCCAGCTCCAAGGACCTGGGGAACCCCCCCCCAACTACCACCACATGCATGCTACAAGAGGAGAACCAGGAAACTTCCTCAGAGACAAGGCTGTCTCAGGTTCCCAGTGAACAGTGGCTGCCATCTACCTGTGATAGTGGGAGGGCCCAGGATGAGACCCTCCCAGGCATCCCGAGGACCCTTCCCCAGAGGGAAGGCACAGCCCATCCGGCTGCCCAGTCTCTGAAGTCCTGATCCCTCCCCACCCACCCCACCCTTCCTCCTCCTCCTTATTCTCCTCCTCTTCCCCACCCCCATTCTCTCGCCAGCTGCAGCCTGGGCACAGCACCAAGACAAACGCCGCCGTTTTGCTGTCCACCCGCCCGGGCCAGCCCTCCAGGGGTGGAGTAGGGTGGTTCTTAAAGGGCCCAGCATGGCATCCCCTGCCACCTAGGAGGGGGTGCCCAATGATGAGGGGAGGGTTGGAGGGTCAATGCCAGCGTGGCTGGGAAAGCCTATTTGGGGAGGTGGAAGAAACTCCAGGCCTCACAGATCAGGTACAAGAAGCAGACACCTACCTTTGCTTCACATTTTCTGTGCGTGGCTACCTTGCAAACTAGAGGGGAGAAGGGGAGGAGAGAGGTTAACAGGGGCCTAATGGGGTAGTGGAACCCTCTCCCATCTCCCCAGGTCCTAGCAGACCCCACTTCAGCTATATTGAGTGGCCAGGGGTAGGGTTTGAGGGAATAGCTCTTCCACCCAGGTACTACTGCCCAGGCTGGGCGAGGGCAGCCAGGGTTCATCCTCTAGGATGAACAGGAGCGAGGGGAAGAGAAAGGGAAGTTCCCCAATCATAAGTCAAGATGGGAAGTGGCGGAGAGTCCTGGGTCTCCTGGGTGGCACTGGGTGTGCCACAGGGAGATAGGGTTGCCTGAGGGGGAGGCAGCTGCCTCTTGGCTACCCTGGTGTCCGCTAGAGGAGCAGCACACTATAGTTTCTGTCACGTAAGTTGGTCCTAGGAGTCGTGCTGCATAGAGGTGCTGGGCAGAGGGTCTTAGAGCCACCTGGTGGAGTGCCTCACCTCTGCATGAGACGCCTGTCCCATCGATGGTCACCTTACACACTGCGCATACTGGAGCTTTCTTCCGGAAAACCTTCTCCCGGAAGCTATGCGGCTCAGCTTTCCTAGGCTGTGGGTGGGGGGACAGACAGGCAGAGGCACGAGTTCCCAGCGGGCCCATCTTCAGGCCTGGGCAAGGGCCTTGCCTTATCTCTGCACCGCTCTCCTTCCTCTATTCCCTTCTAGCTCCCGGACTCATAGCACACACTTGGCCACAGCCGTTCCAGGGCAGTCATGGGGCCTGTCCTCAACAGTGCTTGGAATGTGACCCTTGCGTCACCTTTGCTGGGTCAGCTCCTCCCCAAGGGATCACTTAGGCCCCTCACGTGGCCCCGCTGTGTGATGCCCTAGTTGCTGGGTGGGAGTG
Source organism: Hystrix cristata (assembly GCA_004026905.1). NCBI lineage: Eukaryota > Metazoa > Chordata > Mammalia > Rodentia > Hystricidae > Hystrix > Hystrix cristata. The sequence continues at coordinate 163,276 of PVJO010000942.1, read as the reverse complement.
TGCTGTGACATTATCATCTTGCCCTCCCCAGATGGAGGGCTGTGTGCAGAGTGAGCAGGGGCTCCAGACATGTATATTAGTCACAGGACCCCAGACTGAGCCCAGTCAGCCTGAGGCAGGAGTGGCCTCAGGCAGTCCTGCTCCCTGGCTCCTGCTGTCCCCACGCTCTAGGCAGCTGACACGCCCCTCCCCCACAGTCAGAACAACATGTTTACTCTTTGTGCATTGAGGCGGCAGTCAGCAGTTGTGTAAGGGAAGAGCGTAGCGCAGGAGAGAAAGGAGTGACATTTGAAAGAGATGTGTAGTTGCTTTGCTGCCTCTGGATGTAGCTCTGTCACCTCTCAAGTGGGATGCAAGCCTTGAGTGAGGAGGGGTGGACCAGGTGCCCTGCCTGGCCCCTCCCCAGCCAGAGGCACAGTGAGGCAAGAGCTGGGATTCCTGGCACTGCCCAGACCTATCTCACTCCCATCCCACAGCTTCATTCTCCCATCCTGGCTGGGCACACTTTGCTTCCTGGATAGCTCTCTTCTACCCACTGTTCTGCTGCCCAACTTCCTTGCCCAGACATTCAGGGGTATTAGTTCGTGTTATCCTGAGCTGGTTCTGGGTAAGGCTGGGAAGAAGTGGGGAAAGGCAGTGACTAGGAGCACCTCTAGTCTCTGACTGTCCTTGGAACTTTTCTGGGCTGGGCCAGCCTTGTAGGACCCACTAGGATACTTGGGTGTACTGGGTGTTATCAGCATATACAGACAGTGTCAGTGGAAAGCCAACCCCCAGTTCAAAGCACTCTGTAGACCTGGCCTCCTGGCTGCCCTTCCTGCCACCCTCCCACGCCATTTTCCCACAGCTTTTCTAGCTAGGGAAAGGACCTGATCTCCCACCCCTGCTCTAGGCCTCCAGGATAGTGCCCGGCTCAGGTTTGGGGAACCAGGACGCCCAGGGCTGGCCTGAGCTGCAGTCAGGAAAGGGACAGAGAAACCAAAACAGATAGCAAGATCTGCTCTAACCTAAACATCTGCTCAACCTGCAGCTCCACCACCCAGGGGCCAGAGGGGTACTGGGCTGCAGGGTGAGGGGAGGAGGGCTGGGGAAGCTGGAGCTGGGAAGAGGGTCTGGCCTCAGTCTGGCCCCTCCCTCCCCCACTACCCACACCTCCACCCAGCCGTCTTTGCCCTGTCACAGGTGGTCCTACCCTGCTGGTGGCCCGGCTGCTGTCCCTCCGCCCCAGGGCTCTGAGCAGCCTCTCCACGGGGCTGCTGGACTTCATGGTGTCCGGCTGGTTGGGGTGCTGGCTGTGGGGCCTGAACAATGCTGGGACCTGGCGGGAGGCAGCTGCTTCCCCTGGGCGGAGGGCTGGCTGTCTGGCTGGTGTGAGAAGAAGCCTGGCCCTGGAAGTGGAGGGAAGTGCAGGCGGGAAGGGGGCAGGTCGCTGCTCCAGGAAGTGGGGGGAGGATGTGGGGAAGGCCAGGAGATCAGATTCCCAGGATCTACCCTGCTGGGAGGGTCAGCCCAGGATCTTTTGCTCCCCACTCTGTCTTGGAGCTGCCCTACACCCGGTGATCCACCCTACCCAGGGATCTGCAGGGATCCTTGGTCCTGAGATCAGCCCCTCTGGGGGCTGGGTGGAAATTCAGGTCTCAGGGCAGGGCTCAAGGGCCAGTGGGGAACACTGTGTCCCAGTCAGCCTGAGTTTGAACTCTCAGGCTCTCTGGGGACTTCCCACAGGGAGGAAGTGGGGCTGGGAACCACTATCCACAGCACTCCAGGAGCCAGTGTCCTGAGGCTCGGGAAACAAGAGACTGAGAGGCAGCTTCCTGCCTCAGTTTTGCTGGTTGTAAAGTAGGAAAAAGAGGATGCACTGCCCATCCTCACTCCCATGCACCCTGCCAAGGCCCAGTTCCAGCCAAAAGACTGCCCTGCCCACAAGAGGAATCCATTCTCCTGCAGCCCAAGGCCTTCCAGGCCCTTCTTCTGAGGTCCCAGGCTGCTCTGCTCCACAGTCCCAACCCCCATTCCTTGGCTTTGTTTCAGTTACACCTCATAGATCCTTTGCCCTGCACCTGACCCCAGGCCTGGATCATCCCCCCAAACCTGAATCTACCTTCGCCGCTCTCGTGGCTCTGCCTGTCTTCCTCAGGGCCCTGAGCACTGGACAGGAGGCTCTCTCCCAACAAGTACTCCACCCCCCTCCAGGGCCTCCGGCCTCCTGCCTCCCTCCTGGGAACATGGCCAACTTCCTCTCCCAAGAGTCAAGGAAAAGAGGTGGATGGGGCCTTGGGAAGGGGGCAGTAATCTTCCTAAAGCATAGAAGTCAGTGGCCTAGGGGTGCCAGGCCCAGTCCCTGGACAGCAGCCCTTTGGACTGGCTGAAGCTGTCACTTGAGACAATGTGCAGATGCACCCCTTCACTCGCATGGTATTTACTGAATGTCCTAGTCTCAGGCAACTCCCCCAAATCTGGCTTCTCCCACCGGTTCCTCACTTCCCTCCTCCTCCCTCATGCCCATCCCATCTAATCCTGCAGAAGTCTAATCCTGCAATTTCTGCGATGAGCCCTGATTTGGGATACCTGTTCAGACACCTCTGGGGACCTGCCTGGACGGGGCCTAGACTGTGGCTTCTCCCTGGAAGCTCCAAATCTAGGCCAGGACGTCTGTCCCCAGGGTACCTTGGCCAGGAGGTGGCATCTGTGTGGCAAGGTCGGAGCCTCTGGCCTGTAATTAGAGAGGGACACTGGCTCTGCCAGTGCCCTCCACCTTTCCCTGGCTGTGCCCCAGGACACTCGAGGTCCGTGGCAGGTGGGCGACTGGGCCTGACCTGGTCCAGCACCCAGCCCTGCTGGGGAGAGATGAACACTGCAGTGGTTGGGTGAAGGTGTCGTGTCTGTGTGTTGCCCCCCCTCCCCATGTGGCACACAACCTGGACCAGAACCTCTCTAGCATTCTTCTTCCCATCCCTGCTGTCTCCAGAGGAGCTGAAAGTTTTCTCCCCTGGAAGAGGTCGGTAAGGTCTGACCTTCACTGGTCTCAGACCCTGGCTACCCAGTCCCAGCGAGGAGGTGACCACCAAGCAGTGAGGGGTGGAACTACGTCTTGTGTTGGGTGGCACCATCCCTGTGGCTTTGAGTCCCTTCCCAACCCTGCAGAGCACCTCAGGGGAGGCGGAAAAGCAGCTCACTGGCAGACGGCTGTGTAGGCATCACCAGACCCCCATGGACCCTTAGATTCCAGCCGGCTAAGGCTAGGAACTTTCTGAAGCCTGTCACCCTTTCCCCCAGCTGGGGCCCCTCTTTCTCCGAAACCCAAGCCCGTGGGTTTGTTTGGAGAAACCCCACCGCCCACACCCCTCTTCCTGGAAATAGCTGTGGTTGGATGAGAGGCTGGGAGCTTGGCCACGGAGGACGGGTGAGGCCCAGGGAAGGAGAGGGGGAAAAGGGGCGGTGCGCGAATGTGCCCAGAGGGGTGGGGGGATTGAGGGTAGAAGCAGAAAAGGACCGGTGTGGGCTGGGGAAGAGATCAGACTCATTGGTGCCTGGTTTCGGCCTCAGTGTCCCCAGGCTCGAAGGAGTAGTGGAAAACACTCGCACGCACTCTGCTGGGCCAGGGCCTGAGCGCTGCTGCCAGCTGCAGAGGGCTGTGTACAACATGCGACCGGCGCCTGGCGTAGGGGGTGGGGGCGGAGTGCGTGGCGCGACAGTGCAGCCGAGCCCGACTGGAGGTGCGCCCGGACGCGGAAGGCAGGGCGGCCCGAGCGAGTGGCACCCCTGCTGTACCTTGCCCCGCCCCCTGTTCACCCTCTCGGCCTCCAGCCGCGCCCAGCTCCGGCCGCCCGCCTCGGACCTGGGACCTAGCTCAGCCTCAGGGCACCCGAGGGCCCCGCTGCGCCTCTCGGACCCCCGGGTCCCCCGCGCCCCCTGGTGCTCGCCCCGGGCACTGCCCGCGCGGTGTGACGCAGAAGCCGCCGTCGCCCGCCCGCCCTTCCTTCCTCCCGGTGAGGCGCGGCCACTCACCTGCTGGGGGCGCCCAGCGGGGCGGGGGCGCGGCGGGGCGGGGCAGCAGCAGGGGGCGCCTCTGGGCCATCCCATCCCGGCCTGCCGCGCCGTGGGGCGCGCAGGAGGCGCGGGGCGGCGGGAGCGGGCGTTCGGCTGGCTGCCTCCCGCCCCCGCCGCACGCTGCGCCCTCGGCCGTCGCCTCCGCCCGCCCTCGAGGCTCCCTCCTTCCCCGGCTCCAATCCCCACGTTCCGCCGTTCCCCGCCCCCGGCCGCCTCCTTTCTCCCTCTTCTCCTCCCCACTTTCTCCGGCGAAGCCGAGCTCGCCGAAGGCCGGGAGTAAGAGAGCGTGCAGACTGACAGAAGCCACCGAGTCAGGCAGAACCTCGCAGCCAGGGAATAGAGCTGAGCAGAGATTTGGAGAAAGACGGCTCAGGGCACACAGGATGGGAAAATCTCGGAGAGGGGGAGACCCGGAGATGGCGACTGACAGTTGAGGAGGAGACTGATCGGCGGCACACAGGCGAGAAGAAACGCATGTGCCAGACAAATGCAGAAGAAAAGGAGGACATAAATCTAAAAGAGAAAAGAAACGGGTGCAGAAAACGGCCCAGAAGCCTCAACCTCTCCCTACAGCCCCTCCTCTGGAGTGTATGAGGGATCTGGCCCGACCTGAGGGCCGCTCTGAACACGGCTCCTGGTCCTCCGTCTGCCCCGTGGGAGACTTCTGTGCCATCTCTTCTCACAAGAGGACTCGGAGCCGAGGACTGCACAGCAGGTTCAAGCCCACACCTTCACCCCAAAGCAGCTCCAGTAGTTCCCCCCCAACCCGGTCGCCTGGTTTGGAGTTGTGCCATCACTAAGGTCTTACTTTTAACTCAAGTCCTAGACTTCCCAGTGGAAGTTCTTTCTATGTGATTTAACCTCACGCCCTCCTTTCTCAGTGTCCGCATCTGGTACTGATTTCTGGAATTGAGATAATGGGTCATAGCGCTGGTTTGTGCTACTCTGGAGGGAAAGGTGGAGGGGAAAGATGAAGTCGGGGTGTCTTAGTAGCTCTGAACCTACTGCCAGTCCTGATTCCCCAGCGTTCTTTAACAGTGAGCATTTCCTTTTTTTGGTGGGGGGCAGTAGTGGGGAGTGAATCTAGAGCTTTGCTTATGCTAGGGAAGTGCTTTGCCACTGAGCTGTGCCCTCAGCATAGCAGTAAGCATTTCCTGAAACTCTCCCGATGTTATCCTCCCCGCTGCAGCTTCCATGATGAAAACTGGAGGGGGCGGGAGAGGACTCTGAGAAGCCAGCCCCCCAGGGTTCCATGCCCAGAACCTGCCCAAAGCAGGTGGCATTGCTGGCTCCAAGGCCCTGTGGGCCTCCTCGTCTCATCTAGCCCAATCCCTCCTGTGCTTGTCTTTGGCAAGAGGAAGTCTGGTTCTGGTTACCAGGGAGTGGAGTACCTGGCTCCAGTCTGGTTGCAGGGAAGAGATTGTGAAGCAGGGCATGGTGATGTGGAGCCCCTGAGACTGGTGTTTGGGAGGGGTGGCTATGGTTGGGACGGGAAGCCTTGATTTCACTGCTCTTGGCTGAGTTTCAGAGGTTAGGGGAGTCGCTGGGCCTGGAGGGAGGGATGGGGAGGGAGGTGCTGGGAGGGGCAGGGGTCAGGGAAAGCAGAGGAGAGTGGCAGGGATTGAGGCTACTGGGAAAGGGCAAGACTGAAGGTCGTTCTGTGTAGTTTGGCAAGATGTGAAGATGTGTTCATTTCTTTGGAGCCTGCATTTTTTTTTTTTTTTTTTTTTGTGGTGCCGGGGATCGAACTCAGGGTCTTGTGCTTGCAAGGCAAGCACTCTAATCACTGAGCTAAATCCCCAGACCCTGCAGCTAGCTTTTTTAACATCTCACCCTTCCCAGTATTCTTCAAGGGCTGTGGCTGGACCCTGGGAGGCCTGCTGCAGAAGTGGGTTCTGACCTAAAGGCACGGAGGGACTTGATTGGCTCCCAGAGGTGGGTGGGGCTAGAACTGCACACGCATGGGTATTGCTGCTCTGCCTGGCCAGCCAACAAGAGGAACTTTGGAGGTTCCAAGGAATTGGAAGTGGGTCACAAGATGGGTAGCTGAACTCCCAGCTCAGGCTTAATTTCTACCCTCAAAGTGGGGATCGGGGGGGAAGGGTTCTGCAGGAATGTGATGAGAAAGAGTAGATTATACAGGAAGTAGCTTGGTGGGGTGGAATAAAGATAGGGGTTCATGGAGCCAGCCAGGCATCTTGATACCAGCTCAAAGGAGCAGGAGTATGGGAAGGTGAAGAGAAGGGGAGAAAGCCAGGCTGCTGTTGTTAAAGGCGAAACCGAATTTCTGGAACAACCTCTGACCTCCCTCCATGCAGGTTTTCTTACCTTGACTATGCAGAGAGAGGCCCATCTTGGCACCAAAAGCGAGGTAATCCCCTCTTCTATGGCCTGGGGTGAACCCATACCTGTAACTGCACCCAGGTCTCTGGGGTGGAAGGGACCAGAGGAGGGCGCTTTGGGAGTGTAAGGCTGTCCTGGCTGGAAGACCACTGTGTCAGGAGGACTTCTTGGAGGGGTTTGGGCGCTAGCAACCAGGAAGAGCGGGGGAAGGGGCAGAGCTCGCTCCAGAGGCGGATCCCCTGGCTCAGGACAGAGAGTGTATTGTCCAACCAGAAGGTTGCTGCCACTGGGCGGGGAGCATGTTTCTTCCAAATTTCTTTTTGGGGAGGCGGGTAGGGTGAGGAAAGGCAAATCCTCTTTTACTTGTGGCCCTGTGGGCTACAATGGTTGCTGAGAAACGAGGCTTATTTAACAAATACTGCTTCCCAAAAGCAGATGTGTAGCTCTGACTTCTTGAGAAACCAGACGTGGGCTTGTATAGCACTTGAGTTGACGCCCTTCAGCATGAACTGGGACCCACATTGGGATTCACAGCTCCACAGCATGGAGCTCAGTTCTGCTAAGTCGGGCTCTGTGACCTGAAGTACACACTCCAGCCAGCCCCTTCTGTGCTCTGCCCCCACGTCTCTGGTAGCTCAAGATGTACAGGACACCGGCAGTGAAGGACGCCCACCCCAGACCCTGCAGCTGGGCTAACGGCAAGGCCCACACGTGGCCGGTCACAGCTGAGCATTCAGCCATGCCAGAGCCTAGCTTTTCCTTAGAGCACCCTCTTGGGACATAGGGAAGTTTCTTTCTGCGTACCCTTTCTGTACACCAAACATAAGCTGTTTTCAATAAGCCTTTCCCAATTTGTCCTCTACTATCAGTGAGTGGCTTTGAAAGGGAGGCTGGTGGATGTGACTGAGCCCTGGACTTGCTCCTCCAGTGTAGCTGTAGCAGGCAAGCATCGCCTTGTGGGTGGGTGCTGTAGACACCTGGGCAGCAGGCTTTTTCCCGTCAATGTAGCAACATGCTGAGCCCCTGCTCACTCAGCTCTGCCAATTTTGGAGATTGATGGACTTGCTAAAAACTAGGAAGGCCACTGCTTCAGTTGGCTGGCAAAACCATCTGTCACTCTTGCCCACCTCTTCTCACAAAACCCCCTTCCTTGGCTCAAACTCCCCAAATCGTATCCTGAGCATCTTTCTGTCCTCCACTCCCTCCCGATGACTGCAGGGATTCTCTGCCACGTCCTAGCCCCTTTCCTCCCATGCAACAATGACCAGTCTGTCTTTAGCCATTTGGAAATTTCCCACTGGACCTGAGGCATGATTCAGAAAGCCTCTGTCCTGGTGACCCAGAGCAGCCTGCCATCCAGACTCCAGCCAGCAGTGTGGAGTTAACGGTCTCACGCACGAAGATAGGGCAAGGGCCTATGGAGGCACCATGCCAAGGCTGTACTCATCTTTTAGATCACTTAAGACTATAGGACTCCAGGATCACAGAGGTGACAAAAGTTAGTACAGGCAAAACATGCTGGAGGGGGAGCTGGGATGATTCCCACTTCTTGGACCTTGAATTTCTCTTCTAGCTCCACCCTCTCATTTTGCATAGATCATACCCAGTGCTGAATGAGGAGAGTGGGAGGAGCAAGCTGTCAGTGGTGGGCCAAATAAAACACTAGAGTATGGAGTAGTGTGTCAAAAGAAATTTCAGCATTAAAATGAATTTTAAACATCAGATTTATTTGGAGAAAACAAAAAACCCCACAACCCAAAGGATGGGATTTTACATCTCAAGACATCTCCCAGGTAGTAAGTCTACAGATTACAAATCATTTTCATAAAGATATTTTTGTACAAATTTTACACGTATTCAGGAGTGGGACATAAACCAATCCTGTTTCTATTTAGTGGGGGCAAGGCAGGGGAGTGGGACAAAATAGCTTTTTTGGATGCAACTATTCAGGACAGCAGACATGAAGAGGGCAAATTCTGCCTTTTCATTATCTACGACCAATGGTTTAAAAAGCAAACCCGTTCAACTTCGGGTATGTCTGAAAGCCCACTTCCAATTAAGGGTAACTCGCTGGGTATAGCTTTAGTCCGCTGGATAAAGGGCTCGCTATGCCCACTGCTGCAGCATGCACACATTCCCCCCCCACACACACACACTGCAGGGCCAGCGCGGCTCTAACCTGGCACTGGGGGGAGAAGGGCCTGCAGACAGAGACCAAGCATCATCTGTCGGCACATAAAAAAGTAAGCTATCATTGTGTTGAGAGAGAAACCAGGATCTTGTTACATAGTTCTTTCCTTTATCGTTTATTCTCTCAAGGGAAGCTAAAAACCACACACTGGTCCAGGCCACGTTATAAACCCAAGCATCGGTGTGGCATTTCAGTAAACAAACTTGTAAAAACCAAAAATCCCCACACCTCCCAATCAAGGTTGTTCAGCTTCCAATTTAACTGTCCCTATTTATCCATACGTATTCGTCACCAAAGATCAACTCTAGAGTGTCTGATCTATGAAAAGGGTCAGAACAGCAGGAGCAGGCATGGATGAAGGGAAGTAACGAGAATTAAAAGACATCAAAGAGCTGGTTTGAGAAAAGCAGTGATTCTTCATGTCACAGCATCCAGTGGCTGAGATATAAAATGCCCAAGAGGCCATACTTGTGACTTTTATCTAGACACTAGTCTTTGGGAGGCAAGATGGTAAGAGTCTGGACTTTTTTTTTTTTTTTTTTTGGTTTTCTTAGACAAGGTCTCACTGTGTGGTCCAGGTTGACCTCAAACTCAGTGATCCTCCTGTCTCAGCCTCCCAGGCATGTGCCACCACGCCCGGCCCTAAGAGACTGAATGTTTTAAAGCTTCAAGGTTTCAAAAGAATGTGAATATATTTGAACTTTTCAGAAAGGGTAAGATAAAGGACAAAACCAGGACCCAAGACTCGGAATTCCCATGACCCCTAAGTGCTTCCTGCTCCAGGAAATAACCATGTGTTTACTGAAGGTCACACCATTTCCCCCTACTACCTGGTGCAAAATCCACCACCTCCCAAAAGCTTCTTTTCCAAGCACGATTTCCCCATTATTTTGGTCCCGAAGCAGTCCTATTCTTTAGTGGCCTGTAGACACACTCCCAACTACCCCCCTGGGGGGTAAAAAATAAAAGAATTTCCCCTAGGCTGGCCCCAACAACTCAGAATTAAAATAAGAGGAAGGGCTGGCAGCCTCCTGGAGACAAACAATTTGAGAGACTAAATCTACCTTTCCAAGGATGGAAAATTTATTCAGATAATGCTTGAGAATTCATATATGCCACAATAGGATAAGAATGAAAAGGTAGAACTCTTACTGTTCCTTATACCTTCCCTACTGCTCAACCAATCCAGACATCACATCACTGTCATTACCATTTCTGCTAAATGGAGGCCCCTCGGCACTAATCACACAGGCAACTGCATGGTATCCTAAGAACACACCACAACTTCTCCATTAAAAAGCTGTAGTCTCTGTCTCTCTGGCTATATTGGTGATTCTCTGGTTACTTCAATACTTTAAAGGCTGCAGCAGCATGCAAAAGAATTTCATTTTTTAAAAAGAGTTAAGAAAGGTCTCCAGGAGATGGTGAGTTTTATTTTGCCTTGTCTGGATAGAGGTTTGATTTGCTCTCGAATGTTCCAGGGTGGAGAAAGACTAGGAGAAAGCACAGGATGTAGAGGTCTATTCAGTGTAGTCTTCTCCCTCATTCTCATCTTCACCATCCACGGAGAGAGCAGCATACTTGCTTGCAGAACTGAACTTCTATAAAAGATCAGAGTGACAAGACAGTGAAGATGTTGGATTCTCCTGTCAAAAAATCATCAAAGAGCTGGATGTGGTGGCACACGCCTGTAATCCCAGCACCTAGGAGGCTGACGCAGGAGGATCACCATGAGTTCGAGGTCAGCCTGGGCTACATAGCGAGACCCTGTCTTAAAAAACCAAAACAAAGAGACTTAGAAACTTTGGCCAAAGAGGGATGACAGTTCAGACTATGCCCACGTGCCTGCTCATGGAGTTTTCCAGACCAGTCAGGGAGAGGGTCAGCCACATGGTACTTTTTACCTTCAGGAGGAGTGAGAGTGAAGAAAGATGGCACTGAGGAAAGAAACATTATCTAAACTTCCTTCACTAGTTTGAAGAAACACCTATGCCTTATTTCCTGCCACTCTGCAGCCCCAAATGTGAAGGGGAGCCCAATGGCAAGAGTGAACAAAAGAAGTTGAGGGCAAGCCTTTAACACTCACGGAGGCTGGACTTTCCTCAGGTTTCTTTGGCTCAGGTGCAGATCTAGAGTCTTGATCCTTTTTGCCATCCTTCCTGAAGATTTAAGCAGAAAACCGCATCTCTGGAGGGGCTCCTCCAACACACAGGGGCACAGATGCACTTCTGAGGCACTGAACAGTACCTCCCTCCCGAAACAGTCTGTGCTATCTGGGTACTGCATCATCTCCTGGTTCTCCAAATGTAACTGTCTATTTGCTGACTTTACTTTGTTGACAGTAATCTGGTGGTTCTTAGAAAACCAAAAAAATTCCTAATGACAAGACCCATGCATCTAACACCACAGAAAAGACTTACAAATAAGAAAGAATACATGCGTACCTATCTGAATCCTTCCAGTGGTCTCTGTTCCCTCCATCTCCTGGACCACGGCTGGAGTTCCCAGTTTGGCCTTTTTGGACACTCACCCCATCCATTTTATTCTCATCTGCTTGAGTACAAATGCAAAAACAAATCGAAGGCCAATAAAATGACCAATCTCTGTGTTTCAAATCTGCTTTAAACTGAAGAATACTGGGTCCACATGTGCTGAGAGAAATTAAGTCTCATATCAGTGCAACTTTCCTCCAAACCCCCTCCTTCCCACATCCTCCACATCGCACAGTACTCCTGAACCAAACAGGTCCAATTAAAAACTTCCATTGCAGCACTGGGCTACCTTAAAAAGCAGGCTGGAAATAAGGACTATCATATTCTGTAGAAACTTTGGCCTACTGATGGTAACATTTCTAATTTGGACAGAATGTGTTCATTTCTTCCCAAATTTGCCTCCTGATTTAAAAAACTGGTTCTATCAGGATAGGACAGGGCTCCAAACTTTCTCCAGAGGCCACTCCTGCCCTCTACTGGCAGGAAAAGGTAGATAATCAAAGAACTGTCATCACAAAGTCAGGTGCAAGGCACAAGGACTGGAAAGATCTCTTATTGGGTAGAGCCCTCGCCTACATCATGACAAGGTCCTGGGTTCAGTAGTCAGCACTGGAGGAAAGAGGAATGAATTTTAGATGTCAGGTACCTTTTCATTTAGACCTCTAACTAGATGAAAACCTACTTCTCTACTATGGGCTTACCTTTCCTTGCCGGTCCTTCCTCAGAAGGCTGAGCTGGCGCTACTTTGACCCCACCACTAGAAGGAAAACATTCATCAGTTGTTTCGGAGAGAAAACAGGTAAGAAATTTACAGTCATTCTCCAAATGCAGTAAGCATTACTGAAACCTAACAAACCCACACGTAATGTTATGGAATATTAAAATATAGGAAAGACAACAATAAAAACAGTAATTTGAACACTCATAAGTGCCTTGTATTTTTACAATCATCACAAGTGTGCAAGTTAAATAGCAGTATGCCTTTATAAATAAGAGAAGACTTAGAGATATGAGATTTTAGAGAAGTTATGTGACAACCTAAGGCCGTACTGCCAACGGGTGCCAGTAGGAAGACTGATTTATACTGTTTGCAGATTTTGGTGACATAAATACTCCCGTCACAGTCAATTCCAAGCCACCAAAGTGGTGTCAACCAGTTATCAAAACTCCAGAAAACTGATGACTGGCTCTAAATAAGCCAGCTCCAGCATATCGCTGCATGTAAACTAAGAGAACAGAGATACTGTAACAGGCTGTATAAAGTCAACATCCCGCAGGGTGCTTTCCATCCTAACACGACACTTGTAATTCCAGGCTAACCATCTGCTGTTCCAAGCCGACTCACCTTGTAGGGGATGGCTGTTCTGTGTCTGAGCTCTGAGATCGAGCAGGAGGGTTAGAACTTCGCTTCACCCACGCATTCTCCTTTGGTGGAGGGGCTGGCATTACCTTTAGAGGCTGATCAGGTTTGGGAGGCTTAGATGTTGGAGAGTGACAGTCTTCCTCCTTATTGAGTGTTTCATTTTCTAGAGACTTCTCACTCTCTCTCCTTCGGGCATCTGTGAAGTCAGAATGGGAAGGTGAAATTATCGGGAAAAACAAAATACTTATAACTCAAACATCTACTAGATCATAAAGCAGTGGAAAATGGCCTCCATTCATGTTTATCATTATTTTGTTTTGAGACAGTGTCACTCTATTTAGTTCAGGCTGGGTTGAAGTGATCCTCTTGGTTCAGTCTTGAGTGCTGGGATTACAGGTGTGCACCACCATGCCCAGCTCTATCATTATTTCTAAATGGAGACCCAATTAGGTTCCCAATAGATGGAATGAATTATCTCTAAACCAGTGTTTTCTACATGTCATTTTGAGAAAAATGCTTTATTGGTGCACAGAAAAATGAATGAGAAAAGCAGTAATTGTGTGTATCTTAAAGGACAGCTATCTGGTTTGTCCTAGGAAAGAATGAGTATTCGTATTTTAAAATTATAGCTTTCCTATCTACTATCTAAATTCCCCATGTTCAAATGGCCTTACCTGCAAAGTGGCACGTATGCATGAGAAAAGTCCTATGCTGAAACTCCAAACTCCAGTACCCAATGCTCAACTTCAACCCAGAAGCTCAACACATGATACAACTGCATTTATATAATAATAAAATCATACGAGGGTGTGTGTGTGTGTGTTTTAAAGGGCACTAAGTGTCTCCTTAAAACAAAACAAAACAAAAAAAACCAAAAAAACCAACCCCCCCAAAAAACAAGAAGCCTTTATGTCAGAATCTTACTAAATTTTAAGCGCAAGAGCTACAAAAGCAGGCATGCAAATCAACCCAGTAACATCATGTTTCAACCGAACTGCAAAAAGGGGTGTTATATTTTGTTACTGAGAGACTACTCTGGTATGAATTATTTCCAGAAAACTCCTATAACACTTGGATGAATTTCCAAATCACTCTGGGCTTGATCCTTGTTTTGAAATGCTTAAGTACCAATTATTTAAAGGTGGGAGGAAGTGCCCTCAAAAAACACTGGATCACAGTAAAGGAAGGGAGATACTACATCTGAAACATTCAGGTTTCCAAAACATGTTAAGTGCTTGTGAGCAATTGGTAATTAGTGAGGAACAAAGCCGACTAGAGTAACATCCCTTGAGAACACCGCTCTAGTCATATGCAACACCAAAAAAGGCTGGCCTTGGCCTGGGGATTTAGCTCAGTGGTTGGAGTGCTTACTTAGCATGCACAAGGTCCTGAGTTCAATCCCTGGCACCAAAAAAAAAAGACTGGCCTTGGGAGGATCTTACTACTAACTGTGCTGAATAAGTAAGACAGAAAATCCAGGGACAACATTAGCAGTCAAGTATACTCTTCAGCAGATTATCAAACAAATCATCCAGGTCTACTCTGGTACCCATTCCTCAGACTTTCTGGGAATAAATGATTGTAGACTCGGATCAGTTCATAGTAACTCAGAGTTTATAACCCAATTTAATACTGTAAAGTCTCTGCATTCTTTGGTTATAGACGATTTATAGAGAACAGTAATATGATACCCACCCTGGTCTGACTTACTTCTGCCAGATGGGGCTGAGGTCCCAGTCTGTGATGACTCACTTCCTGTCCTTGACCTTTCCCGTTCCTGAGTTTCTTCACTTCGCCAGCTTGGGTGCCTGCACAAAAAGAGACTTAATAAATACACTGTGTCTTGTTCAATGAAGGCTACTGCTGCCCATGACAATCCCCTAAGAACCATCACTTATTAATATTTTATTGTATTTCTACTCTGAAGCAAACACCCAGATAATACAACCAGCATATACACAAACAAAAATATGAAATAATTTCTAGCTTACATTTAACATAAAACATTTCCCCTTTTTAAATTTTTTTAATTTATTTTTTAACATAAAACATTTTCTGTTCTACCCCCAATAAGTTGAGAAAAAGTAAATGTAGTTTTTTTTTTTCTTTTGGTACCGGGGATCGAACTCAGGGCCTCATGCTTGCGAGGCAAGCACTCTAACCACTGAGCTAAATCCCCGGCCCATAAATGTAGTTTTTATTAATCTCATACTATAGCTGGTGCAACAGAAATTATGGATTCCATTCATCTCCACAATGCATTTTTTTCTCTGTACTGCAACAAGAGCTAGCAAATTTTTCTTGAAGGGCTAAACTTTCTTTACAAAAAGATGCACAGACCATAAATTGCTCACTCCTGTATTAATTATATTTGTGACAGGAACAGGACAGGAGGCCTTTTGAAAATTGCAAGGTATGGAGACTTCTTTGTTGTGTGCAACTGTCCCACACAAATCTCTCAAATGTCCCCCCCAACCAAACTACTCTGGAACTGCAGGTGGAAAATCCACAGATGAAGATAACTTCACCTTTCCCGAGGCCGTCGTTCTAGTTTTGGCTCGTCCAGCTGACGCTGCAATTTCTCCTGCTCCTTTTGTAGCCGTTCCTCCACTTCTCTTTCTCTAGCAGCTGTGTCAACAGGCTTTGCCCCTCCGAAGATAGAAGCCGCTCGACTGGACTGGGAGGTGCTAGCAGAGGAATCATCTTCCTTAGGAGTACTCCGAGGCTTTAGGTTCAGTTTGGGTCTTTGGGGGGGACCTAAGTTAAATGAAACTCTAAGTAATCGTTTTCTAAATCATCAGAAGCTAATGGCTGAAAAGCCCAACTGATTCCCGGACATGGATTTAGGAAATGCTGTATGGGATTTAAGTTAGCCGATCCAGCACAGAAGGTGGATGAGAAATCCTTAGAAAATGGGTAGTTTAAATAACCAAGTTCCATTACTGTTTCCTCCTCTACCAGATCCATGATACAGAACTGGACTGTCAGACTACAACTGATAAACACTTAAGTGGCAAATTAGTCATTATATCATAATTACTTTTACCTGCTAAGAAATTTTCAACTATGATCAATTACTAAACAAAATTATCTTGCTCAATTATCTGGTCCCCCCATCCCCAAAAAAGGGAGCTGGAGATTTAGCTCAAGTGGTAAAGTGCTTCCCTAGCAAGCACAAGGCCTGGAGTTCGATCCCCAGTACTTTCCCACCAAAAAAATCCCAGCACTTGGGAGACTGAGGCAGGAAGATCACCGTGAGTTTGAGGCCAGTCTGATAGTCTGGGCTCAATCAATCATTTTCTTTCTTTTTTTTGAGACAGGGTCTTGCTATGTAGTTCAGGCTGGCCTCGAACTTGTGCCCATCCTCCTGCCTCAGCCTCTGGAGTGCTGGGATTACACCATACTTGGTATCAGTCAATCAATCAATCAATCAATCAAAAAAAGGAGGGGAACCATCTCATTAGATCTTGTTCCAGAAAGACAAAGATAACTGGGGCTAGTGGGAAGAATGAAACAAAGTAGAGAACGTATTAGGAGGCAACCGCCACAAGGCCCAAAGACAGCAACAGTGACTCTGTCAATGGACAGATGATAGAATTTTTAAGATTACACAGTATTTGTACAGGCATCCAACTCACTGTTGTGACAGAGTAGTAAATACTCAATAGACCAATTGCTTTTTGTTGTCTTGACTGAGGAAATAGGTAAGAGCCATCCTTTTAAGAAAAAAAGGTATTAGAAAACCAGAAACACTGCACTTTCTGTTCTATTTACTCGAAGGAAGAAAGTCGTCTTTTTTTTTTTGGTGCTGGAGATTAAACTCAGGGCCTTGCACTTACTTACCAGGCAAGTGCTCTACCACTGAGCTAAATTCCCAAACCCAAGAAAGTCTTTAATGCAGTAGAATTTCCATATGGGTCTGATAAATTGTGTCACCACTGTTTTCTAATTACTTGCTAATATCTACCTTCCTCTTTCAGGGAATTACAAAAGACAGTATTGTGGATACAAAGCCCTTGACACAAAGCTTAGGACCATTGCAAGTTGTCAAGTAATTCAAGACAGAAAGAATTCTGGAAAAAAAAAAAAAGAATTCTGGGTCAGACCCCAACCTTTCTGATTGCATCAATGAAGTCAGAACATGAATGGTGGCTACTTATTAATAACTTCTGACAGTTGAACTTAACAGTATGCTTTAAGTTCTAGCATACAGGTATAATTTTAGAATAAGCACATTAAAATCTCACCATGAAGTGACAACCATCAATTATCGTGGTACAATGGAACCAAAGTGCCAATTAATGGCTATGGGAGTGTTTATCTGAATTTCATTTCCTTTACTTCAAAAATGGGTTTAACACATTCTAAGTAAAATTTATTGAATATGATTACAACATAAAAATGTCTTATAAAAAATTTTTCCTTTTCTATTTACTTTTTAAATTTTAAATGAAAAAAAATCCATATAACAAAGTCATTTAATGTGAAAAGGATTAGACTTTATTTCCATTATGCTGTCCTCTGCCAATGTTTTGATATGCTCTGTTGCACATAATGTATAAAATGTGTTTCAGCCAGGAAAGGTGGCACATGCCTGTAATCCCAGCACTCCGGGAGGCTGAGGCAGGAAGATCGCTGTGAGTTTGAGATCAGCCTGAACTACATAGTGAGACCCTGTCTCAAAACAACAACAACAACGTTCCAAATCCCTCAAGTGAGCACAAATGTAATTTACAACTCAAGATTTTTCCTGAATTTTTCCAGTGTCTATTCCAAGTAAACCAGAGAAAATGGTTACCTCTGTCGTCACGCCTGTAATCGTCCCGGGAGTAATCATCCCTGGAGCCCCAGGACCGATCGTCCCGTCTGTCATAGCGGTCTTCGTAGCGGTCTCCACCTCCTCTGTAGTCATCATCTCTACGGTACCCACTACCAAAGGCTCTTCTGCCACTGCCTATTCTGGAATCATAGCCTATAAATACATACCAAATTGAAACGATCACACAGGAAGGAAAACGTGCATAAAAGGGAGTTCTTGGGGGAAAAAAAAAAAAACCAAACAACTTTAACTATGTGTTATAATTACCTCTCTCATAGTCTCTGCTGCTTCGGTCATCATAGCGATCTCGGCCCCCATATCGATCCATGTCCCGGCGTGGGCCATCACGGTACCCGTCCCGATACCCATCACGGTACCGGTCTGAATCGTAACGATCTCGATACTCTAGATGGAAAACAGACAGGTAACCCCATCCCTGTTTCTTTCACATATTAACAAAGAGAACAGTAACACATTGAATCAATTTGGTTTTGCAGGGCATGGTGGCGCATAACTATAATCCTAACACTTGGGAAGCTGAGGCAGGATTGCTGAGTTTGAGGCTACCCTGGACTAGATCGCAAGACCCTGCCTCAAAAACCAAAACCAAAACCGAAACTGAAACTGGTTGAGCTATTATTCACGTTTGTCTCCATTTTTATAATAATAAATCGTATTGCTGGCATGTGTACTTGGGAGGCTGAAACAAGATGATCGCTTCAAGTTCGAGACCAGAGTGAACTACAGTGAGGCCCTGTGTATAAAAATTTCCCTGGTGACAGATAAAAATGATGAGTAATGGTATATGACATACTACAATCTACCACCTCAAAAAACTTATTTATGGAGTGACAAGCTTGGAGACTGGAGTATTTATTGAGTGCAGTTTTATTTCAAAAAGAATGCTGCAACTTAAGGTGGTTTTTCTTTCTCGTGTTTATATTAAAATAAAATCTAATAAACTCTATTTTAATTAAAAAAAAATTTCCCTGGTGAAGCTGGATGTGGTATAACATGCCTATAATCCCAGCACTTTGGAAGGCTGAGGCAGGATGATCCCAAGTTCAAGCCCTGCCTAGGCACTTAGTGAGATCCTGTCTCAGAATTAAAAGAAGCTAGAGATGTAGCTCAGTGATAAAGTGCTCCTGAATTTGATCCCTAGTTAAAAATAAATAAAAGCTAGTCCTGAGGAAAAAAATATACCACAAATCTGAAAGGCAAAATGAGAAAAAAAATGTATTGTAACATATTACGACTAAGGGTTAATCAACTACTACTTAGTAGAAACACGGTATCATTTTCTATGGCCAACATGGCAATATCTGGTGTTGGCAAAGTTTAGGGGCAAAGTTAATTTCTGTACTGTTTGTCACTATTTTTTTTTTAGTACAACAAAAGACAGTTTATTTGGGGAAAAAGATGGAAGAGAAAGAAGATAGATAGCTATTGAGGTGGTAGGGGCCTTTAGACCTGAAAGGCCCTGTTCGTTATAATCTAAAACAGTACATTTCGAAAGTTGTTTTACAATTATGTATTGAAAGACTTAAAAATTATATTCACCCACTGGGTCAACAATTGAGCTTCTAGGAATTTATTCGGAGAAAATAACTTGGTATATGATAAAGACACACAGGGGCCGGGGATTTAGCTCAGTTGTAGGCATTCAGTGGTAGGCACTTGCTTAATAGCAAGTGCAAGGCCCTGAGTTCAATCCCCAGCACCACCCCACCCCCATCAAAAAGACATATATACAAGGACACTGACTGCAAAATTGTTTATACCAACTGTGAAGTATACAGGCCATAGATTAAATTATAAGGCATCCATGCAAAATAGCTATTAAAACTGAAAACCTAAATCTGCCCATGGCATATATGAAAAAAGTATGTTACAAACTGTATTTTACATACACAAATTTATGTTTATCAGTATTAGAGGCCCCTACATGCCAGAAATATGTATAAAGGAATGTAGTGGTTCTGAAGGCAGACTGGGTAACCTAAGTCATTTATAAAAGAGACAGACAGTTTGTTATGTATTTAGCTGCAGATGACTGTAGCCAGATCTTCCAATTTTCTAAGCTGGAAACCCACATTTTCATGACAAATAGCAATTTCTAAATATGAACCAACTAATAACAAATTTAAGCATTTGAGAAAAAAAAATTTGAGGGCTATTTCTGCCTATTAAACAGGGATCTTATTTTTATGACTGCGGCCTTTTATCTTTTTTTGTTTTTTTGAGACAGGGTCGCACTACATAGCTCAGGCTGGGCTTGAACTCGTGGTGATGCTTCTGCTCAGTCTCCAGAGTGTTGGGATTACAGGTGTGTACCACCACGCCCGGCTGATTATTGCCTTTTAAAAAATGATTTCAGGGGCTATGGGTGTACTCAGTGATAGAGCCAAGGCCTATTGCCTATATGCATGCATGGGTCCCTGGTTTCAGTCTCTTGCCCTGCAAAATAAACAATGACTTCGTTTTGGAAATCCCATTAATTTTTTTCTATGTGACCAGACATAACACTGCCTGTATTTTAAATTAATTGCATACACTGAAGTAAAATAATTATACACAAGAGTCCAACAAAAAAAGTTGGGGGTGGTGGTGCACGCCTGTAACCTAGTTCCTGGGAGGCTGAGCAGGAGGACTGCCATGAGTTCAAGGCCAGGCTGGACTACATAGTGAGACCCTGTCTCAAACACACACACTCACTCTCTCTCTCTCTCTCAAAAAAACAACAAAATACTCTCCAAATCAGCCATGTGCTTATTCTGAAATGTTTTTAACTTTCTGGAGACAGGTGTAACCTCCCTCTTGATTTAGATAAAACAAAATTATAAACTTGTACTCCTTGAAAAAAACACTGATCTACAGTTAAGAAGCACTTTAGTATGCTGCTGAGACTCTATGGTAATATTTAGTATTATTCCTCTTATCCCCATTTGTCTTTTTCCTGCCTAATGCTTGGGACAGGAGCTTCTGACCTCTGGGTATATAGTCCAGCATAACTCCCACTAACTAAAAGCCGACTTGGGGCAGCTTTGGACACTGCATACTCACTTTCTTGTTATCCATCCTGCTTGCTCTAAGTTCAAAATGTCAGGTGAGAAAATAGGTATGTCCCCTGACTCAAAGGAGGACCCTTGGTCTGACTGCTTTTTCTTTTGAGAGCCTTTTCTTCCTGTCAACAATAGGATTTCTTGCATAAATGCTTAAGTGTACTCTGCCCCCAGGGTTTGCTGAATCAGACATAAACTTGTGGATTTAGTCTTCCCTCTGACCTCTACCCCACTACTCTTTCTTCTGCACCTTATTGAGGAGGACTGTTCTCTAATAGGAATTATCTCATGCTACACATGTAACAGGGTCCCTAACCTCCATCTACAACCATGAGAGTGGTTACCATGAAAGTGGTTACTTTATTTTTTTTTTTTGGTGCTGGAGATGGAACTCAGGGCCTTGTACTTGCAAGGCAAGCACTCTAACCACTGAGCTAAATCCCCAGCCCCCATTACTTTGTTTTTATAATTTATGTGTTAACACTACACAATACTGTTTTCAAATTTCTGCACGTATTTGTATTTCTCCCTCATAATAGGTTTTGAATTTTATCCTTGCATTACACATATGCATCGACATTTTATGTCACTAAAAAAAGCCTTCTAGCCAGGCATGGCGGCGTACGTCTGTAATCCCAGCACTCAGGAAGCTGAGGCAGAAGGATCATTGCAAGTCTGAGGCCAGCCTGAATGACCCTGTTTCAAAAACCAAAATAAATGAATGAATGAATGAATGAATGGAGAAATATCTGTGTGCTTTACTCTTTATTTGGGAAGGACTTTTAAAAAAAATTATGACTCTTCTAAAAATGTTTTCCTGTACCCATCAATTCTTTCAGATGCTAAAGTGAATTTTAAGTTGGTCGTGTCAGCATGTGACTGTAGTTTCAGCTACTAGGGAGGCGGAGGCAGGACTGGTTGAGCTGAGTTCAGGGCCAGCCTGGGTAATACAGGGAGACCCTGAATCTACATCTTCAGCACCCCTCTTTCTATCTGCTAATATGATCCTCTATAATAATACCTTCGTCCTATTATTACTAAATAGACTACAAGAGTACAGAAGAAATTAACTTTATAAAAATGAACTTACTGTCCCCAAAGCTGTCATCGCCTCTTCTAGGTGGGTAGTCATCAAAGCTGTCTGCGGCAGGGCGGGCCCTCCAGTCTGTGTCTGTTTTGTCAGAATCTCGATTTCTATCTCGCCCAAAAGAACGATCATCCCTGTCTATCAAATAATACAAAAAAAAATTACAAGTTGACAAAGTAAAAGACTTACTTTTCCATGACCTGCCTGCCTCTTTCTCACCCTTCCCAACCCCTCACACAGGAAAAAACCCTCCCACCAATTTCTTCTCTATATCACACTGTCATCACTTTGCTCCAGGTCCCGCAAGTGCACTCTCCAACTTAACTGGGTTATTCTTTTCTGGCCAGCATATGCTAGGGAGCTAAGCTACTCATTACAGATTAAATGTCCATTTAGATCAGCCAGAGCTTTTCATCTCAAGGGTTAATCTATGGACTTTATTATCTAATGGGATATCAACAGTACTCACTTCATTGGGCCATTTGTTTTTGTTTTGTTTTGTTTTTTTGGTGCCGGGGATTGAACTCAGGGCCTTGTGCTTACGAGGCAATCATTCTAGCCACTGAGCTAGATCCCCAGCCCTAGCAGTACTCACTTCAAATGCCCACAAGCATTGCCAAAAGACACCAGAGGAGCAAAACTGGTTGACAGCGGTTATTCTAGATTTAAGCAGGTTAACCACTCATCTCTTATTAAAATTTCCTGGGAAAGGACACTTCTGCTTTGTCATCTGAGGACAATTACTAAACGGAAAATTTTTTCCAGTTTTCTCACCTTTATCCTGTGCTTGATCAGCAACATCCACTCGAATTCTCCTGTTACCTAGAGACTGAGAGCACAGGACCATATTAACCAACCTTCTGCACCATTATGCACAAATCCCAAGTGACCATAAGTGTCTGGGCATAGAAGCATTGTGGGGAGGTAGGTGAAGGATGAATATACCGTACTCTGGCCAACACTCCCAATCTGTTGGCAAAGAATCCTTTATAAAGATTTGAAAACTAAAATAGCTAGGTGTGGTGGTGCATGCCTGTAATCCCAGCACTTGGGAGGCTGAGGCAAAAGGATTGCCATGAGTTCAAGGCCAGCGTGGGCTACACAGTGAGCTTAAAGCCAGCCTGAACTACATAGCTGGACACTGTCTTTAAAAAAAAAAAAAAAAGCCTCTTAGACTTAACAAATTTAAGTTCACTTTAAATGAGTATCAGGCCAATTAATTTTTTATACAAAGCCGTATTTCACAGAATTAACTATCCAAGGCCATTTGTCAAGTGCAGTGAATTAAAAATAATTCCCAGTTAGCTAAATAAAAGGCATGTTTGGTGCCAGAGCTATCATTACTCAAACATTTATATACGATGAACCCAATTATGGTGAGTTTTCCTCATTTCATAGTAGATAGATTCTACAGTTGAAGAACAATAAATTTTGGTTAAGGGGTGGGGATTTAGCTCAGTGGTTAGAGTGTTTGCCTCGCAAGCATGAGGCCCTGAGATCGACTGCCGGTACCAAAAAAAAAAAAAAATTTCGGTTAAAAGCATCCTGAGTTGGGGATGGCAAATGCAAGGGCCTGAGTTCGATCCCTAGCACCAAAAACAAAAACAAAAAAACCCCAAACAAATGAAAAAAGAAACAAAACCACTACTCTAAATTAAATAAAATGTAAAAATGATGCAAGAACAAAAACTCTGGAATAATCTTAGCTCTTTGTAGACAAATACATGAATTTTTTTCATTCCTATTTGGTTTATGATAGTACTCAACTATGAGATGGTAAAAACATTTAAAAAAAACATTTAAAAAGGCTTTTACTTTCAATCGTGTCAAATGATAGGTTTGACTACAGACTTATGATACAGGAAAGTGCCTTTCCAAGAAACAATGAGGGGTTTCTGGAACTCAAACAATAAAGGACCCTTTTCTTCCAATATAAAGTTCTTGCATCTCTGGGTAGGAAAACATTTATGTACAGTGACAAAAATCAGATGCAGTGGGGTTGGGGATTTAGTTCCATGGTACAACGCTTGCTTAGCAAGCCCAAGGCCCTGAGTTCAATCCCTAGCACCCCCTCAAAAAAAAGCAGATGCACTGAGCCAGCCATATAGTGGTGCCTGTAATCCCTGATCCTTGGGAAGGTTGAGGCAGATGATTCCAAATTCAAGCCCGGCCCAGGCAATTTAGCAAGTGTCTCAAAATAAAAAGATAAAAAGGGCATGGAATGAAGTTCAGTGGTCCGGGTGTGGTGGCACACACCTGTAATCCCAGCACCTGGGAGGCAGAGACAAGAGCATTGCCCCAAGTTCTAGGTCATCTTGGGCTACATAGCTCAAGGCTATCCTGAATTACATAGCAAGACCCTGTCTCAAAAAACCAAAAAAAGTTCACGGATAGACTGCTTACTTAGGATGCATGAAGCCCCGTGTTCAATTCCCAGTACCACAAAAAAACGAAGGACAAGGACTGAATATTTAGTTATTTCTCCTGTACAACAGTCCTAGAGCAATACATTACAAACGATATCCCTTCCAAACCCTCTTTCGTTATTAAAAACAAATAAACCAACCAACACCATACATATTGTAACACTCTGGAAAATTAGATAATGCCTTTCTACCTTTGGTATTGGGGATCAAACCCAGGGTTTTGAGTATGCTAAGCAAGAGCTTTAGCACTGAGTCACACCCCTAGCTGGAAGACTATGCCTTTCAATACTAATTATCTTCATTTTCCTGTCCCCTCCTCATACTAGGGTTTAAACTCAGAGCCACACACATCCTACCACTGAGCTATATTCCCCAGCCCTAACAACCTTAAATTTTATTTTTGAAACAAGGTTGATAAAAAGAAACAAAACAAAAAAAGAAACAGGGTCAATAAATAGTCCAGGCTGGCCTGGAATTTGTAATCTTCCTGTCTCGGCCTCTCATGTAGCTAGGACTACAGGTATGTGCCACCACACCCAGTTGGGTTTTTTTTTTTGTTTGTTTGTTTGCCTTTACAGTCAATTATTTTTAAAAAGCAAAGACTCGAAAGCTGAGGTAAAGCACTACGTAAACTAATACGAGATTTTTATTAGGCACTTAAGTGTATCTGGTTTCTTCCCAGAATTTAACTAAGCAACTGTTTTTTTGTTTTGTTTTGTTTTGTTTTTTGAGACAGGGTCTCACTACGTGTCCTAGGCTGGCCTGGAACTCATGGCAATCCTCCTCCTAATACTAGGATTACAGGTGTATACCACCATGTTTGGTGCAACTCTCTGAATTATTAGAACCACTGTACTTGCTAAAGTGTGACATGCAAGATGTTCAATGTTGAATAATCCAGGCTTTTCTTTGTGGCTATGGAAATCTTTGAAATAGCTATCGACCCAGCCAAAAAAAATTTTAGTTTGAAGCCGAGTGTGATACAGCATGCCTAGAACCCCAGTACTCTGGAAGGTTAAAGTAGAAGGGTCGCCAAGTTCAAGCCCAGCTCGAGCAACCTGGTAACAACCTGCATCAAAAAATAAAAAAGGCTGGGGACATAGCCCAGTACTGGAGGAAAAATCAATTTGACTGATAAACACAAGCTCTGAATACCCTCCCACCCCCATTCCCTCTGAATTTTCTTACCTCTTCATTGAGACTCAGGGCACTGAGCAGCGAATCCAGGTCCTCAAACTCAGCATAACCAAAACCTTTCAACCTCTCTGGATTGCTGGGTTCACGTGGCAAACGCACTGCACTGATCTGAAGGAATAAAGGTAAGTGCTGAAAGGCTGGACCACACAAACACCAATGTACATACAATGAATCTCTCTGAAGAATACTTGAGAACCTAGATATCTCCAAGAAGAATACTACAGAGGGCTAGAAGGGATTTTATGCCCTGTTACACCTTTGAATGATCCATATGCATTTAACTCTTAATAACAGAAAACAAACAAACCAAATTCAGTGTATTGCTGATAATGCTAGCTTTGTTTCCTTTTGTGTTTCTAATGTTGTTTTATCCAATTAAGAACTGCCCATTTCATAATTAGTTTACTTTAGTCACTAACTAGTTAATGGCCTCAAATGATCACACTTACATTTAATCCTCTAAAGAATTCCTTAATAGAATCTTCCGTCACATCATAGGGTAGGTTCCCTAGGAAAGCAGTGTAGGGTGGAGATTTGGGAAGACGGCTCCGGTCGATATTGGGTTCCCGAGCAGCCCTTGGAGCAGTGGGAAGGATGGAACGGTCAATTGGAGGTGCCCTGTACACATCATCATCATTGCTGTGCCAAGTGGTTGAAACTAGGATAGAAGAACCAATAAAAGAAATTAGAGGAAATCTCTCTTATTACCGTTCTAGAACAAGAGAATTGATCCATGCCAACTGCCAGGTATTAAAAATACTGCAGCAGGCAACGTATGGTAGCACATATATCTGTAATACCAGCACTGGGAGGCTGAGGCAGGAGGATCACAAATCTGAACCCAGCTTTGGAAACTTAGCGATCCAGTGACAGTGAGAACCTTGTCTCAAAATAAAAAAGACCTGAAGCTAGGTGTGGTGGTGCCCACCTAATCGGAGGCTGAGGCAGGAGGCTCGCCATGAGTTCATGGCCAGCTTGGGCCACATAATGAGTTCATGACCACTCTGAGACACTGTCTAAGAAAAAAAAACAAAAAACAAAAAACAAAAAAACCCAAAAATAAATAAATATGCTGGGAATATAGCTTGGTGTGAAGGCCCTAGGTTCAACTCCTAGAACCAGAAACAACCAATAAAAAACAAACAACAACAAAAACAAAATGCTGTAGCAGCATAACAGACCAAAGGACTGGGTAGTAAAAGGGTACTTTACAAAGAGAAAATCCTTATGAATGTTAGACTCAGAGTAACTCAGTGTTCTGGTCTCTACTTTTCTAAGTATCTCAAGGCCACCAACCTAGATTTCAGTTAACAGTTTCACAGTACCCTTTACTATTATGTGAAGGGGAATCAACTATTTATATGTGTCAGTTACTTCATATTCATCAAGTCCCATCTTACCTTTTTAACAATCCTGTGAGGTTGTTCCCCATGCTACAAAGTTATTTTCAGACAGCAATTTGCCCCAGGTTGTGAGTGGTGAAGTAGTAGAGTTATGATTCAAACCTGGGTCTCTATCAACTCTACATGTTATTAACCACTACTAACAACTTTTATATTCCTACTGATCAGCAAAACAACAATGCTGAGAGCTGGGGATGAAGCTCAGTGGCACAGTGCCTGCCTAGCATGCACAAGGCCCTGGACCCAATGCACGGTGCTGCAAAAAAAACAAAAACACCCTCATCTATTCCTGGTTACTCATTGCAGGCACAGAGCTTGAGCGAAGGACAGACCAATAACTTCTGTACTTTCCTACCACTAACTACTATCCCTCGGGATCACCTATACCTCAATTTCACACCAACAGCTCTTAAAACTAATTATTCCTTGGCTTTGAGTATACACAACTTAATATATTATACTGCAACATCACTTATGAAGACACCACAGAATTTTAGATCTACAAGTAATTTAAAAAGGTGACTAATCCTTATTTTTCAAATGAAGAAAATGAGGCCTGAATGCTAAAGGATAGTAACTCAAAAGTAACCCTAGCTTTTTGTTAATTCAAAAGCTAGGCCTAGGGCCAGGCATGGTGGTGCACACCTGTAATCCCAGCATTTGGGAAGCTGGGGCAAGTAGACTGCCATGAATTTGAGGCCTGGACTACACAGTGAGTTCAAGGCCAGCCAGAATTACATGGCAAGACACTGTCTCTTAAGGAGAGAGAAAATAAAAAGCAATAAGCTCTCCTGAAGTTCATTTCTGTTCCCATTACAAAGTCTTATAGCTTAACCTGAGATGAAACCCTGAAACCTAAGACTCCATAATAAATACATGTGATTTTGGGTTCTACAAAGAAAGATTCTTTCACATTACAATGATGTGAATTATAGAATAGGTTTTGTCTAGGAAATAATGAAATTACAAGCATGACAAAAAAAGAAAAATTACCATCTCCTTCCAGGTCATCTGTTTCATCAGCCCAGCTGACTGGTTTAGGGACATAAGTGGTTCCTCCACCAGTCCCTCCATCCTCAGCCAAAAAGTCTGTTAGGGAGATAGTCTTCCCCTTCTTGTTCTTCTTTTTTGCTATTTTAAAAAGAAAAGAGATTATTCCTAAATATTGAAGTATTTACAGTTATATAATGTATTATATTAAATATATTTATAAAGAAAGCAACACAAAAGTCCATCAAAGGACTAGATTATGGCACACTTACACAATGGAATAGCATGCAGATGCGTACACAGAAAGGACAATATAAAAGTCCAGAAAAAAGAATTCAACGGTGAGTAGTTCTAAAAGTTGCAGAATACATATTTTATATAAACATACATTTAAAGATAGAAAAGGGAAGGATGTCCGATAGTCCTCCAGGAGTAAGACTAGGGTGGAGGAAACTTTTTACTTTCTAGTACATTCACTGATTTGCCATTTAAGATTGAAAATGTGTGTGTTATGGGGGATCAAAGCCAGGTCCTTCCACATGGTAGGTAAGCACTCTATTTCTGACCTATACGCCCAGCTCCATTGGAAACTTACCAAGTACTTCTGTTTAAGACAGGTCACTACATTTATTGCTTCTTGAATACAAAAATATGTAAGACAGGGCTGGGGATTTGGCTCAGTGGTTAGAGTGCTTGTCTGGCAAGCACAAGGCCCTGAATTCAATCCCCAGCACCAAAAAAAAAAAAAAAAAAAAGTAAGACAAAATTCCTAACCTACATAACATACTTTACATGGCACTTTTTTGGGGCACCATCAGGGATAAACTTAGGAAGCACTGAGCTACATCCCTAACCCTTATTTATGTTTTTGTGGTATTGAACCCAGGTCCTTGCAGGCTCAGCAAGCATTCTACAACTGAGCTATACCTCTCAAACCCTTAAAAAAAAAGTCTGAACTGGGCATGGTGGCACATGCCTGTTATAATCCCAACACTCAGGAAGCTGAGGCAGGAGATCATTGCAAGTTTGAGGCCAGCCTGGGCTACATAGTGAGTTCAAGACCAGCCTGAACTAAACACTGAGACCCGGTCTCAAAAAAAACCCAAAAGAGTAGTTTGAGATAGGGTCATGCCAAGTTCCCCAGGCTGGACTTGAACTTGCAATTGATCCTCCTGCCTCAGTCTCCCCAGTATCATACGGCAGTTTTGAGAGACCAGTTTGATAGGTGTAAAGTAACCATGTGAGCAAAGAATCGTAACTACCAATTTACAGAGGAAGTTTCTGTTAAATGATTATCCTAAATTAGTCATTAGATGGCAGAACTAACTGAAGTACAGGGCTCTTCCCATTATACCACAGGGATCCCAGGTTCTGAGCAACTTATTAGTTTTTTGGAAGACTATCACAAACATGACAAAATGCTGCATTTACTTGGTGTTATTTGGAAATGTCTTAATAGTTAAAACTCACATACCCTAAATCTGTCCTCTATTAAAAAGCTCCTGTCCCTTAACATTTCACACTGAGATAAGATACTAAAAGGAAAAGACAAGAAAATTTTAATAAGCAACATATTTAAATGTTTTCCATGGTTATGAAATATTTAGTTATCTACAAATGGCTCCGTTTAGTGGACTAATCTGGCTCTCTAGCCACAAAACTAAGATGGCAAAAATCAATAACTAATTCAGAACAGAAGGGATTAAGTATGTTCTAGAACTAGCTCAAGAACAAATACTACACAAAGAAGAAAAAAGTAGCTCTGAACAAGGACCAGCTTCATGACTTCTGTAACCACGATTTCCTTTTCCATGTTCCAATTCTCATCTAATTTTCAACCCAAGAGAACTAAGTACCTGTAACTCGATGCACCACTTGCTTAACTGAAGGTTGTTCTCTCACTTGGAATATGTCTGGCTTTTAAAATTCAACTGTCAGGAAATTAAAGGAGACCTGTTTGCTACGAATGTTACACCCTTCTGAACATAACAAGAACCTGAAGTATTATGGTCTCAATGTGCAAATCAGATGAACTTGGCTGCAATAATATGAAAAAAAGATGCCTATTAATGTGAAGTTTCTGTATTTCTCTCAAGTGATTTAACACTAATCTGGCTCCCAAGAGTACTATACACTTCATGAGCAACCAGATCATAGCTATTCTATCCCACCCATGAATCTACTCTAAAGCTTTTAAAGAAAGCAATTACTCAGAGGTTGAGTCCTACAGCATTGATTCTTCTCCAGCTTACTGCAAGGATCTAGGAGAGAAAGCTAATGTGAACAAAAGGTAGAATACTTACAGTGCTTAAATTTACTTTAGTCATTTTATATCCTTCAATTAAAAAATAGTGCCTTGGGCTGGGGATTTAACTTACTAGTTAGAGTGCCTGCCTTGCAAGCACAAACAAGGCCCCCAGCACCAAGGGGAAGAAAAAAAAAGGTGCCTGGGATTAGTATGATGCTTACCAGAGCTCTTACCCTCATGGGGCTTAATGTTGTATCATCAGCTAATATCCCATTATTAACCTGTTCTACCATTTGGAGAAAGAAGAACTGGTGGTCAGTCTTTTAATGAGGTTAAGTGCAACACAGGAACAGTAAAAACTGGAGTAAGGTACCCTTTCCCCCTTGTTCTGTAGAATTACAACAAAAGAGCACAATCTACAACTTGGCCTTTGGTCTGATATGGCTTAAATCAACTTTGTACATCAGGATTTCTCAATTTTTAACCCCCTGACTCTTGACAAACAAATCTCATACTCTAATGTACTTTGAAATTTCAAAACAAACCAGCCTGACTAAAATGGGGAGGATTGGTGCTGGGGATTGAACTCAGGGCCTTGTGCTTGCTAGGCAAGCACTCATCACTGAGCTAAATCCCCAACCCCTACCTAGCATGACTGAAATAGTAAACCACTATTAACTTTAAAATGTCTTTCAAATCATGTATTCCCTTCCTGTATGACTGTTACCCTTCCCCAACTGAGAAAAAGCTGTTGTAAAGTCTTTAGTAAAATTCCGTTTATAAGATCTTCAGGGGCTGGGGATTTACTTAGCTCAGTGGTTAGAGTGCTTGCCTAGCAACCACAAGGCCCTGAGTTCGATCCTCAGCACAAAAAAACAAAAAAAAAAAAACAAAAACAAAACAAAACAAAAAATAAACCCAAAATAAATAAATAGTACAAAATCAATAAAGTGGATGTCAGTGTTTGTCTCACTTCATTTTTTTCCCCCACTTCATTTTATTCCAACAATGTAAGATATGCTATCTAAATCCTCCATGCCCTTTGTTCCTCCAATACCTAGGCCCACATATGTTTGGGGCTTCAACAGTGTTCAATGCTTTTTTTGTGGGGTTTTTTTTTTCCCCCCAGACAGGGTCTCATTATGTAGTTCAGGCTGCCTCGAATTGGCAGTGATCCTCTTGCCTCAGCCTCCCAAGTGCTGGGATTACAGGCATGTGCTACCACACCTGGCTGTTACCTGTTTCTTAAGTGCTGTTAAACAGCTCTAGGTAGATCAATGCCACAATGACTGGTTCGATTCCTTTATTTTCCCTAAAATCTTATGTGAATTAACAAATTAATTACCACACAAAATTCTCCCCAATTATTAAGATTAAATAAATGCAGGCTGGGTATGATGGTACTTGTCTGTAATCCCAGTACTTGGGAGGCTGAGGTAGGAGGACAGGTACAGCACACAATCCATGTATCTCAACTTCTTTATATAGCAACATAGGTTACACACAAGATCTTCAAAACAAAGCATCTTCCAAAACTGTTCACAAGTCCTTAAATAACAAACATTTATGATCTTCTCAATAGGCTTTATTAAAGAAAGACACAAAAATAAATACAGTGATACCTCAGTTGTCAATCTCAATTCATTACAAATTTGTGCTCAAGTGCCCCCTTCGGCAGCACACATGCCAAATTTGGGTTCAAACTCTGAAAAGTTCAAGAACTGAACATTTTCCCCATAAGAAATAACAGAAAACCAGCCAGGCATGGTGGCACATGCCTGTAATCCCAGCCCTTGGGAGGCTGAGGCAGGAGGATTGCTGTTTGAGGCCAGCCTGGGCTACACAGTGAGACCCTGTCTCAAAAAACAAAGAAACAGCCTGGGCATGGTGTCTCACTCCTGCAATCCCAGCACTTGCCTGTAATCTCAGCACTCAGGAGGCTGAGGCAGGAGGATCACTGTGAGTTCCAGGCCAGCCTGAACTATATGGCAAGATCCTATGTCAAAAATGAAACAATAAAACAAAACAACAAAATAAAGTGAGTCCTCAGGATTATCAGCCTTCAGAATGTATAAAGTACGCTTCTTCTATTTTTTGCCTCAGAATGTTTTCCTATTATTTCTCTAGCGTAGCAGTAATAAATCACCAACTGCTGAAAAACTGAGATTGGTAAAAATCTACACTGGCTGCTAGTTATTTCCAGAGGACATCTTAAAATATTTTAGAAGCAACAAAACTTACTGGCAAAATGCAACCCTACTTCTGCATCTTTCTTAAATTATTTTACCTAGGAAAGAAAATTCATGTACCTCTTAATATTCAGATGAAGCTTTGTCAAAAATTAAGTTCCTTTCTTGCAGTTTTGGGGGTTGAACCGAGGGCCTCAGCTACTGAGCTAAATCTCCAGCTCTTAAAAATTTTTTGAGACTGGGACTCACTAAATCTCTGTTGCGATTTAAACTCAGGGTAAAATTAAATTTGTGATCTTCCTGCCTCAGCCCCCAGAGTGCCGGGATTACAGACATGCACCACTACACTCAGCAGCCTCTTAAATTCTTGACATCCTAAATACCACTTTTTTCCTTTCCTTTTTTTGTTTTTTCGAGACAGGACTTGTTATGTAGTTCAGGCTGCCCTTGAATTTAGTGATCTCCCTGCCTCAACCTGCTGGGATTACAGGCATGAGCCACCTGCTTGGGTGAGTTCCATCGATTTTACAGCTTTCAGCTCTTGTGACTGTTTTGGGAAGTAATTAAGCTAAGAAACTAACAAAGTGTCACAAAAACCTTTACAAGAATGTTCATAGCACTAGTTAATACAGTCCCAAAAGGAGAAACAGTCCAAATGCCCAAAACTGATGAATCAATGAACAAAATGTATAACCCATAAAACAGAGTATTATTTGGCAATAAAAAAGATTTGCTGCATGACTGTAATGCCAGCTACTCTCAAGGCTGAGGCAGAAGAACCCCAAATTCAAGCCAAATCTGGGCAATTTAAGCAAGACCCTGCCTCAAAATAAAATATTTAGAAAGGAAAGAGAGGAACCTGAGGTGTAACTCAGTAGTAGAGTGTTGGTCTAGCATATGTGAAGCCCAGACTCAATACACAGTACTTGTGGAAGGAAGGAAGGTAGGAAGGCAGAGAAAAAGAGAGAAAAGGAAGGAG
Organism: Hystrix cristata; assembly: GCA_004026905.1. Taxonomy (NCBI): domain Eukaryota; kingdom Metazoa; phylum Chordata; class Mammalia; order Rodentia; family Hystricidae; genus Hystrix; species Hystrix cristata. The sequence goes on along the minus strand of PVJO010000942.1, from coordinate 130,437 downwards.
GAAGGAAGGGAGTACTGGTACATTCTACAATATGGATAAAAACATTAAGGCTAAGTGGAAGTTGCTAGTCAGGAAAGATCATGGGTTATATAATACCATTTATACCAAATGTTCAGGATGGGTAAATCCAAAGAAAAAGTAGAAGAGTGGTCAAGCAGAAGTGACTGCTAATGATTAAGTGTTTCTTCTGGAGTGATGAAAATGCTTTCAGATTAGATAGTGATAATGGCCGAATACATATTAAAAACCAGGGCTGGGCACGCAGCTCAGTGGTAAAATGCATGTCTACCATGCACAAAGCCAGGTTTCACTTCCTAGCACCCCCCCCCAAAAAAAGGGGCCTACACACCAAACTATACTTCAAAAGGGTAAATTCTATGGCACATGAATTATATCTGAATAAAGCTGTTTAGGACTAATAAACTCCACCTTCACCCCTGTGTTCAGTTATATGACCTCTCTTCTCTCTGCCCAGATTCATCTTGACACAATGATGAAAATGTCAAACTGCCTTTTCCCTGTCAGGGACACCCAGGAAAGGAGCTATAAAAATATTCAAATTAGCTGGGTGTGGAGGCAGAAGCCTATAATTCCAGCACTTAGGAGGCTGAGGGAGGACTGCGCCCCCCACCCCGAGTTCAAGGTCAGCCTGGGCTGCATAGTGAGACCCTGTCTTAAAAAAAAAAAAAAATCCAAGTTAAACTTCTTGCTTTGGACATTACCCTATTATCAGATCTCAGCAATATCATAAATCTAAGAAACTAGCTTTGAAGTATATTCTCCTAGATGCACAAACATACAGCTAATTACAAATACATACTTGTGTTGACTTAAAAACACATGCCTGCACAAGGCCCTGAGTTTGATCCCTAGCACAAAAAAAGCCTTTTTTTTAACTGACATTATTTAGAAACACCTGATTTACTTTAGCTGACAGTACTCTCTGTATACAGTATTTGAATTTTCATAAGGAGTTTTAGCCTTGGACTTTTATATCTAAGTATCCTACTCTCAGAGTAACAAATACATGGTAGAGAATAGGATTGGAAAACAGGAAATGTGTGTGTCAGGTGTGTAGTACACACCTGTAATCCCAGCACTTGGGAGGCTGAAGCAGAGGATCACTGCAAGTTCAAGGCCACAAGCCTGAACTACATAGTGTCACTTTCCCCCAGAACAGATAAATAAAAAATTTGTGCATAGTGGCAGCCCTTGCAACCATTTCTTGAACTATGAAGGCCTGAAGGGGCTGGAGATTTAGCTCAGTGGTTAGAGTGTTTGCCAAACAAGTGCAAGGCCCTGCGTTTGATCCCTGGCACCAAAACAAAAACAAAAAACGAAGGCCTGCACTGTATGAAAACAACCAATGAACACCATCTTCTCTCTGGAAAAATCATGTATCATGGCATTCTGAAACATTATAGAAATGAAGGGCCTATGCATGGGTTTACACACACTATTTCCCATGTTAAATCTTTTTTTTTCTTTCACACAGGGTCTCACTGTACAGTTCAGGCTGGCCATGAACTCACTATGTAGCCCAGGCTGGCCCTGAACTTGGGGCAATCCTTCTGCTTCGCCCTCCCAAATGCTGGGGTTACAGGCATGTGCTACCTCACCCAGCACAATGTTAAATCATTTTAAATGTTAACCTGTATCAAATATATTTGATTTTTTATTTGTATGAAGAGAGCAGATAAACCATGTCTACTTCACACATGAGGAAACTGGGACTCGAGTTAACAGGCTCTAACAACTCTACTCCAATAGTCACAAATGAAAACTTACCAAAATCTTTTATTTTTAAGGGGTATTCTTTTAAAGAAACCAACTAAAAAACTAAATGCCCAAGCGCAGAGTATCAAGTCTCCCAGCACCTTAAGCTATCCTCATTCAACAGATAGTCATTTCAGAGACACTTTCAGTTACTAAAGGTCAATAGTTAATTGGTCATAGTGCAAACTGACATTGCTGGGAGAATTTTCCAGTCTCACTCAACAGTGTAAAAGATCCACGAAATTGTATCATGTGTTTTTGCAAAGAAAATGAGACACACTTCCAACTTCTGGGCATACTGATCACTTAAAGTCAGTATGACTGGAAAAGATTCAAAGAGGGGGAAAAATCTGCTAAATTCCAAATTCCTCAAGGGCAGACTAAAATATCACCTTGTGTTCAGACACCAACACAAGCTAAAAAGATTTACTGAAATGAATTAATGTAGACAAAGGTGGGCCAGATCTACAATCCCAGCACTGGGAAGGCTGAGGCAGAAGGATCACCATGAGTTTAAGGCCAGCCTGGGCTACACAGTGAGCTAAAGGCCAGCCTGAACTACAAGGCGAGACTGGTCTCAAAAAAACCCTAAAAAGATAAATAAATAAACAGAGTAGACAAAGGTTTCCAAAGGGCTAAATATGGAGAACAAGCGAAGGGGACACCACCGAGCAAATCTCTTTTAACCAGTCTGGGTTTCCCTCAACAGGGTAAAACTAACAGAACAGACTGCTGTCATGCCTTCCACCTCTAAAACTTCCGTGGAAGTTACAGAGAAGAGGAAATACAGCCTTTTCACCAAATTCATACTGGACTGTCATGGTGGCAGATCTAGGCCAAGTAAGTAGGCATGTAGGTATCGATCAAAATATGCACAGTTTTGTAAACTTCATATACTTCTGAGCAGCATCTTAAACTTAGGATGACACCGTGGTACTTCTAAATTGGTGGAGTCAAGACCCTCCAGGATTCTGATTTCACTCTGGGCACCTGCAGGCAGTGTGACCTTGAACAAATCCTTCATTGTCCTCAGCTGGGAGATACTACCATTTCCTTACAATAGAAGACAACATACACAGAGTGTCTGCTCCACTAAATGCTACACCAACGAAAGTTAAAGTGCTCGAATGACCTCAATTCTGTCAATATTTTCAGAAGACAACCCTAACTAGGCTCCCCTGTAATAACAGGGAAGATGAATTCTTGGTCAAAAAATGAGTGTCTTGAGACAGCAGTTTAAAAAATGCTTTGCAGCATACAGGGTCACACCAGGAAAAAGCAAGCATATCCTCAAAACTAAAACTGGTGCTGCAAGATGTTACAAAGCCCACTGTTGTTCTCACAAGCCCATTACACACGCTAGTAAAACTTGCATGGCACAGATAGTTCTCGCAAAGAAGCCTAAAAAAAAACCCCTCTATTATTTTAATAGCACCCCCTAGAAATTTTAGTTATCTAAGTCAAAAAAGAGCTGAACCTCACCGCTGAAATTGCCAAAATTACACCAAAACGTATCTCCAACATTTAGAACTGGCCCTGACATATATTTTGCGCCCAATAAAAATATTCTGATTGAATCAGAGAAAAAAAGGATAGAGGAAAATTTCTGTGCCCACCTTTGCTTCCTGTGCTCGAACACGTGGGCGCACCACACTGGGTTCCCCACCCCCAACTAACTCACCCATCTAACACATGCTCCTCTGGAGCATAGGGGCCGGGCCACACTCTACAAGTAAGAGCATAAAATAGGACATAAATGAGAGCGATACAGGAGCGTAAAAAGCTTTCCATCTGGACTCTAGCGCATGCTTTTAAAGCGCGCAGTCCCCACGATCCTCGTGTGCCCTACTGCGCACGCGCACCGCTGCTTTTCTCCGCCCTGCCAGACTCGCGCTCGCGTTCTAACTGCCCCCCCATTCCCCTGCCCCCACCCCCGTCTGCAACGGCCTCGCGCCCCGCAAACCTAGTCTAATACACACCCGTCCGCGCGCCAACCGCCTCCTTCCTCCTTCCACGCCTTCACGTGGGTACAGTGCTTCACGTCTAGAAGTCTTTGAGCTCCCCCTAGATCTCTCTGCGCTTCCTCCTCCAATTCAAGCCACAGTCCACCATTACTGCCTACTCCAACCTCGCGCAAACGGGGTGAAAAGGGTGTGAGGGGGAGGGGAAGGACACCTCCCCCTCCCCCCAAACATCCCGAAGCGGTAACCTAACATGGCCACACCGGCAACCTGCCGCAGCCCCCAAGCCCGAAGAGAGCCGGTGCCTCCCGCACCCCGACTCCAGGAATGAGTGGATCAAGAGCACAGGGTGGTTTCGGACCTTGGTCCTTGGCCGCGCTCGGCCGCTCACTCACCTGAGGCCGCCATGTTGGGAGAGGGAGAGAGAACGCAAAGGACCCGGATGAGGCAATCACGTGATTATAGCGGGCGCGTCGGGGTAGGAGACTCGAAAGTGAGAGGGGGCGGGGATGTGAGGACGGAGACAGGAGGCGGAGTGCCGCTGTCTAGGTTCGTAAAGCAGCGCGAGGAGGTTGCGCGCCGTCCGACGGGAAGACCTGCGCGACATGTGGCCAGAGGGGTGGGGCCTGAGCTGTCGCGAAACCCCTACGCTTTACGTAGGGCCGCGGGTCTGAGCCCGGGGCGGGGTCTCGACATGCGTCGACTTCCGGCTGGTGGGGTCAGCGCGAAGGGTGGGGCTGCGTTTGGTGTTTCTGTGGAATCCAGGTGACCTGGAACCTGGGGTGGGTGTGCCGCTATTGCTTTTCTGAAAAGAAAGATTTTGAGTTTAAATCCGTTTTTGTAAAGGCGAAACAAGGCCAACATACCGCTGAAGGCAGTTTTAAAGGCATTTTTCTTTTTTTCTTTTTTCTTTTTTGCTGCCTGGGATCGAACTCAGGCCCTTGTGCTTGCTTGGCAAGGACTCTAACCACTGAACTAAATCCCCAGCCCCTATTTTTTTTTAATTTTTAATTTTATTAGTACATATTTGCAGTATGTAATGATTTAAAGGTGTGTTAGAAGGAAAAAGAAGATAACATAGTGAACACGTAATTGCCATGGACTTTTACCTCATTTAATCCTTCACTTTACTGAATTCAGAGCCTAGTGCTAGCCATTCTTCCTTATGCTATGCTCCATTTTATCGTATACATTTTTTTTATTGTTTTTTTTTTGAGACAGGGTCTGACTATGTAGTTCAGGCTGGCCTTGAACTCAGTATGTAGCTCAGGCTGGCCTAAAACTGGTGGTGATCATCCTGTCTCAGTCTCCCGGGTGCTGGGATTACACACATGTGCCACCAGACCCGGCCACTTTATCATGTTGTTATTCATTGAGTGAAAATTTTTGTTCAGCACTGTTAAACATTTGTGGATAAAGAGAACAAAATGGTCCCAAAGAAGACTGTATTCTACTGAGGGAAAGACAGGCAATAAGCAATGAATAAAATATTAGAAATTATAAGCACTCTGCAAGTAATTAAGGGAATATAATAAGATGTGGTTGATTGCATCTTTTTTAGATTGGGAAGGCCTCTGAGGAAGTGACATTTAAACTGAGATTTAAATTACAACTGTTAGCCCTGGAAATGTCTTCAAAAAGCTTTAGGAGAAGACAGAGGATGCACAGCTGGAGCAAAGCCTCCACGGCAGGAACATCTTTGCCCCTTGAGGAATTTAAAGGTCAGTGGCTACAGTATGGCGAAGGAGGGGAAAAAGTGGTACAAAATAAAGTTTGAGAGACAGATGGGGTTTGGATCACATAAGGCTTTGTAATTCACATTTTCCAAGGGGGTTGGGAAAGCATGAAATAATTATAAGCAAGGGTATTGTCACGGTTTAAAATAAATTTTTTGAAAAGTATTAGTATTTTGATGTGAGTGATAGTTACATGTGAGTTACAATCCATTAAATTATACACTTAAAATTTGTGTACTTTATTGTACGTAAAGCATACTTTTAATTAGAAATAAAAAGATTACTATGTCTACTGAGTGGAGAGTGAATTATGTAGATGGCAATGGTAGAAGAAAAAGACCAGTTAAAAGGTTGCTGCAGCCAGAGTCGTGTGGCTTTTCATGAGGTATAGGCACTTTTGCCTAGATATCTAGTTACCGAAGATAACTCTAAAGTTTTTAGCAAGAATGCGTGTGTGATGGCATTTACTTAGATGACAAAAACTGTGGTAAAGCCGACTTAGGGTAGGTGGAATGTTTTGGCTCTATTCAGTTCAAGACATCTAGTCTAGTGCTTTTCAGATTTTATGTGCTTAAAAATCACCTAGATCATTCGTTGAAAATCGGATTCCGTGGGGTTGGGCATTTAGCTCAAGTGGTACTAGTGCTTGCATAGCAAGCACAGGCACTGAGTTCAATCCTCAGCACTGCCCCACACCAAAAAAAAGAAAATCAGATTCTAGTCCAGTAGGGCTGGACCAACACCTGAGATTTTATTTCTTCTCATTTGGACCAGTGGACTTGAGGTAGTGAGACAGGAGATGATGGTGTGGAAAGATTGGCTGGGGAAGTAGGCTGGGGAAGTGGGCTGTCTGGGGAAGTAGTGAAATGTTAATTACAAAGTCCCAGGACACATGTACAGAACAGTTCCGAAGCCCTTCAAGCAGATTTTTGATCAGACGGCCTACACGTAACATTATCCTGAGGAGTAGGGGATACAAAAGGACATTTGACATCAAGCTTTGTGCTGCTGTGTTCTTTCACGGTAATCCACACCCAATGCTGGAGGGTGTACTTCTTTTCCTACTTTTACTAGGCCCAAATTTTCTCTGCAGAGCCCATTTCTTTTCTTACCTTTAATAAATGTAAAACTTTGCTACCATTTGTGCTTGTCTTTTTTTTTTTTTTTTTTTTGGTTTGGTGGTGGGGATCGAACTCAGGGTCTTGTGCTTGCCATTCATGCTTGTCTTGACCAAGTCTTTGATCAGGACAGAAAGAACCTAGAAACCACTTCTAGAAGGAGACTCCAGCGCCCCCAAACCCAGCAACAGTGGGATAGAAAAAAAAAAAGACAAAAAAGGAGACAAAAATCATAATTTAAAAAACTCAATAAGCCTCAGTAGTTCCCTTTCATCTACAAAAGGGCTTAGCCATTCCCTTTTTACTTGCACATGGTCCTCTTTCACCTGTGAGATTACCTTTTGGCTTTCCCCTACGAGTGGACCATTAGGAGATATCGTTTGTCTCTTTTTCCCTCCTTTTTCTCTCTTCCTGTCTACAAACCTCTGCAGCGTTAAATTTTTTTCCCTTTCTAGCTATTAGAGACTCCCAAGTCCCTAGAAAATGAGTTCCTGTACATAAAAGCACAAAAGATGAGACATTTGCTCCCTGTAACCAAAAATGGGAAGAGGTGTCAAGAGGTATCCTCTATGATATGTAGCAGTCTCAATTACGCCCTCCCGTCAACATACCCTGTTCCTGGGTCAGCTGGAACTAAAATTTGCTCCCCAAGGAGACACATACAAGGATGGGACCATCCAGTATCTCAAGCAAAGTTTCTTGACCAGCAACCAGTGTGGGAAACCTAGTCCCGAGGCACTGTGGAGAAGACTGACTCTTTGAAGTACCACTGAGGGAAGCAATCCCCTTAAATCATGCACATTTTGGGGTCCTAAACACTTTTTTTGTTTTGTTTTTTGAAACGAAGTCTCCCTATGTAGTCCAGGCTTGCCTTGAACTCACTATGTACCCCAGATTGGCCTTGAGCTCTTGGTGATCCTCCTATCTCAGCCTCCCAAGTGCTGGGATCACAGGCGTGTGCCAAGATGCCCAACTTGGGTCCTAAACACTTTAGATAACAGGCCATCCTCCGAACTGCTCTTTTGATCTCCCTCTCTTTCCCTCTCTCTCTCTCCCTCTCTCTCTCTTTTTATTTATTTATTTATTTATTTATTTTTATTTTTTCTCTCTCTCTTTTTAAACCAAAGGACATAAGCTCAGTCTGCCTGATGCCATGGCTCCCATTGGGTAGGGCTGGGAACATTTCTTAACCTGCAGCTACTACTGACTCAGTTTCCACTCCGGACTCATATGTTTAATTTTATTTTTTATTAAAGTAAAAAAATTTGGGCTGGGGATTTAGCTCAGTGGTTAGAGTGCTTGCCTTGCAAGCACAAGGCCCTGAGTTCGATCCCTAGCACCAAAAAAAAAAAAAAGCTAAATTTTTATTTGTAACATAAATTAATTTTCAAAACATTTAGGACAAAGTTTCTTACAGCACTGGTTATAAATTGACATTTTACAAGTGTCACTTTGGATAGCAGATTTTCTTTCTGTCCTTGCTGCTGGGGCATATGGCACATCTTTCTCTTTTGCTTTTGTCAGTAGGTTATCTGGCCTCTTCTATAAATTCTCAGGATTTCTGCTATACTTTTTCATGCTATTTATTTATTTATTTACTTGGGTGCTGGGGATTGAACTCAGGGCCTTGGCACCTGCTAGGCAAGCACTCTACTACTTGAGCTAAATCCCCAAACCCAATTTTTCGTGCTTTTTTAGTAGCCATCTGGAACGCAGATTTTCCTCAATTAACTGCGTCCCAAGGGCTTTAGGTGAAATCCAGGGGAATAACATGACTTTGACCTGGTGACAAATTCATTAAATAAGTCTGAGACAGCAGCTAACCCATTTATCTTGACTCTCTATTTTCTAGTTTTGACATTACCAAATCTAAGGCAACATACTAAAAATGAACATCGAACCAGACTCATAGTAGCATGAAAAATGGGTTTTTCTAGTCCATCTGTTGCCCACATTGAACGGATATCTTCATGGTCATACTTAAAAACAGGAAAAATTCTATAAAAGTTTAAATCAGTGGTTTGACAGGAAAAAAAAATGATACCGTATTTACCAGTGGGTCCTCAGGAATATATTCTTCCCTGTAAACCGTAGACACCGAGCGTGCATCTCATGTGCACTGAATTAAGTACTCCTCATGTGGGAGACTATAGAAACACTGAGTAGGCAATAAGAAAACAGAGGGCTGGAGATTTAGCTCAGTGGTTAGAGTGTTTGCCTCGCAAGCATGAGGCCCTGAGTTCGATTCCCAGTACCAAAAAAAAAAAAAAAAAGAGAGAGCACTTTTAAACATGCATCAGGTCATCTGGACCCATCTGTAGTAGCTTCAGGTTAAGCCATTAGCTTCAAGTAGTCAGTCACTCAGGTGATAGCTAACATTATCCTTGGAACCTGGTGAAGTCTTTTGGTATTTAATAATTTTCCATGATTTAGGGTCGGTGACTAGATCCAATGTTAGAAATGGCCTCCCATAGAGCATTTTATAAGGGTTTATTAGCTAGAGAGAAGCTTTAGGGGCAATTCATTCATTCATTCATTCATTTATTGAGGCAGGGTCTTACTATGTAGTTCAAGCTGGCCTCGAATTTACTCTGTAGCCCAGGTTGGCCTCAAATTTGAGGCCATCCTCCTTGCCTTGGCCTCCGCCTCCCAAGTGCTGGGATTACAGGTGTGCGGTAAATTTGTTCTGCTTCTTTTTTTTCTTTCTTTCTTTCTTTTTTTTTGTGCCGAAGATCAAACTTAGGGCCTTACACTTACTAGGCGAGCACTCTAACCACTGAGCTAAATCCCCAGCCCCCATTCTGCTTAAATATATCTCCTCTCACAACCACACTACATCTGCTAAAATCAGTGAGACAGTTCATACTTTTCTTAACCCTTAAAGCATTCTCCAATAGAAGAACTAATGTCTTCCTTAACAGGGCCCAGCAATATGCCAAGAACCTTAACAAAGATGTATGCTGGGTTTGTGGACAATTACCCACTTCTAATATATCTGGGCTACCATGGTGTGTATTTCCTCCACAACGAGATGATTAGATAAAACTTCAAAATGTTATAGAACGCTACAAAGAACAGCGACAATTTTAAAGCTTGCTACTGGATATAATGTCTCTCAATGGTCATTAAATGAAACTATTGATCAAAAAAGGCCATGGAGGCCAGGTGTGGTGGCACACATCTTTAACCCATCGCTTGGGAGACTGAAGCATGAGAATCATCACGAGTTCAAGACCAGCCTGGGCTGCATAGTGAGTTCAAAGCCAACCTGAATTATATAAACTCTGTCTCAAAAAACAAACAAAAAAACCCAAAACCAAAACAAATGAAAAAAAACTACCCAGTGAGACTCTGTCTTAAGCCCCCCAAATATAAGTAAATAAATAATAAAAAAAGGCTGTGGGGAAAATATCTCTCTAGCCACAGTTCATACTCAGATATGGCAATATAGAGATCCTAATCTACTCCACACTCTTAAAACTCCCATGACGAAAGATAACCACCATTCATAAATATTTTCAGGTATGAAATAAACATATTTGGCTGACATTTACTATGGGACAACTCAGCCAGCTAGTACCCCTTGGTTGGGAACAAAAAATCAAAAACATGATAAATGGGGCAATGCCATTTGAAATATGGATAGATTCCTACACAAAACTGTAATCACACTATTACACTAATAGATGCTGACTTGTTTGCCACTGACTGAAAGGCAAGAGCTAAAATAAGATGGCCAGCCCCAAACAGTACCCAGTGGTTCTGTGGCACAAAGCTCTGTCCATCATTGCCTCCGGGCTAGATAAAGAGATGTGCGTTGGGATATCCACGGGCACAAGGGTGCTAGGTTAAAACCAGAGATCCACTTCCCAGGCTTGGGCCTTCGATGGACCAGATCAGTTTCTCATTGGTATTGTTATCGGAATCTCTTGGCTACACCAAAAGCTATTGGGTAGCTCCTTCTAAAAGTGACTTGCCAGTTAAATGTTACCAGGTTCTGGGTTGCTTGCCTCTCCTTGTGGAATTGGATTCCAGGTTCTTTTCATCTCAAAGAATTGAATGAAAGGAGCAAAAAACAATGACAAGGTTAATTTGAAAAAGTAAAAGTGAAGATTGGAAGAGAAACTGGCTCCACAGAGCAAGCTCATGCTGAGAAAAAGAGGAAAAAGCAAGATAAAAGAACACTCTGGAGAAAGCAGGGCACGCTATCGTGAGCAAAGCCATGCTACCAAGCTCTTCTTGGTGTCTGTGCCCTTTTGTGCTGTCCAAATCTTGAGGAAACCCGTGAAAACTTCTATACGTGAGTCCTGAGAGGTGGTGCTGGCATCCCACGCCTCAGGCTGATGTCAAGTCCAGGCATCCTACTGAAAACCTGCTGGAGTTCTCATGAGAAGTCCACATGCAGGGTTTTGGGAACTGTTCAGCACATGTGTACAAGATCTTGTAATTAGCCGGTCATGCCTACTTCCCAGCCAGCTTTGCCATGGCCTAATCTCCTGTGTCAGTATGATCCTCTGGCCTCTGTCTTTATTTCCCAAATAAGACTAAAAGATGTAGTGTGGCACATTAAATCTCTTACTAACTATACACAAAAGGTTCTAAATGACACTACAGAGAGTATTTCATTATTAAATTCAAAAGTAAAAATACCTGGATGTGGTGGTGCATGCCTGTAATCCTAACATTCAGGAGGCTGAAGTAGGAGAGTCACTGCAAGTTTGAGGCCAGCCTGGACTACATAGAGAGACCCTGTCTCAAAAAAACAAAACAAAACAGATGATGGTTCTTCAAAAAACAGAACCCCATATTCCCGTCTCCTTTAGATCAACCAAGACAAGACTTCTGGTCTCTGTCTAGGCAGGATCAATGCCTTTCCTGAGTCTATAACAGTTACACAAAGACAGACTGTTGGGCCAGCCATGGCAGTGAACACCTGTAATCCCAGCTCTTGGGAGGCTGAGGCAGGAGGATCGCCATGAGTTTGAGGAAAGCCTGGATGGTGAATTCAAGGACAGCCTGAGCTAGACAGCAAGACCCTGCCTCTAAAAACCAAAATAAAACAAAAGAACAACAAAAAACTTTGCTGGTTTTTCCTTACCATCGTGTGCCATGTTCAGTTCTTTGTTCATTGTGCACAAGAATTTAGGGGCCAGCCTGGGACCCCATCACCCATGGTAACGTACCACAGAATTGAGAAGACCATTGAATTAAGGATTAAAGTGACCATCAGAAGCAGGAGATTTCAGAACATTCAGAGAAAAACCCATGTATAACCTCAGGTACAGGAGGCTGAGATAGGAGGATAGCAAGTTTGAGCACAGCCTGGGCAACTTGGACCCTGTCTCAAAATAGAAAGAAAGAAAGAAAGAGAGAGAGAGACAGAGAAAAGATAAAAGGTCCTAGGGATGTAGCTCAGTGGTAGAGTGCTTACCTAGCATGGGTTCAATCCCAATACTGAGGGATGAAAAAGACATACGGGATAGGGAGAGACATTCAGTTACTGAACACATAAAAAGTCCCAGTGTTATGCCAAACTAGTTTAATTTAGTTCTAAAGTGGCCCTACAATGCTGGTATTATTGATCTTGTTTTTAAAATAATGATGCCAAGTTCAGAAAGTCAGTACTTCACTCAGGGGCACCCAGCCAGCAAGCGGCAGAGCTGCAGGCACAGCATTGTCAGGTCTATGTTCTTTTCAATTTCCCAGAGACTTCTTAAAAGATAAATAGAATTGTTAAGATTACAAACTAAGACTATGTGACCATCATGTTGTAGCTTTTGTTCTGAAGAAACCCAGAGGAAGTAAACTGTTAGTTAGTTAGTTATTGCTGTCTAACAAGATACACTTATTATCTCAGTTTCTGTGGATCAGAAATTGGTCACTGAAAATCATTTGCCAAGACTTGATATTTGCAGTCTCTCATATCCATCGCCTCATCTCCATTTTCCTATTATTTTCCTTGTCATTTCTCATCCTGACCACAGCATTAGCCTCCTAATCCAGATTCCTGCCTATTGGTTTTCTCTGCTTTGTTGTTGTTGTTGTTGTTTGTTTTGTTTTTTGAGACAGAGTCTTGTTATACAATACAGGCTGGCAATGAACTTGCTCCAGTCGTCCTGCTTCAGCCTCCCCAGTGCTGTGATCACAGGCGTGCACCCCTGAACCTGGTTTTGGCTGTCTGCTTTGATCCATATAGTACAATGCTGTCTTATTTATTTTCCTAAAGCAGAGATCTGAACACATTCCCTTGCTGACAGGCATACCAAGACAGCTATTTAAGGGTGTGTATACTCTGGTCCCTAAATTACTGGTGCAATTTATTTCCTACTATCCTCCCTTGTCTGCTTATGTTCCAGCTTTGTACACTTTGTGTTTCCTAACTTTGAGTCTTATTTTTGCTCTTAGCTCTTCTCTCTGCCTGGAATATTCTTTCTTCTTTCACTACTGAGTGAGTCAATAGTAAAATCTATCTTTTAAGGGCTCTTCAAATGTCACCTTTTGCAGGAAGATTTTCCTTTCTCTGAAACCTACCAGGACTGTTAACTACATCTTCCTTTTGGCACTTGTCATCGTTCTCCTTGAATTTATTTTGCTTGATGGTCTGTGATCTCCTTAAGCACAGGATATGTGTTGATTATCTTTTTGCTTTTTGTGCAATAGCTTCTAGAACATTCCTGCCTAATAAATGCTTCATTTAGTGCTATTGAACTGGAAGATGTATCAGCATCAAGATACAACATAAGTGTCCATTGACAAGCATATGGATAAAGAAAATGTGGTGTTTATATAATACACATGCACACACACAATGGAATATTACTCAATTTGAAAAAGCAGAGGCAGGCATGGTGGCACATGCCTGTAATCCCAGCACTCAGGAGGCTGAGGTGGGAGTGTCAACTGCGAGTTCAAAGCCAGTCTGGGCTACATAGTGAGTTCAAGGCCAGCCTGAACTACATAGGGAGACCCTGTCTCAAAAAACAAAAGGAGAGAAATGCTATCATTGTGATAACATGGATGAACCTGGACAACATTATGCTAGGTGAAATAAGCCACACACAGAAAGACAAATGCTACATGATCTCACTTGTATGTGGAATCTATGAAAGTGGAACTCCTGTAATCCCAGCTCTCAGGAGACTGAGGCAGGAGGATTGCTACAAGTTTGAGGCCAGACTGGGGTACCTGCTGAGTTCAAGGCCAGCCTGAGCTACCTAGTAAGACTGTCTTAAAAAACAAAAAACAAAAGAAAACAAACCAAAAAAATACAACTCAGAAACAGAGAAGAGGGGTTGGGGATTTAGCTCAAGTGGTAGAGCGCTTGCCTAGCAAGCACAAGGCAGGTGCTAGGCCCTGAGTTTGATCCCCAGCACCCTCCCACCAAAAAAAAAGAGTAGAAAGATAGTTGCCAGGAGATGATGAGATGTTGGTCAAATGGTACAACATTAAGTTATAAGATCAGTAAGTTCTGGAGACCTAATATAGCACTGTGACTGTAATTAATAAAACTGTATGCTTGCTGGGTGTGGAGGTGCATGCCTATAATTCCAGCACCTGGGAGGCTGAGACAGGAGGATTGCTGGGAGTTTGAAGCCAGCTTGTGCTACATAGAGAGTTCAAGGAGCCTGAACTACATAGCAAGACCCTGTCTCAAAAAACCGACAAAACAAACAAAACCCCCCCCCCCCAAAATTGCATGCTGGAAATATTCTAAGAGTTGGGGTTGGGGATTTAGCTCAGTAGTAAAGCGTTTGCCTGCGAAGTGCAAGGCCCTGAGTTCAATCCCCAGCACCGCCACCACCAAAAATGAAATTTTCTAAGAGTGCCTTTTAAGTATTCTCTACACGCACACACAGAGTGAGACCCTGCGTTTGATCCCCAGCACAACAAAGACAAAAAGTAAGTGAGGCCATGGGTGTATTAGTTGACTGTAGTCACATTTCAGGATGTGTACATCTCGGTCACTGTGTTATCTTGCCTAGTGGCTGCCCTTACACTGTAAGATGTACTCCTTTTCCTACTTTCATTTGGACTAAACTGGCTCTGCAGAGCCCGTTTCTTTTCCTACCTCTAATAAAACTTTGCTATGTTTAAAAAAAAAAGTATGCATCTATCGAAATGTCAGATTGTATACCATAAATATGCACATTTTTTGTCAATTACATGTCAATGGAACTGGTTAAAAAAATGAAAAGAAAAAGACAAATAAACAACAACAACAAAAACCCAAAAAAACAAAAAACAAGATTACAGTGGCTTCTTTCATAAGAACAGAGAGAAAAAAAAGATTTTTTTCCCCTAGAATTGTTTGGAAACGAAGGTAAATACAAAACAAATGAATAAATGTAAATTAATATTTGTTTTCATGGTCTGAATTTACTAAGCTAATTTTCTTAATTTGTTTTCTTCTTCTTTTTTTTTTTTGATGCTGGGGATTGAACTCAGGGCCTCTACCACTGAGCTAAATCCCCAGCCCCTGCTAATTTTCTTAATGTAGAATTTCAGTCTCACAATAATGTCACTGAAGTTCTTCCCATTTCCTTTTAGTAATATCCTTGTTTTGTAAAAATGGACATGTATTTTTTATTTTTAAAATTTTAATTTCTAGGGGAATGGGAAAAAAAGAAGCAGCAAGATATATCATGTGCAGGTACAAATTCTCTATGATGAATATTATCATTATATATATCTAAAATGTACCACTAAAATAAAATTTAAAAAATAAAATAAATTTGGTTACAAAAAAATTAATTTAAAAAATTAATTTTTTGGTGGTACTGGGGATTAAATCCAGAAACTTCACACTGAGCCCATTGTTTATTTTTAAATTAATTAATTAATTGGTGGTCCTGGGGATTGAACCCAGGGCCTTGATACTGAGTTATGTCTCAAGATTTTTTATTTTGAGACAGGATCTGACCAAGTTACCTAGGGTGGACTTGAACTTGAGATCATCCTGCCTCAGCCTTGTGGAGTGCTGGTGTATTACTTTTCTTATCACTGGGACAAAATATCCAACACCTATAATTTAAAGGAGGAGAGGTTTGTTTTGGCTCCAAGTGTTCAGAGGATTCAGTTCACGGTCAGTTGTCTCCAAGGCAGAAATGGCATGAAAAGGGGTTTAGATCAGTGATTAGAGTGCTTGGCTCGAAAATACAAGGCCCTGAGTTTGATCCTCAGCACCAAAAAAAAAAAGAAATAGCATGATGGAAGGGCATGGTGGAGGAAAGCTGCTCTACTCATGGCAGTGAAGAAGCTGAAGGGAAGGACCCGTGATAAGGATATAGCCATACCTTGGTAATCAACTGCTTCAAAACTCTTTGAATTTGGTACTCCACACGTTTTGACACAAAAATTTTGTTTTGGTCCTTGTTTTGGTACTCAGTTTGCAAGCTAGAACTTGTTGGTGTCAATTACCTCGTGACTGCTATGCTTCCCAGCCAAAGCAGTTTCAGTAACCAATTGCCTTCAACCAGGCCCCACCTCCTAACAGCACGTGTAGCCCTGAACTCATCAATGGATTTGTTTGGTACTCATTGCGTTTTTGTACTCATCATGTCTCTTGGAACCAATTAATGATGAGTACCAAGGTACCACTTTATACCCATGCAGGTCATGGCCCCAGTGACTCACTCCCAACCAGTCCTGGCCTCCTAACAGCACATTCAGCCATGAGCTCATCAGCAGGGATGAGTAGAGCACCCCCACAATTCAGTCACCTTCCAAAAGCTGCATCTCTGAATATTGGGGACCTTAGGGGACATTTTAGATCTAAACTATAACATTCCACCCATGGCCCTCAGGAGGCTCATGTCCATCTCATTATGCAAAGTGTATTTAGTCCATCTCTAAGAGTTGCTAAAATCTTGATCCACATTGTGGGTTTTGTTTTTTGTTTGTTTGTTTGTTTGTTTTTTTGGGCACTGAGGATCGAACTCAGGACTTTGCACTTGCTAGGCAAGTGCTCTACCACTTGAGTGAAATCCCTAATGAGTTGCTAAAATCTTAACAGTTCCAGCATTGCTAAAAAGTTTAAGTCCAAAGTTTCCTCTGAGACTCAAGGCAAACTCTTAGCTGTGAGCCCCTGTTTTAAAAAGAGAGAAAGAAAGAATGAACGAAAGAAAGAAAGAAGGAAAGCAAACTAAATATTTCTGAACAGTGGTACAAGGCAAACATTTCCATTCCAAAAGAGAGGAATAGGGGATGGCCACAATCCCAGCACATGCCTATAATCCCAACACTTGGGAAACTGAGGCAGGAGAATTGCTGTGAATTCAAAATTAGCCTGGAATATTTAGTGAGTTCAGGGACAGCCTGAACTGCATAAGGAAACTCTGTCTCAAAAAAAAGAATAAGGGAATATAAAAGAATGGGATCAAAGAAATACTGAAATTCAGCATGGCAAATACTAAACCTTGTAGCTTAATACTCCATGATGGATATATTTATTATGTATTGCAAAGATATACTAATCAAATATTGTAAAAAATAATTACAAAAAACTAAAAAAGAAATTACAATTTTTGGGACACACATATACACACCTAGTAGCTCCAAATCCAGCACGTGGGGCAAGTTGTGATGAGATATGAGTTCTAAAGGACTTGGGGGGCCCCATCCCTATGGCCTTGCTGGTTGCAGCACACTTGTCCTCTCTCTTCAGCTTGATCTGCTCACTGTTTCCAGTTTTTCTCAGCAGACATTCCACATTTCTGGCATCTTCAACTTCCTGGGGGTCTTGACTGCACCTTTGGCTTTACTCTTACAGCTTTGACTACTGCCCTTCCAGGGGCTCCTGGCAGGGACTGTAACCCTGTCATACATATTTGCTTGGTATCCCAGGTCTTCTGAAATCTGGGTGGAAGGCTCTGTGACTTCATAACTCTTGAATTCTACATGCTTAAAAAACCAGTACCGTATAGGTGATGCCAAGATCTGCCACCAGCTTGAGTCTGGCTTCAGCCTAGCTCCCTTTGACCATAGTTGCAGGTGCCTCTAAGTGCACTGGTGACTGAACTTGAGGAGCAAAGCAGTCCAGGGCTCTCTTCTCAAAGCAAAGACTTTCAAAGGAGCTTACTCTTTTACACTTTTTTTTTTTTTTTTTTGGTGCTGAGACTCAAACTCAGGGCCTTGTGCTTGCTAGGCAAGAACTGTACCACTTGAGCTAAATCCCCAAACCCTTTAAACTCCTTTTTGTTGTTGTTGTTTCTTTGGTTTTACTTTGAACAGGGTCTTGGTCTTGTAGTTCAGGTTGGCTTTGAACTTGCTGTGTAGCCCAGGCTGGCCTTGAACGCATGGCAGTCCTCCTGCCTCAGCCTCGGAGATTACAGGTACTGAATGGTGAGTGCTGAGATTAGATGCACTTGCCACCACACCAGGCTCTTTTGCACTTTTAAATTTGTGGTGGGTGGAGTCTGGCAATTTCCTGAGATATCCTCAAGGCATCTTTCCTATTATTTTGATGCAAAGTACTTGGGTTCTTTATAATGCTAATCTTTTCAGCAACCAGGTTCTTCTTGGCTCCAGTTTTACAGGCATTTCTTTTCTTGCCAAGCTGCAATTTTTTTTCAAATTATTCAGTTCTGCTTTTCCTCCTGATTCTCCTTGTAGATCTTGCTTAAAGTAGCTTGCCAGCAGTATCCATGCCACAGTTTGAACATTACACTGCCTTGAAATGTCCTCTGCCGGATCAGTTGGTCTGCCACCCTTAAATTCAGCCTCAAAGTCTTAGGATATGGACAAAATGAAGATAAATTATTTGCCAAAATGAAACAAGTGTGAATTCTACTCTAGTCTCTAGTACAGTCTTCATTCCTACCTGCAACCTCCTGAACCTGGCCTTCACTGTGCAATCCTATCTGCGTTCTGGTCTTCAGCGCTCCAACCAGAATCTCCCGTCAAGCTCAGCTTACAGCATTCTAGAGTTTCCCTACCCTACATCTCTAGGTCTTTCCAAACTCCTGCAACAGACCAATTTTAAAAGCTTCTGAACTTCACATTCAGGTACAGTCACAGCAATGAATTCCCTCTTAATTCTCAGGACCAATTTTCTGTATTAATCATTTTCCTATCACTGGGACAAAACACCCACCTCTCGCAATTTAAAAGAGGAAAGGTTTACTTTGGCTCCTGGCTTTCAGAAGATTCAGAATGGTTGGCTCCATGGCAGAAAAGGCATGGTGGAAGGGCATGGTGGAGGAATACTGCCCAACTCATGGCAGCCAGAAATCAGAGAGAGAAGGGAGGAGCCAGTGACCAAAAGACAACCCTCCAGGTTGTGCCCCGGATGATCGACGTCAACAGGCCCTAGCTCATGGCAGCACATTTAGCCATGAGCTCATCAGTGGATTAATGCACTGATGACTGTGCCACCTCCACGATACCAATCATCTTCCAAAAGCCCCAGCTCTGAATACATGAGACTTTTGGGGGACATTTTAGGTCCAAACCATAATGGCTGGGATTACAGGCACACTCCACCATGCCAGTCTTATTTTTTGTTTTAGTCTCACTAAGTTACCCAGGCTACTTTCCAACTTGTGATCCTTTTGCTTTAGTCTCCCTTGGTGATGGGATATACCCGGCTCCATTTTTTTAAAAATTACAAATAATTATACCTGTTATATTGATTAATAAATTATAGTTTAAGTATTCCCTCTTTTCTCTCTGAGCCTTAGACTTTTAGTTTGAAAAGTGAAGTCATTAAATGAGATCATATCAAATATTTTTGTCATTTTATGAATCTGATGCTGATGTGGATATTATGACCATCCTCCTAGTAAAGATGGCAAAGATATTCTTCACATAACCAGGACTAAACTAATCTGTTAATGGAATATGGCTTACTTGCCAGTCCTATCTATTTTGTTAAGCTTGGATAGCTAATAATCAATTTTATAATTGTTTTCTGTTTTATCTCCCTGCAAGCCAAGCAAAATATATTACTGCTTAAAAGGCTTGTATTTCTAGGGGGCAGGGGTGTAACTTGGTGGTAGAGCACTTCCCTAGTGTGTACCATGCCCTGGTTTCAATCCCTAGTACCAAAAATAAAAGTGTATTTCTCAAAATAAAGGTCTTTATTTATTGCTGTTTTGACTATATAAGGTTAATTTTAAGTATACATCGAGATTATAAGCGGTAAATCCAAGCTAAATCCCCAGTCCCTCCTTCCTCCATCTCCAAAGCCTGCAGCAGAGGTTTCATTCTTCCTTATGTGGAAGCTACTCAGACCGTAACATTTCTCCCACCTCCCTCTCACTTTTTAAGGAACTCTGTAATGTGTTGGGCCCATGTGGAAAGCAGCGTAATCCCCTTACTTGAAGTCATCGATTAGCAACCTTAATTCCATTTGCAACCTGAATTGTCGTTTGCTGTATAAGATAACATAGTTACAGTTTCCAGGGATTCAGAGTTGGATATCTGTAGGGGGACATTATTCTGTCCGCTACAGAGAGCTGTAACAGAACCTAGAATCTCTGCAACACAACATTCACAATGTCTGGGATACAATAAAAATTGTTCAATGTATGAAGAACGTGTAAAAATGTGATCCTGCTCAAGGGATAACAGAAGCCAACCTTGAGATGACTCAGATGCTGAAATGGTGAGATAAGAACTCTAACACAGCTGTTAGGTGTTTTTTTTTTTTTTTTTTTTTAAATACTAGGGATTCAACTCAGGGTCTTTGCACTGAGCTACAGTCTCAACTCATCTGTATTTCTTATTTTGAGACAGGGTCTTGCTAAGTCACTACATTGCCCAAACTGGGTTTGAATTTGTAATCCTCCTGCCTCAGTCTTCCAGAGTACTGAGATTGCAGACATGCACCACCATGCCTGGCTTAATGCAACTGTTATAAATGTGCTCACTGAGATAAAGTAAAATACACTTTTAACTAATGAAAAGGTAAAGCCAGGTACTATGGTCTAGTCCTAAAATCTCATAATCCCTCTTACACGGGTGGCTGAGGTAGGAGGCTTGCAATTGCTAGACCAGCCTAGGCAATTTAACAAGACTCTATCAAAAAAAAAAAAAAATCTCTCTATATAGATATATATAGAGAGATATATAGAGATGTATATAGATATATATAAAGAGATATATAGATATATATAGATAGAGATATATATATAGATATATATATATATGGATGGGAATGTGACTCAGCATTCCCTGGGTACAATCCTCAGTACTTGATGATGGAGGGGAAGTGAGGAAATCTCAGCAGAGAAATAGAAAAGAAATATATTTTTAAAACTCAGCTGGGCGTGGTGGTGCATGCCTGTGATCCTAGCACTTGGGAGGCTGAGGCAGGAGGACCGCAGCAAGTTTGAGGCCAGCCTGGGCTATACATTAAGTTCAAGGCCAGACTTAACACATAGTGAAATCTTGTCTCAAAAAAACCAAAACGAAACAAACAAACAAAAAATCTCAATGGAAATTTTAGAATTGAAAAAAATATCTGAGGGTGGGGATTTAGCTCAGTAGTTAGAGTGCTTGCCTAGTAAGCACAAGGCCCTGAGTTCAATCCCTGGCACACACACACACACACACACAAAATCTGAAACCAAAGATACAGGATTAATAGCAGAATGGAGATGATGCAGTGGGAAGAATTTGTATACTTTAAGGTAGTTCAATAGACATGATCAAATCAGAAGCATGAGAAAAAAGATTAAAAATTAACGAGTCTCAGGGACCTATGGACAATATGAAAAGATCTAATACACATTAATGAAGTATCAAAAGAAGAGGAGAGAAAAAGAAATGATATAAAATAATACTTGAAGAGGTAATGCCCCAAACTTCCACATTTAGTTATGAGTCAGTAAGCTTTGAACCAGGCATGGAGGTGTGTGCCTGTAATCCAAGAACTCTCAAAGGCTGAAACAGGAGGATTTCAACTCAAACCCAGTGTGGTAGTTGCAAGACCCTATCTTTTAGTAGTTTAGCAAGACCCTATCTTGAAATTAAAAATGAAGTAAGTGCCGGGGATGTAGGTCAGTGCAAAGCCCCTGGGTTTAATTCACAGGACCATAAAAAAAATTAATTAAAAGCTGTGTGTGGTGGTACACACCTGTAATCCCAGCACTTGGGAGGCTGAGGCAGGAGAATCACTGTGAGTTCAAGGCCAGCCTGAACTACATAGTGAGACACTGTCTCAAAAAACAAAAACAAACAAAACAACAAAAAAAATGAAAAGGAAGCAGCAGTTCGGCAAACCTAATCAATGAAACTGCATTGGCTTATCATAGTCGGCATGCTAAGACCAGTGATCACCAGAAAACTTTGGAAGCAGTCTGAGGAAAGTGACATCGCACGTAAGGGAAACAGTAATTTGAATGGCTGTGGGCTTATCATAGACTATGGAGGCCAGAAGACACAAAAACAACATTTCTGAAGCTCCCGAAGGAAAAAAAAAAAGCCAGTGTAGAATTCTGTGTATTTCATTTGGCAACCAAAAGGAAGGAATTATGGATCCATACTACAACATGGGTGAATCTTGAAACCATCATGCCAAATGAAAGAAGTCGGTCACAAATGAGCACATAATTGCACCAGTACATCCGTGTGACATGATCAGGATAGGCAAATATTCTGTACAGAGATGGAAAGTCGCCTGATGACTAAGCAGGAGAGATGGAAGAAGTGGGAGTACCTGCTAAGGGTATGGGTTTCTTTTGGGGATGATGAAATATTCTAAATGTGATTGTGATGGTGGTTGCATGACTCTGTAAACATACTAAAAACCACAGAACTGTACATATTACATAGATGAATTATTTAATGCATAAATTATATCCTTGTTTAAAAAATGAAGGCAAGCCAGTGTGGTGGCACAGGCCTGTAATTGCCTTTAGTCTTTATAATGTTTTTAGGTATGATACATGTGTACACTGCAGTTCTAGCATACAAATATCAGGGATTTTTTAAAATTTTGAGATAGGGTCTCACTAAGTTGCCCAAGCTGGGCTTATATTTTGCAACCTTCCTGCCTCTGTCTTCTGCCTCAGCTGAGATTACAGGCATGTACCATCATGCCCAGCCTGAATAATATTTCAATAATATTTCAAAGGTCCGGATAGGACCAGTACTATCCTGAGCCTAGCGGTACTGATTCTGGTTTGCAGCTCTGTTCCTAGGCAGATCTGCAGAACAAGGGTGAAGAGAAGAAATACAATACTGTGGGAAAGTCAAGTGGATGGAACATCGTCCAGGAAGGATTTGAAATATGCAACAGGTTGTAACACAAGAACATTTTGAGTCTGCGTCTGTGGAGAAGAAGCAGGCATGCCCTTAACAGGAGCGTGGGAGAGATTATGGCTAGGTCGCCTCCCGGGTTGTTGCGGTTTATATCTTGATGTCCCTCACAACCTCACGCCCTCGCAGAAGGGGCTTTTGGAAGGTGACTGGATTATGAGGGTTTGTAGCTGACTCATTAAGGCAGGTCACTGGGACCATGGCCTGGAAGGGTTTATTGCCCTCCCTGGCATGACCCTTCTTTCTCTGCTTCCTGTCTGGCATGCATTGAGCAGCCAGTCCTCTGTCATGCCCCTGTGCCATGCTGTCCATGGAACCAGCTGACCAGGGAAGGACTGAGACTACTGAAACATGAGCCAAAATAAACCTCCCCCCATTTAGTTGTGGGTGTTTGGTATTGTGTCCCAATGGTGGGAAAGTAACTAAGACAGCAGCTAATATTTATTAAGAGTTTATGAAGCTGGACAAAAAACAATAAAAGAACTTATTAGGCTGAGTGCAGTGGTGTATGCCTGTAATCCCAGCACTCGGGAGGCTGAGGCAGAAGGATTGCTGTGAGTTCAAGGTCAGCCTGGACCACACAGTGAGACTCTGTTTCTAAAAACAACAAAAACAAAAACACAAACAAAAAACAAATATAAAGGGCTGGGGATTTAGTTCAGTGGTTAGAATGCCTGACTCGTAAGCATAAGGCCCTGAGTTCGAGCCCCAGCACCAAAAAAAAAAATAAATAAAATAAAATTAATATTTGGAATCATCTTTTCATTAGGCAGAAATCAATTTTTATCTCACTAGAAAATCTGTTTGCTTTTCTGTTGACAAACATTTGCACTATTATCAGTTTTTACAATTTAGAAAAAGAGTCTAGTCAAAAACAATTAAAAAGTGGGGTTGGAGATTTACAAGTGGTAGAGCGCTTGCCTAGCAATCATAAGGCCCTGAGTTCCATCCCTAGCACCCCCCCAAAAAATTGCCTGCTATAAACAATCAAAAATTTTACTGAACACATGGAAAATCTTGTTGTATCTCAAAGTAAGATGTTGAAGTTCTATGAAGCGTCTCTAAAATAAATTGCTTTTATAAACTTGAAAAAAAATCAGCTCTCTGGTCAAAGTAGCTGCTGAAGAGCAGCAATCGTGGCTCTGTGCTACACCAGGTCCTTGAGCGCACCTAGACATAGCTCGGCTATGGGCACCTCACCAAACAGTAGGGGCAGGGATAGGGATGCAGCTCAGTGTGAGAGTGCCTGCTTGACATGTGCAAGGCCCTGGGTTTGATACCCAGAACTGCAGAATAAACAGATGGATGGAAAAATAGGCAGTGGACAGATTGATACAAAGACAGACAGACAAGCACACCAAGTTTGTATAGGGCACAGACCAAGAGGTATGTGTCTTTCCCCGTGCTATTCAAAGTCTCCAAGCATGAAGGAGCCCTCAGGTTCATTAAGAAAAGAATGGCAATGCGCATCCATGCCAAAAGGATGAGCAGCGTCCAGGCTTCCATGGAGAAAGTAGCTGCCAAGAAGCATTAAGCCTCTCTCATCTCTATGCAGAGTAAAACGTTTACAGGAACAGACAGACAAAAAGGGTGCAGATCCCTACAGAATCAAGTAACACTTCAGAGTTCCTAGACAAAGCCTAGCATTCCATTGAAATGGCACCCAGTAATCTTTTGCTTATTTCAATCTTTCACATTCTTAGCAACACAGACTGGATCCTGAAGTTCTAGTACATGCTGTACATCTAGCACAATATGCAGTCATACTAGGTGTTCAATAAGTACAGGGTCATTGATTGGTGAGAATTATTGAATGATGGCTTAGAAAGCTTTTACAATAGGAAAACAGGACCAAGGTTTTTAATAAAATTTTTTTTGGTTGCTGAGGCTCTTAATTTTTATTTTAATTAATACATGTTTGCAATACATAATGATTACATTCATTGTGGGCAGTTGGTACATGTATATAACACGTTAATTCTTTTTGTGTCCCCCTCACCTCCCCTCCAAACCTCCCCTTCACCTGGGTCCCCTTCTCATTTGCAACATAACTATCTTCCTGTTTCCTATTACCTACCTTTTATTTTGCTCTTCAATTTATTTATTTTTGGCCAGGGATGGTGGCACATGCCTGTAATCCCAGTACTTGAGAACCTGAGGCAGGAGGATCGCCATGAGTTTGAGGACAGCCTGAACTACATAGCAATACCCTGTCTCAAAAAACAAAAGAAAACAAATTTTATTTGTTTTTAGATCTATCATATAAGAGAAGCCATGCAATACTTAAGTTTATGTGTCTGATTGATTTTACTTAACATTATGGTCTCAAGATGCAATCATTTTCCTACCAATGATATGAATTTATCCTTCTTTATGGTGGAGTAGTATTCCATTGTATATAAGTGCCACATTTTCTTTATCCACTCATCTACTGATGGACATACAGGTCACTTGACTTCAAAAGATGTGACTGGCTGGGCATGGTGGTGCATGCCTGTAATCCCCAGCACTCAGAAGGCTGAGGTAGGAGGATCACCATAAGTTCAAGGCCAGCCTGGGCCACATAGTGAGTTCAAGGCCCGCCTGGACTATGTAGTGAGACCCTGTAAAAAAAACAAAACAAAACCAAAACCAAAACCAAAAAACGAACAAAAGATGTGAATGTAAGGGTAAAAAAAGTCTCACAAGCTTTCAGCCAGCCCCATGAACAAGTCTCCAACATGAAACAATGTACTGATTTGTGTCCTAGCTGAGAAGAGAAAAGAAACTTAGGAGCCCTGGTAAGGTGAGCTGGGGTGGGTGGATTTTAGATGAGAAGCGAATCTAAGTCCACTGTGCCTGTGAGGAGGGAGGAGATGGGCTGACCAGAGCACCTGCCTAAGTCTGCAAGTGTATCTGTGGTTCTGCGTGAGAGAAAGGAGTGACCAGAAGCCAGGTTGTCGCAGTGTCACCAGTAAGTGCACCATCCAACAGAACACTTACAATGCAAAATTACTTGTACTGCTGGGCTCAAAACCAGGGCCTCATGCATGCTAGGCAAGTCGTTTACCACTGATTCACATTGCCAACCTGCAAAATTACTTTAAAAATGGCCAGAGGAGCTGAGCGTGGTGGTACATGCCTATAATCCCAGCACTCTGGGAGGGTGAGGCAAGAGGATGGCAAATTCCAAGTCTAGCCTGAGAAACTCAGCAACTTAGTGAGACCCTGTCTCAAACTTAAAAAAACAAAAAACAGTCTGAGGATGTTTGTTGTGGTTCAGTTTATGAGATCGGAAAACTAAAGGCAATATGGACATTCAATAGTAAGAAACTAGGAGTTGGGGATTTAGTTCAGTGGTAGAGTGCTTGCCTAGTAAGTACAAGGCCCTGAGTTCGATCCCCAGGAGCACTCTCCTCTCAAAAAACAAGAAAACTAGTTAAATTATGCTATATCCATTTGTTGAGAGAGTAATATATAATCTCTAAAAATAATAATTTTAGGATCTATGCAGATGAGTATTCATTGATAGGAAAAGATGTTCCCATTATATATGTCCTATGTCAAGAGAGGTCTAGACAGTAGGTACAAATCAATCTCACTTTTGTGAAACAAAAAAATTGTATGTTAATAGATCTTGAAGGATTCATATCAAGGTATTTTTTTTCTTTTTCTTTTTGGAGGCAGGTGCTGGGGATCAAACTCAGGGCCTTGCACTTACTAGGCAAGCACTCTACCACTGAACTAAATCCCCAACCCCCATATCAAGGTATTAACAATGGTTATCTGCTGGTATATTCTGCAGGCTTTAAAAAGTTCTTATTTCCAATCATGTGTGTTTTCTAATTTCCTACATTGAACAGGTCCTTGCTTTTGTCATGAGGAAAAATGAAAACATTTTTTTAAAAGTGTGGTGAAATATGGGCAGAGATCAAAGATTGGTTTAAGAGGAACTGAGCTCACTCAGGACAGTACAGAGAAGGAGGCCGAGGACCTTGCACCGGGAGTGAAGGAGGCTGGGAGGTATCAGGAGAGAAGGGATGGGGCAAGACCCCCATAAATGTGACGACAGGGCCTGGGGGTACACCTGTCACTCATGTGGCCAGTTCTTTGATTCTTCAACATGGTATTTGCTATTCTGCCCGCACCTCCACCAAGGTCCTCCAGAGTGAAATTTAAGCATAGATGAGGCTCTAGAAGGGATTTTATGTCCACTGATAGCGCTTGTACCTGAAGAGGCCCTGATTCTATGAACTCTGCCAATGGAAGTTGAAAAGAAATCGGAAATTGGACTATTAGCAGATTTGGCCAAATGGTGGTGCTGCAAGCCAGGATATCAGAGCCCAGCATCCTGGCCCAAAGTTAGCTGGGAACGCTGACTCTGCACCTGAGAGGCCACCAGGGGGCAGAGGAAGGAAGGGCCGCTTCTGCCGCTGTCAACAGAGTCCACCTCCTTCCATTCCCCGTCTCACCGAGCACCTTCTGGGCACCAGAGCTGGGAAGATGAGGGAGAGCTCCTTGAGGATGAGAGGGGTGTGTGTGTGTGTGTACGCGTGTGCGCACAGGCGCGTGTGCGTGGAGTAGATGTGTGAAGTGTAATTGGCAGGGAGGTCTGTGGGCTGGAAAGTGTGACTGGTAAACTGGGCATGGTGGCAAATGCCTGTAATCTCTACACCTGGGAGACTGAGACAAGAGGATCGCTGGTTTGAGCCCAGCCTGGGCAACTTAGTGATTTATTTATTTATTTTTATTTTTTTATTTTTACCAAGAACATGTATTGGTACATTGTATACATAATGATCACAATCAACATGGTTATTTTGTACCTGTACATGATACATCTTGGTTTTAACTTAGTGATTTAGCTAGCAGCTGTTTCAAAATTTTAAAAATAGAGAGAGAGAAAGAGAGAGAGAGAAGGAGGGCTGGGAAATGTAGCTTAGCACAAAGGCACTGGGTTCAATCCCCAGTACCTTTGAGTTGAGGATTTAACTCAAGTGGTAGAGTGCTTGCCTAGCAAGTGCAAGGCCCCAAGTTTAGCACCCTCCTCCCCACCAAAAATCCCTAGTACCTCAGAAAAAAAAAAAAGTGGCAGGTTAGAAAAGCCAAGTGATTTAAAAAAAAAAAAAAAGCCGAGTGATCCCAGTGTGGCAAAAGGTTGGTCAACAGGGAGAGTGAAAAGTTAAGGTTGGAGGGAGTTAGGGGACTGACTGAACATTTCTTAGACAATTGGAGGATTCTAAGCAGGTGAAGAACATGAGGAGATTTATTGTTGAGGAAGACCTGTCTGGCCGGTGTGTGGAGGAAGGCTGTGGCTGAAGGGTCGCTGGCAGTCACAAGATCTTTTGTTAGGAAGGTGTTGCAGTAGTACAGAGGAGAAATGGCTGCAGTCTGGACATGGTGGATAGATAGGGGGAGGAAATAGATTTGGACATACTTGGGAAGTAGACTTAGTAACCCAGTTGATGCACAAGGGTCAGGTAAAAGACGGGAAATCAAATACGATTCCCAGGTTTCTCAAATAGCAATTTAATGGATGGTTTGTTCTTTTCTTTTCCCTCCATCCCTCCCTTCCTTCCATCCTTCCTTTCTTGTGCTGGGAGTTGAACCTAGGGCCTTGCACATGCTGGGGATTGAACTCAGGCCTTGCACTAAGCTACACTCCAGCCTGATCTGTCATTTTCTTCTTTTTAATTTTTGTTTGTTTTTTTTAGACAGAGTCTTGTTACAAAGCTTAGACTGGTCTGGAATTCACTATGTAGCTTAGGCTGGCTGCCAACTCATGATCCTTCTGCCTCGGCCTCTGGAGTGCTGGGATTATAGACGTGCCCCACCATGCCTTCACTGATTTGTCATTTTCTAAGTGAGCATTTTAGAAGGAGCTGGTGGGGTCTAAGACAGTTGTGAAGAGGTTAACTTTGAGATGCTTAAGAGATATTTAAAAGGAGGCATCAAGCAGAAAGTTCCACAATCTGTTCCGAAGCTCAAAAGAAAGGTCAGACTTGAACCTCTAAATTCAGAAGCCATCGGGACATGGAAAATGCAGTGAAAGCCATGGCAATGGCGGAGGTGAGTCAGGGACATAGTGTACAGTAGTAAGAGGAGAGGGCCCAGGACCCGGCCCAGGGCATGTCAACCAGATAAAAGAGGGTCAGCAGGGAACACACTGAGATGCCGCAGTGACCCTGGAGAAAAACCTGGCATGAGGCCTCAGGGTGTCCAGGAAAGGGTAGTGTTTCCAGGAGGGAGGACTCGGTGGCTGGAAGCTACCAGGTCAAGGAACATGAGGGATGTCGAGTGGTCAGTGATGTGGGGGGCTCTGGGAGGGCTCTGGGACCTTGGCTGGTTTGGCTTCTGTGGGGCAGTGGGAGCCGAGGCTAGCTTTGAGTGGGCTGACAGGGAGCAGGGGGTGAGGAGACCCCGTGTGCAGACCTCTTTCCAGGGACCTGTGAGCTGCTTAGCTCTGAGAAGAAGTAGCCGTGGAAGGGGCTTCTGGGAGCGCTGTCCAGGCAGCATGTTTGAATGTGGGCCACACCAGGACATGTTGGATGTGGGAGAGAGAAAAGGGTCTGAATTCCCAACCTTTGCCCAAGCCTCTTCCTTAGCCTTTGATACCTTTCCCCATCTCACACCTGCTCATTTCCTACAGGTCCTTCAAGGACCAGCCCCAATGTCACTGCTTTTCTTGGGCCTTGTCCCAGGATACCTTGGCCTCTCTCTGCCCATCGTGTTTGGAGCTGGATCATAGCTGCTGTCATCATCTACTACTGAGGATAGAGACCATCACAGCTGTGTCTGCACCAAGCGTGGGGTTGACATGTACTCGGTTGGACAACTGGGTGGATGGATAGGCAAAGGGTCCACCCTCTTGACCTTATTGTGAAGGGTGAGATGAGGGGGTCCCAGACTAACAGAGAATTGGCTCTTTTGCTCAGTGTCTATTTCTGAGAGTCTTTTCATGTTTTTTTTTTTTTCTTTTCTTTTCTCCTTACAGTTCCCTGATAGTTCCAAACCCTCTCACATGGTTTCTCAAAAACCTCCAAAAAAACCAAAAACCCAGATAGTCAGGAGGTCAGAGGTGAAGAGGAGCAGACCTGGGGATGAGGGAGGCACCTGAATTCCATTCTCCCTGCAACCTGCCAGAAGAGCATCCAGCCGGTATTCTGTAACTAAGATAAGAGGCAGCAGAACCCTCTGGAATGTAAACATCAGATAAGACTGGCCCCTTCCTCTCCAGGAAGCTTCCATTTTCTTTCATGTACAATGGACCGCACATTCTTTCTCAGGCCTTAGTTGGGGGAGGGGGAGCTTCAGCCCCTACAATCTTTGACTCAGTTTCGTAGGCCTTCCCAAGCCCTAGTCTTTGCATCTGTTATGGCTTTCTCCTCTTACACAGGGCTGGGCACTGGAACCTGGAGTGGGGCTTTTCATTTTAATCAATATATGGACTTCTCTTGGGTTCAGGCTGGGAGTTTTTAACTCCTGCTATGGGATTCTCTTTCCTGTCCTTTTCAGGAAGGTAGAAAGGCACATTGCACACCAATGCAGTGTTCACTCATACACAATGCCTCACATGGCAAGCTAGGGGACAAGGCTAAAGGAACCATCTCAGTCTCGAGGAGACAGAGGAGGAGAGAGCCCCTTCATGGCAGAGTTATGGAGAAGGCTGTAGAGTGGAGAGGTGACACACCAAGGCTTGAGTTTGGGAAGTGTGGGTGCAGAGCATGGAGGACTGGGGCAAACTCACAGGAAGCAGTTGGGGGATAGTAACCAAACTTCAGGTTGAAAAAGACTGGAGAGTTAAGGGAGAAGACAAAATGGGGGTGGGGGAGATGGCACACAGGGAGAAGGTCAGATTTTATATTTTTAACAATGGGAAGCCATAAAGGTTGCAGAGTTGGAGAGGGAGTGATAATGGAGGGGATGTGAATTTAAAGACGGATAACCCTGTAGTCAAAGTGTGGACTGCTAACAATACAGGGTAGCAAAGCAGATCCTGTTCTTATCTCCTGACCCTCACCCAGCTGCTACCTCTGTCCCAGAGAGGCTAGAAATACCTGAGTGAGCACCAGGGTGGATGGGGCTAGGAGGCCATGAGAGATGCCCTCCTTCCACCTCCCAGTCCTAGACTGCCCTGCCCATGTGCCCATGCATGGCCGTGGTTCTGTCTACACCAGACCTGGGACCTAGAGTCTTTCCTGCCTCCCAGGTGGCACAGGATGGAGTGGACTATTCTGGGCCAGAGGACTTGGCACCAGCCAGGGAAGGAATCTTTTTTTTTTTTTTTTTTTTGGTACTGGAGGTTGAACCCAGGGCTTCACAGAATGCTCTATCACTGAGCTACTTCCCCAGGCCTTTTTATTTTTTATTTTGAGACAGGGTCACGTCCATTCAATTCTTTGTCTGTGGCGAAAAAGAACCTGGAAACTTAGTGCACAGCCAGCTTTTGACCAATATCATTGCTAAGTTGCCCAGGCTGGGTTTGAACTTGTGAACTTCCTGCCTCAGCATCCCGGGTAGCTAAGATTATAAGCATTGCACCAGCTTCGTATCTTTATTTATTTATTTTTTCATATCTTTAAATAAATGCCTCTACCTCCATAATTTCTGAGCCCATTCCAAAAATGGCCCCTACTTTAATTCTTTTTTGGGGGGCGGGTGTTGAGGATCGAATCCAGGACCTTATGCTTGGTGGGTAAGCACTCTCACATTTGGGCTAAATCCCCAACCCCCTACTTTAATTCCCGAAAGGGAGTTTTTCAAGACAGATGACTTTGCAAACCTTCACTCACAGTGCTCCTGTTGCTTCTTCCTGTCCCCATCCTCTGCCCACCTAGGTTCTGGTCCACTTTATCTGTCAGCGTGTTGCCTTCTACCTCCAGGAAGCCCTTCCTTTGCTCCTTCTGCCTGACTACAGCAGAGCTGAGATCCAGCTCTGTAATCCGTGGCCCTATTATTATTATTTTTTGGGGGGAATTCTGGGGATCGAATTCAGGGCCTTGTGCGTGCTCGCTTCGGCAGCACATTTACTAAAATCAGGGCCTTGTGCTTGCTAGGTAAGTGCTCTAGCACTTGAGCTAAATCCCCAACCCCTGATCCGATCATTTTTGTCTGGTGACAAAGCCGAGCTGACTGCAGTGACCTCAGTCCCTTGGGTTTTCCTGTGGATGGTGTATGCTTTGTGCACTCACATGGCAGGGCTGCGTCACCTCCTTCAGATCTGGCAGCAAAGAAGTGGCCTGTGTGAGGAATCAGGAGGAAAAAGAGTGGCATGTATGTGAAAAAGAGAGACAGAGACAGAGAATGGGCAGAAACACCCAGCTTGAGAGGGGAGGGGAGTGAAGGCCTGGGCTTCTCCTCAGCCCGTGACAGCCCTTGTTGCCACTAACCCCACATGGACACACTGACTATGTTCTAGTTGGTGTATAATTTGTATTATTGTTATTATATTTTTTTGTAGTGCTGGGGATCAAATCCATAGCTTCTACATGCTAGACAAGGGTTCTACCACTGAGCTACTTCCCCAGCCAGTTATTATTACATTTAGTACTGGGGACTGAATAGAGCCTTGTGCATATTAAGCATGTGCTCTACCACTCAGCTACGCCCTCAGCCCTATAGTTTGTGTATTAGCTGTGCTAGAAGTTCTCCTCCCTTAATATGTAGCACATCACCCCCAGCTGTCCTGCAGCATGCTTCTCCCTGCTCTCCCTGGGATCCTACCCCCCTTTCCTCCTGAAGGCCTGGGATTTGAGTTGCTGCTTCTCTGTCTTCTAGACTTGCTGCAAGGATGAATTAAACAGACCCACTTGGTAAAGTGGCAAATGCTGTGCTTATAGCTCTTGAGGCTGAGCTTATACGATCTTGGAGGGAGGGAATGGTGTGACCACTCTGATTCCTGCCCCAGTGCATGAGCACCAGGCTGGGAGGCAGAGAGGCAGACCACCCTCCGGACTGTCAGAGCAAACTTTAGAAAGCCTTCCTTTGAGCAAAACCTGCCTACTTCAGGCTGGGGATTTAGCTCAGTGGTTAGAGTGCTTGCCTCGCACTCCTTGGGTTTGATCTCCAGCACCCAAAAAGCAGACAAACAAACAAAAAATCTGCCCACTTGGTGTCCACACCTTGATCTGGTTGTAGTGCTAGGAATCACAAAGACTGGGTCTAATTTATCTTCTGTTTAGTAGCAATCCTGAAGATATTCACATCAAACAAAGTGGAGAGGAGCTCAAAGATCTCAGGCAAACACTGCACTGTGTCGGACCCAGAGAGAAGAGCCTGGTTCCAGATGCGCAGTGAGTCAGCCTAACCTGGGCCCAGAGTTCCTGACATGGCCCAGGGCACCTTTCTTACTGCCCAAGTGGTTTATTCTCCAGGCCAAACTCTCCTCTCAAATTCTGATTTAATCTGCTCAATCCAATTTTCTTTCAATTGTGTGTGTGCAGTCTGTCTCTCTTGGAGTTCAGACTATGGTTTATATGCTGTCTTGCCTACAGGGGCCTCACATGGCACAGCTCAGTCAAGAAACACTCAGAGAAGCTGCTGGCCACTGACTTCCTTAAGTGTACTCCATGCTTCAGTCCTTTCATCCCCACCTAGTACTCCTGGGTGGGACCCTTGGAAGGACAAAGCAGCCCAGGCCTGGCAGTGAGTATGTTGCACAGTGCCTGGCTACAGGGAGAGATGGGCGAGGTCACGACAGGTAAGCAGCAAGTGTGGGGCTGGGCTGCTGCACGGGTATGATGGCCTTGCAACACTGTGCTTGTGTACCAGCTGGTGGGTAGCCACCACCTGTGCTGCCCGAGTGTGCTGATCTGCCCGGTGTCATTTTCTTGGAATCCTTTCTGCTGAACAGCTCCAAGGCCCTGTCTGTTCTGCCTGGTGGGGGACTCTATCTCTCGGCAGAGCAGGCTCTTAAACTTAATTTCTTTGCTCTGAACTCAAACCTGGCTTAAGGCTGCAGGTCCACTCTCCCTTAATTGAACTCTTGGGACCAGATGACTCTCGGGCTTCAGAATTGTTTTGGTTTTAGAAAGGAAACTTGGTGCATATAACACATAAGGAGAACCACAGTAGGCTCTGAGGTAGCATCTGAAATCCTGGAATCTGTCACATTAATATGCCTACAATGGGAAGTATGAGTATTCACACCAAATGGAATGTATTAAACATGATAAATATCCACCAGGTGTGGTGACACACACCTGTAATCCCAGCACTGGGGAGGCTGAGGCAGGAGGATCATTGCAAGTTCAAAGCCAGCCTGGACTATAGCTAGACCCTGTCTCAAAAAACCTAAAAAAAAAGTCATAACTTCATGTCAGGTCTCATATGATGTTAGTTTCCAAGAACTTTTGGTTTTCAGAGCTTTCTGAAGTTTAGAATGTTTGGCAATTAGAGACTGGTTAATATGCTGTTTTAGTCACTTTCTTATCACTGGGACAAAATATTCAACACCCACAAATTAAAGGAGAGGTTTATTTTGGCTCACAGTTATAGTCCCTGGTCCTTTGGCTCCAAGGCGGAAATGGCATGGTGGAGGGGCCTGGGCAGAGAAAAGCTGCTCATGTTGTGAGGGCCAAAAGCAGAGAGTGAAGGGAGGAGCCCCAGAGGGAGCTGTTCCCTTCCAGGTCTTGCCTCCAGGGAGGCCCCACCCCTAAGAGTATGTGAGCTCTAGCGCCCCCATGATACAATCACCTTCCAAACACGGGAGGCTTTGGGGAGATACCCACATCCAAACCATAATAGCTGCCTTTTGAAGCCCCCCCCCGCCCCCCCCGCATTGCTTGGCAGGAGCCTGAACAAGGCAGAGAACTTCCTGGGAAAGGCCCGGCTGTGGTTAGAGAGGTCTGTAAGTGGTGGCAGATGACAGACAGCTCTGAGAGACCCCTGCATAGCTTTGCTCGGCCAAGACTGTGGCTGTCCAGCCAACAGAGGGGTCTCAAACCCCTGAGAAGTGGCATGCGGCTGGGCCTGGTGCTAGACAGGGCTCTGGGCAGTGCCAAGGTGGGCAGGAGGGTTCTGAGAGCCTGGCTGGGCAGAACCATGTTTTCCAGGTAGGCTGTCATTTCCTTATCTAGGTCTGAGGCTTGTGGCAGTTGGAGGTTGGCCTCCTTGATGATGATAGCTGCAGGGACAAGACCTTCTTGTTGGTGTTTTTGCTCAGCTTAGCCCTACTGCATGCCTGGCTGTTAGTGCTAGCGCGAGGTTATCTCCCTGGTGAGGCACCATCTGAGGCTGGGCATTTGCCTGCCTGCACTCTGCTGCCACTGCTGCAGCCAAGAGAAAAGATTTAGTCTCTGGGGCCCTAATCACAGAAACTGAGTAAAGCCAATAAGCTTGTATTTATTGAGTACGTACTATGTGCTGGGCTTGCACTTGAGGCTGAGGGACTTTGTTCTCATTATTCTCTTGTATGGAACGTACACCTCTCACAGCACAAGTCCTAGCACCCCTCACACTCCGCTTCTGCCCCAGATTGTCTTCTCCTGACAAGAGTAGCATTTACTGCCGTGTCATTCATTCCTCGGCTTGGATTAGCCTTGTGCCTCTCTTGTATCCTTGTCTTTTTTTTTTTTTTTTTTTGGTGCTGGGGATCGAACTTGGGTCCTTGTGCTTGCAAGGCAAGCACTTTAACCACTGAGCTAAATCCCCAGCCCCTTGTATCCTTGTCTTATGTTCTGTTGCTTAATTATTTTTTACTTGAATGCTCTGTGTTTTGAATCAGGGCTGAAGATGAGGATCTGGTCCTGGGTCCAAAGCTGTCCCACTAGTAGGCACCTAACTCTCCTTACCTGAACATGTGCAGAAAGCAGTAGTAACCCCAGGGAAAGGTAGTAAAACCCTTCTTCAAAGGAGAAGTAGTAAGTGGTGTTGGGTCCTATAAGCATTTGTACTGAACATTCCAAAAGGAAAACAAGATTTAGTGGTTTAGCACCTTCTAGTTACAAAGGCCATTTTAGGCCATTGAGGAATGCTGTGTAATTTCTATGCCTGGAAAGTTTCTATGCCTGGGAAAGTGAGGTGGTAGCAGCCACCTTGCTTTTCATAGGCTTTAATGTTCATTCAGCAGCTTTTGTAGTATATGGGATTTTCCTCTGGCTAGAGTAACTTTCTAGAAGGCTCCTGAGGTTTCTGAAAGTTGGGGTATATGTAAGGTCAGTTCATGGGTTGAGCACATTCAACCAATCTCCCACTAGGTTCTATTTTATGGGTCAAAGATGATCTACAAAGGTAGAAAGATGCACGTTGACATCTTAAAAAAATCCCTCTATGTTCCTATTTCCTCTTTCCTTGGGTGTTCTAGCTGCGCAGCTCCATCTTAGAGGGTTGTTTATTTGCTTACTTATGCCAAAATTGATGAGAGCAGATTATTAGATTTAGAGTTTGCTTTCCAGAATCAAACCATGAGTAGCTTGATATTGACCATGGTGGAATTAGCCATACCTTGGATGCTGACAGACTTGGCAGGTTGGGACTTTTTTTTTTCTTTATGAAAGAAAACAGCCCACTGTTTACTGATGATTTAACATGTGTTGGAATTGGGCTGGGAGCCAGGGTACAATAGTGAACAAGACAGTCCAGTCTCTGCCCACAGGGCGCCTACAGTCTTGAGTTGCACTGTCATACCCAGTACAGTAGCCATTAGCTACTAGCCACTGCTGTGTGCACTTACATCTAAATTAAGTTAAATACAATTTAAAAATTCCTTCCTAAGGCTGGGGATTTAGCTCCGTGGTTAGAGTGCTTGCCTCGCAAGTGCAAGGCCCTGAGTTCGATTCCCAGCACCCTCCCCCCAAAAAAATTCCCTCCTAGGTCTCACTAGTTTTGAATCACATGTGGTTAGTGACTAGCACATTGGATAGCACAAATAATGTACATTTTCAGTGCTGGAGAAAGTTAGGTTGGAGGTGCTGCCTAGAGGCAGGAGGAAGAGGAAGAGCAAGAGGTGAGGCAGGAGGAGCATTTATCCAAACCCAGTCTCGAACTTCAACACAACAGACCCAATGACCCTAGAAAGGTCGCTTTTAAACTTTTTAAAATCACAGCCAGGTGCGGTGGCACATGCCTGTAATCCCAGCACTGGGGAGGCTGAGGCAGGAGGACTGCTAGGAGTTTGAGGCCAGCCTGGGCTACATAGTGAGCTCAAGGCCAGCCTGAAATATGTAGCAAGACCATGTTTCAAATAAAACAAAAAAACAAAACAACAAGGACAAAAAGTCATTAAAATTAAAATCCAGGTTGGGATTTAGCTCAGTGGTAGAGTGCTTGCTTAGCAAGGCCCCAAGTTCCATCCCCGGCACCCCCCAAGAAAAAGAAAAAAAAAAAGAAAAGAAATATGAATATTTATATGCTGGTTGGACAATCTTTTGGGTCATGATCCTCTGAAGAATCCTGCTTTAGCTATCACTGGGTGGTGGACAGGGTGAGGGTGTGGACAGTAGAAAGGTGATGCGGCTGAGGAAGGCCTCCAGCAAAGGAGACTGTGGCTTTTTGGAGCCACCCAGGTGGAGGACTGAGGCTGCAGACAAAGGGCTGAGAGCTCACTCCTCACTTACAGGTGGCCTCTAAGCCTCTGCCTTCCCCTCTCACCCACCTTGGCGCCCTGGCCCTTCTATCTGGCCTTGAGTGTAAATCATTAGCTCCAGGAGTGGACACAAAGCAGGCCTCAAACACGGACACGGTGGGGAAGGGCCTGGAGGAAGCTCATCCATGTAAACAAATGATTTCAACTCTTCGGAAGGGGCAGGGCAGGGGGAAAGGTCAGCCAACCTGGCAGGGGTCCAGTGACCCTGCTGCTGTGGATTGTGGGGCAAGGAAGGAGGCTGTGTGCTTTAGGCTCAGAACATTGTAATGCTGTGAGTCCCCCAGCGTTTTGCCCTAAATGATCCCTGCAGTTCCAGGTCCTCTAGCTGTTCGGTGTAGAGGACCGCAGGGCTCATCCCCAGACCAGTGGTGTCCAGGTCAGCAGCCAGGCAGTGCTTGGGGTTCTTTCTACACAGGCGAGGTGCAACATGTGTCATCCTTCACATATGAAACCTGTGGGAGAAGTAGATCTGTGTAACTAGTGTGTAGAGCTGAGTCCATATGTTTACAGGGAGGTTGAATTCAGTAATAGAAGGACCAATGTTTTCCTGGAGCGACTATGTTCCAGTAACTAGAGTGTCTAAGGGAGGCTGCACTGTGTAAAATCTTCACAAAGAGGCCGGATGTCAGGAAGGCCCCAGAGAAGATTCCTTCTTGGAGAGGTCAAATTTGTTCATTCATTAATTCAAACATTTAGTGACCACCTAATATATGTCAGCTGCTGTACTAGTATACAGGTGCTGGGGTCCCTGCTGAAGATCAAGCAGACAAAAATCCCTACCTTCCTGGACTGACATGGGAGGTAGGAGGGGGGAGTAGGAAGACAGGCATGGGGGAAATCTGGAATTCCAGGATTGCAAAATGTGTGGAACTGTATGGAACTTCATGACGTACTTCCACCTGCATTGTTTTAGCTGATACTCATAACATCTCCAAACATAGTTGGGGTAGCCAGCCATTGTCTTGTACTTACTCATGTACTCAAGAAAGAAGTATCAGCTAGGCATGGTGACGCATGCCTGTAATCCCAACACTCTGGGAAGCTGAGACAGGAGGATGTAAATTCAAGACCAGCCTTGGGCAGTTGAGTGATTTAGTGAAACTGTGTCTTCAAGGGCTGGGGATGTAGCTCAGGGCAAAGGCCCTGATTTTAATCTCCAACAGCCACCCCCACACAAACAAAAGGAATTTCTTTCTTTCTTTCTTTCTTTTTTTTTTTTGCCCTGCGGGGATTGAACCCAGGACCTTACACATCCTAGGCAAGCACTGTTCCACCGAGCTGCCCCCTGCCCCTAAATACTGTGACTTTATTTCACTAGTGAAGAAAAAAACCCAAGGCTCAGAGGGCGGCTGACTCAGGGTCTCAGAGGTAGCAAAAGGGCTGGGACAAGGATTCAGACTGTAAAGTTACAGTTTTTCTTTCCTTGGTGGGTGGTCCAGATCAGGTGGGACCAGAGTATCCCTCTCACCTGCTTTCACTGTAGATAGCTAAGGCTTTCCTGGGGGTCAGGCGTGGGGAGAGCCACTCTGCCACCCTGGGCCAGGAACTGGGCAGGGAGGAGTGGGTCTGTGCACCCCCCTTTCCTCCCTAACTGGAGTGGGTCTTAGACTGTGACAAAGCCTTCCAGAGAGGCGAGAGTACGCCTGAACACACGTAAAAACTTTACATATTAATTCATTTAATCCTCCCAACAGACCCAAAAAGAAGTCATTTTTAAAAATTTTTTAGTACATAATGATGACATCGTGGGGAGTTGGTACTTGTACATGACACATCTTAAATTCTTTTTAAGTCCCCTCGTAATCCTCTTTCCATTTACAAAAGCTCTACCTCCCTAAAATTCACTTTTTAAAAAGCCCTATTTTGACAACAAGAAGACCAAGGAACCAGGAGGTTAAAGGCCTTGCTCAGGATCACCTAGCCAGTGACTGGCTCGCCAGGGATTCGAGCGCCGGCAGTCCGACTCGGTGTCAGCCTGGCAGCCACACCTGGGACCGGAGCCCCTCTGTGCTCCCGGCCGCCCTCAGCAGACACCTGGCCGACAGCGTGGCACCGGGGGGCCCTCCTCCACCTGACCAGACGGAGGCGTCCTTGCAAGCCTCACTCCTCCCTGGCGGGGCGTAGGGGCAGGAGGAACTGGAAGTGAAAGCAGCTTTGTGTCGCGGTGGATTCCCCTTTTTCGGCCCCCGCCAAGGTTAAGCGGGGGTGGGGATGGGGGGGGGTGGTTGGTGCAGGCACCTGGCGGAGCGCAGAGAGAGCTGGGCGGTTCAGGGCCGAGCAGGGACGGTGCTGGAGGGCAGGACCCCGGGGCGTAGCTGGGGGAGCCGCCTGTCTCATCGCCCGGACACTCGGCGTGGGGAAGCCGCACGCCTGTCCACAGCCCGCTTCCTCGCCAAGGCGTCCTCAGACCCTGGCAACTCGCCGGACAGCACACCCAGGCAACTCTCGCGCCCGCCTCCTCCTGCTGGGCCGACCTGCGCGCGTCAGCAGGTGGCGCCTGGGTGTCCCCCGCCCCGCGGCAGTGCCCGGGCTCGGGCTGTCCACGCCGGTCCGCTGGCCACCAGAGCGGGGTGGGGCTCCGTGCCCCACCCAGCTGGAA
The DNA here is from genome assembly GCA_004026905.1 of Hystrix cristata. Lineage (NCBI taxonomy): Eukaryota > Metazoa > Chordata > Mammalia > Rodentia > Hystricidae > Hystrix > Hystrix cristata. The sequence goes on along the minus strand of PVJO010000942.1, from coordinate 90,424 downwards.
GGTTTCTGATGTCCAGTTTGTCTTGGAGAGCCCATGGCCGGTCCCCGGACATCAGAACCTCCCTCAGTCTCCTAAGAACCCGGAACTCTTTTCTATCGAAATTTTCAAAACGAAAAACCTCAGCTGTGTGAGTGTACGTGTGTGTTTGTGTGTGTGTTTGTGTGTGTGTGAGTGTGTGTGTGTTTCCGGTAAAAGCTGAACATTAAAAAACAAAGTTTAAACATTGTTTTTGGAGAAAATAAATGGAAAACATTTTACATACTCATTTTTTAAAATTCAGCTTTCATTTTGAGATCCCTGTAGACTCTCATACAGACAGAGCACATGTATGTACCCTTTACCTAGTTTCCCCCGGTGGTAACATCTTGCAAAACTACAGGACAGTATCAGAGTCCGGATACTGGCATTGATAAGACATAGAGCATTCCCAGCATTCCCAGTGCCACAGGGACCCCGAGGTTGTCCTTGTATAACCACGTCCCTTTCTTATTGCCCCTGTCCCCTTCTTACCCTCTGGCAATCACCAAAACGTACTTCATTTCTAATGCCATGTAACAGGACTTTGGCACTAGGCTAAATCCCTTCTCCCTTTTTTAGGTTTTCAAAACAGGGTCTTGCTCTAGTTCAGGCTGAACTTGAACTCACTATGTAGCCCAGGCTGGCCTTGAACTCACAGTGATCCTCCTGTCTCAGCCTCCCAAGTGCTGGGATTACAGGCATGAGCCACCACTCCCAGCAATCTCTGACCTTTTAAAATTTATTTTGATTTTTGTTTTGAGCCAAGTCTCCCTAACTTGCCTATGTGGGACTCCAACTTGGCCTTTTTCATTCAGCATAATTCTTTGGCTTTTCAAGCAGATCATTGCATGTATCAAGAGTTCCTTTCTTTTTATTGTTGAAGAGAATTCCACAGTATGGTTGTATCTCAGTTTGTTTAACCATTCATCTATTGAAGGGCAGCTGAGCCATTCCCAGTTTTTAGTTAGTAAGAATAAAGCTGCTATTCTTTCAGAGATTTTTTTTTGTGTGTGTGAGTGAACAGTTTTTATTTTTCTGGGATAAATGCCCAGAAGTACAACTGCTCAGCTACATGTTTAGCTTTTTCTTGGGGCAGGAGTTGGGGGGCTCTTGGGGATTGAGTCCAGGGCCTTTGCACTGAACTACATCTCTAGCCCTTTTTATGTTTTATGTCAAGGCAGGGTCTCACTAAGTTGCTAAATTGCTTAGGCTGGGCTGAAGTTTGCCATCCTCCTGCTTCAGCCTCCCAGAGTGCCAACATGCCCAGCCTTTCCTCACTGTGACTTTAATATGAATTTCCTTAAGGACAAACAATGTTGGCATCTTTTCATGTGCTTACATGCCAGCTGTATGTCCTCTTTGGGAAATATCCCTGTGTTCTTTGTTTTCTCTTTTTGTTCATTTGTTTTCAGACAGAGTCTTCCTGTATAGTCCAGGCTGGCCTTGACCTTGCAGAATCACCAAACTCCCAATCCTCCCACCTCACCCCCCAGAGTGCTGGTTTTTTCTGAGTCAGGGTCTCACTGTCTCACTGTCTCACGTTCAAGGCTGGCCTCGAACCCAAAGTCAGCCTCCCAAGTGCTGGAATTAAAGACATGTACTGCCATGCCTGGTCAAATATTTTTTAACTGGTAAACAGGTAAACAAATGGTTGGACATCCACAAAGTAGACTTTTACTCAGCAATAAAAAAAAATAGAAGTACCATCACATGCCACAACATGGATGAATCTCACATGCATGATGCTAAGTGACAAAAGCCAGCCTAGAAAGGCCACATGTGCTATGATCTCATTTTTATGACATTTTGGAAAATACAAAACTATAGAGACAGAGGAAAGATCAGTGGTTGTTAAGGAATAAGAATGAAGACGGGCCTAGGTATAGTGGTGCGCACCTATAATCCCAGTATTCTAGAGGAGGCTCTCACATTTTCACTAGAAAAAAAATTTTTTTCCTAGTAGTCATATTTATAAGAGAAAAAGAAATACAATAGTACCTTGGTTTACAAACTTAATTTGTTTTATGATTTTGGAGAAGATGGCTGTGTTTGTGTGTATGGGGAAGATGGCTGCAGTTGTGTTTGTCACCCGATGTGGAATTTGCAAACAGAAGCAAAATTTTGCTGAATGTGCTTGTAAACCAAATTGTTTGCAAACAGAAACATTTGTGAACTAAAGTATTACTGTAGATGACTCTTTTTATTTATTTATTTTTGGTGCTGGTGCTCCTTTACACATGCTAAGCATGTGCTCTACTACTGAGCTACATGCCCGGCCCCAGAAGATGACTGTAATAGACTGCCTGTTTGTTTCAGAATTAAGCCTTAAGATTGGGTATTTCCTTCCCAAAATTCCAGTTGGTCAGACCATTCTTTTTGTGTAGTACTGGGGATCGAACCCAGGGATTTTGTACTGACCTGTGTCTGTAGTCCCACTTAAAATTTTTTTTTTAATTTTGAGACAGATTCTCAATAAGTTGCTAAATTGTTCAGGCTGGGCTAAAATTTGGGATCCTCCTGTCTCAGCCTCTGAGAATGCTGAGATCAGAGGTATGTGCCACCCCCTAACGTCCACTTTAGTCAGATCTTTCCGATTGGTACTTTGTAGGGTTTTTTTTTTTTTTTGCCAACCAGATCCATTTTGCATCTGGTGGTCAATTGCTGCCAAATGACCTCTGTAATGCTGGGATCCATCATTGCTATTGAAACCAGGGAAGGAACTCATTTCTATGGTAGGAGAGAAAAAGTTGTCCTCCTGCCCAAGCATGCAGAAAAAAAATCAGCATAACACTTTTTAAGAATGCTGTGCTGGGGCTGGGGCTGGGAGAGAGGGTTGGCTCAGAGGTAGACTGGTTGCCTTGCATGCTTGAGGCCCTGGGTTTGCTCCCCAGTGCCACCAGAGAGATAAACAGGAATGTGTCTGTGTGCCCGAGGGGTGATGCACCTCAATTCTATGGAGACAGAAGCTCCTGACCTTGGAATTCTTCAGAGCTTGCTTTCTGTATCTTTTCACCTAGCTGTTTTTTGGTGTATGTCCTTTAAAACATCGTTTCTGAGGACTGGGGATATACCTGTGCTGCTCTCACTGGTGCATCTCTCTCTCTCTCTCTCTCTTTTTTTTTTTTTGGTGCGGAGGATAAAACTCAGGTCCTTGTGGTTGCTAGGGAAGCGCTCTAACCACTGAGCTAAGTCCCCAGCCTGCTGGTACATTTCTCAATGCCTCAGTGAAGGCAATGTCCTCTAGCCTCTTGGGGAAATTACTTAGAGATGTGAGTGGATTATACATGATTGATCTGCTCCAACATTTTTCTCTCCTTAAGTCTTTGGATTCTTTCCTTTACCTTGTGTAATAGGGTTCCTGCTATCTCAGCATCATGTATTTTAAGATATTACTGAGTCTCAGTTTTAGTCAATTAGCTGAGGAAAGAGATCAAATGATTCCTGGTAGTTGGAGCCAACATGTGGAGTTTGGAATCTTTTCATCCATATACATAAAATCAGGTCAATCTAAAAGTGTGTTTCTTGTTCGATCCCCGGCACCACAAAAAAAAAAAAAAAAAGTGTGTTTCTTTTTCTCTAGCTTAGCACACTTAGGATCCAACCCCATGCATAGTCTCAAGTTTACATCCATATAAACCAGCATAATCTTCACAGTTAGATTTTGTATTTGTCCCCTTCATTTTATATCTGAGGAGCCATTACACCACCCCCTCAGGTGAAGTCCTTACAGAATCTTCAAGCAAGACAGGATCAGCTCAATCATTAAAGAATGGGTTGCCTTTGCCATCAGGTGAGATGCATCACAGGGCCTGGTCATACAGCATCCTTAAGTGTATCCCCAAACCTTTCTCCTTGTTGCTGGTATACCTGCCCTCAATCAATGCCTCAGGATTTTACTGAGATCTGGCAAGGCTGTGATTTTAATTTAGGGCATAATTTATAACCTGTAAATCAGGTTTCAGCTATATCAGCTTGTGGCCACAGGTGCTGTGGTGTTTACTTAGGAAGTCAGAAGCACCCAGCCTCCTTGGGCCAAGAATTTTGAACTTTCAGCTTGCTCTATTCTTGCCGTAAGTTTACCAGTGCAGCCAAAGCAGCCAGATCACACTGTAGCCTTTCATTTCCTTTCTCTCACCATAATGGCTAATTACAACAGCTCTGTAGTTTTCCAGAGCCTTCCTCTCAATAGGCCAGTCATACAGGTAGCCCCATGCGGTAAATTAAATTACTGGTTTGCCAGATATTACCAGAATGTAACTAGGATTTGCTGTTTTCAATCCAAGTTAAGTCAGATACCACTGCCTGATCAGTCTCATGCGTGATTCTAATTGTATTGTTACTTTTGTACAAATGTCACTACATGATATATGCCATTTTACACTTTCTAGTACTACTTGTTAATTTATCATCTGGGCTGGACAGTGGATGGATGAAATGGGACAGACACAAGATGGGCAATGACTCTACTTTATAACCTTGGGACAGCTCATTTTTCCCTCTGCAGCTTGGAGGACAAAATGGGCTGCCGGCTGCCCTCAGGTGGTTGCTTTCCCCTGGTGGAGAATGAGAATGGCCCCAGGAACCCCGGGCTTTTCCAGCAGGACATTTTCTAAAACAGACACAGCCTGGCCTGCATCCAGAAGGAGGGCCGTGGTGCCGACTCTAGGGACAGGATGGGTCTGGCTCTCAACCTTGGTTGCCTGTTGGAATCACCCAGGAAGCTTTTCAAACTTTTTCCCTGAGTCCTGGAGCCCTACCCCAAAGGAGTCTGAATCTCTGGGGATGAGGCCCCCAAGCCTCAGGATTGTTTACAAGGCTCTCCAGGTGATCTGAAGGAGCAGTCAGCAAGCCCATTTGTCACAGCACACAGAGGAAGGAGCTTGAGACTAGGAACCTGCAGGCGTGATTTCTTGCTTTAAACTTCCAACTCTACGACCTTGGGCAGGTCACATGATCTCTGTGGACCTCAGTGTCCAGCTCTCTGAGAGCCAGTAACACCCACTGCCTTGCATACTTCACTGGATTGTAATGAGGATCAAATGCATAAGTGCCTTGGGAACTGTGAGACATTGTCTAATGGGAGGGATAATCATATCAGGTGCATCGTCTCGGGTTTCTCTGATCAGCTTGACTTAGTTGCAAGTACCACTCAGGCTGTGCCAGGGACTTTCTGTTTTACCTTCCGGCAGATTGGCATCCTGTAGCATTGCTTGGCTCAGTCTTTCTTGTGCCAGTCTGTTCCCCAACTTCACTCCAGCAGCTGGGTCATCTTTGGTCGGTCTTTCTTTCTTTCTTTCTTTCTTTCTTTCTTTCTTTCTTTCTTTCTTTCTTTCTTTCTATCTTTCTTTCTTTCTTTTTTGCGGGGGTGGGTGGGAAGTGCTGGGGATGGAACTCTGGGCCTTGCACTTGCTAAGCTAGCCCTCTGCCACTTGAGCTAAAAACCCAACGCCCCAATGCCCCATCTTTCATCTTTCTAGGCAGCCAGGAAGCTGGATTCCTTGGGAGGAGGAGTAGCAGTGATTGCCAACCAGGGTGGCACAAACCTTTAGGGTGACTCATTAGAGCCACAGGAGGCCCCTGTGTGGTTTGAGAACAAACACTCAGTATTACACTTACATATTTGGACAATGGTGGAGAGGAACTCGGCAAGAAAACCACCTGATTGCTTCCCTCACACAAATCTCAGCAAGTAAAGCTCAGCTATCTTTGCCCAAAGATTTGTCTCCTGTGGAGCCTGCGAAGATGGGGAGGGGGCAGGGAATAGAAAGGAAGAAGTGGAGCAAATAATTGCTATTCATTGCTGTGTTTATTCAAGGAAGATAAGTTTAAAACAGGGAGAAGCGCCTCACCAGGGCTCCTTGCTCACTGGTAGGATGTTTTCCTGTAGGTAGTAAATTATAAAACCCAAGGAGCCACTTTCCCTAACCTCGCCAGCAGAAGCTTCTGGTCAACCTGCTTTGCAACTCACACTTGCTCAGGATGGTTGGCTCTTGCTCTGCTCTCCTGATCCTTGTGCTGAAGATTTCTACCCTGTCGCTCTGGGCCTTCCTGCCACCCTCAGGGGCTGCTGTCCCCTGGGTCTCTTCAAGAGAAAAAGGACTTGAATGGCACTGCCCATAGCTTTTCTCCACCAAGGAGACTCAAATTTGTAGAGTTTGCAGTGTAAGCACACTGTATTTCTTAGATAAAACTGTTTCCTGCAGTAGTTGAAGATTTGTAGAATCATCATACATCATTGTAGCTCTTTCTTGACTCTCCCCACCACCAGCCCCCTTGCCTGTTTCATCCCGGCCTGTGAAGCATATCACCTTCTAACACACTATGTGATTTGCTTATTGTCTTTACTGTTTATCTGTCTCCTGTCATCAGAATATAAGTTTCATGAGGTTAGAGGTTTTGTCTCTTGCATCCCAGGTATCCAGCAGAGTAGCTGATACATAGCTGGTGCTCAATATTTGCTGAAAGAATGAGTAAAAATGCACATGGCTGAGCTGGGTGTGGTGGCACATGTCTGTAATCCCAGCACTTCGGAGGCTGAGGCAGGATCACCATGAGTTTAGAACCAGCCTGAACTACATAGTGAGACTCCATGTAAAAAAAAAGAAAGAAAGACACATGCCTTCGCCTTAGTCTGTGAGCTTCATAAGGCAGGAATTGTATCTGTTTTATTCCCTGTGTATATATTTGGTGTCTGACACAGGGGATTTTTATTTTATTTTATTTGCAAGGGGCTGCTGGGGATCGAACTCAGGGCCTTGTGCTTGCTAGGCAAGCACTTTACCACTTGAGCTAAATCCCCAACCCTCCACAGGAATTTGTCTAAAGCAAGTATTTTATAAGTATGTTAATATGGTAGTTCAGTATACCATTTCTAGGAATTTATCCTGTATATATGCTCACAGTGCAAGTTTCTTTCTTTCTTTCTTATTTTTTTTGTGGTACTGGGGATTAAACCCAGAGCCTCCACACTAAGCTACATCCCAGTCCCATTTTAAATTCTGAGACAGGATCTTACTCAGTTGCTTAGGATAGGTTTGAATTTGCAATCCTTCTGCCTCCAAAATGCTGAGCTTGCAGGCCTGTGCCACCACGCCAGGCTGGACATAGGGGATTTTTATTTCATTTTATCTTTTTGGATTTTGTGTATGTTACTTTTATACTTTTTTAAGAGCTAAGATAAATTATCCTCTCAACCAAAGCATATGAGTATTTTACACATGTATTGTTATCACTTTTAGATGACACAATTCCAGTCAAAAGCACAGAATGGTAACGTTTTTATTAGTTTTAAAATGTCCCCTCCCGTCTTGGCAGAGGCGTGTCCTGTCTCCCACTCCCTCCTTCTCTGAGAAGGTGTCCCCAGGAGCCCAGACCCTCCTCTGCCCACTCCTCCACCCACATGAACCCCTGATGTCAGCAGGGACGTCTGCCTTGTCAGAAATGGGACTTCGGGGTTGGAATGTTGGCGCACAAATATGGAAAAGCCAAGGAAGACAAAAGGTTTTGTCCAGTGACCTCTGGATTTTTATTGACCCGCTATTTCCAAGAGCACCCTGCTCCTGCTGCTTCAGTGTCTCAGCACTTTGGTGTCGTTGGTCTCAGACACTAACTTTCCATCCACGATTTTGCGGGTGGTGGTTCTTTGGATGGTCTGCACGGAGGTGCTGCTGCTGTCCAGGGCATCGCCGAGACTGTAACAGAAGACGCCCTGGTTACATACACCCCCTCAGAGGAGAAGGGACACAAGGAAGGGGGAGGAAAGTCGCTGGACTCTACCTTTATCTCCAAATTCCCCTCAGCTCCTTCTTCCAGAAAAGAGAAAAAGCTGAGGCCAAACTTCACTTGTCCCTAAGTATAGCCAATATTCCTTTCTTTTCTCATGGGGGGAACCCCTATAACTGCCACTGTCCTGATGATACAGGGGCACTCACAGACCACCAGCCCTGTGCTCAGAGGACACTAATAAACCAGCCCATGGCAACTTCCAACAGCTCTGACTTTGGAGAGAAGACCTCCACTTGCGCTGGTAGAACCCACTCACTTGAATTCCTCCCCGTCCTCCAGCAGGCGGCGGTACGTGGCGATCTCGGCCTCCAGCTTGACCTTGATGTTCAGCAGGGCCTCATACTCCTGCGCCTGGCGCTGGCCCTCTGTTCGGGTCTGCGCCAGCTCTGACTCCAAGTGCAGCAGGACCCCGTTGATTTGCTCCATCTGCATGGCGTAGCGGGCCTCCAGGTCTCTCAGACTGTTCTCCAGGCTGATCTTCTGCAGGGCACAGGTAGGAGGAGGAAGTGAGTCCTCAGTCCCACACTGCTCATCCCTTCAACTCTCTGAAACTAGGCTGCCCCTTCATACTGGGAATCAAACCCAGGGACAGCTGAGGTGCATCTCCAGCCTTTTAAAAAATTATTATTTTGAGGCAAGTTCTAGTGAAGTTGCTCAGTCTAGCTTTGAACTTGCTGTCTTCCTGCCTCTGCTTCCCGGGTTGCTGGGGTAGCTGAATTGTAGACATGCATGCGGACTACTGTACTCTCAAACTGTTTTGGGACCTCCTGAGTGCCACATGTTAGGGTAGGGGACTCGTGATGGAAAGGGTAGGATTGGGCTGAGACAGATTTAGACCTGAGGTCATTGGGGTCCACAGGAGCTGGGGAGGTGGCGAGAGAGGCCTTACCAGATTTCTCATGGACTCCAGGTCAATCTCCAAGGACTGGGCTGTGCGCTTCAGCTCTGTGAGTGTTGTCTCGGCAGCTCCACACTCAGCAGACTGTGAGGTGACTACTGTGGTGCTCTCCTCAATCTGCAGGGCGGGGAAGGATCTGTCAGGCCCCTCTGACCCTGGCTGCCTCCCTCTCACACCCTGGCAGCCGGTCTGGCCTGCGCACCTGCTGCGACCAGTACTTGTCTAGCTCCTCTCTGTTCTTCTGAGCCAGTGCGTCATACTGGGCTCGGATGTCTGCCATGATCTTGCTGAGGTCCTGAGATTTGGGTGCATCCACCTCCACGGTCAACCCAGAGCCGGCGATCTGGGCTTGAAGGCCTCTGACCTCCTAAAAGAGACAGGGGCAAAAGAGCGGAGGGCTCAGGTCATAGTGCCAACCAGGCTCCTCATCGGTCGCTGCCTCTCTCTGGAGGCCTGAAAGAGCAGATGGAGGAAAGAGCACAGGGAGCTTTGGGCTTGCCCTCTGGGCAATACCAGTTCTGGGCTCCAGATGGTAGGAATGCCACCCACTCACTGCCTGAGCGTGTAACTCACAGGTGGCTTCTCTCTACCCTCCTTCTGCAGCCTGCTCTGTAGACCTCTTCCGGGAAACTCTGCCAGCTCCACTAGCTCCAGCTCCTGGTGCTGGCTTTTTGTGTCTTTGTCCTCATCTCTTCTCACCTGTATCATCTTGACTCCATCACATTGTACTTCAGGCGAGCCACAAAGTACATGTGACCCACCAGCCTGTGCTCTTAACCAGGACAAACTAACTGGGGAGAGCCCAGGCCGGCAGTTCTAAACTTCCTTGCAAGGCTACTTGCAGGTGGCCTGCCCCTTTATCCCCCACACTTGTCTTGGCCCCCTGGGTCCCTGGCCTGGCCAGCAGCCTTGCTTGCCTCCTCATGGTTCTTCTTCATGAACATCAGCTCCTCCTTGAGAGTCTCGATTTCAGTCTCCAGCTGCAGCCGAGTGATATTGGTGTCATCAATGACCTTGCGAAGCCCATGGATGTCACTCTCTACAGACTGACGCATGGCCAGCTCCGTCTCATACCTACAGGAGTGGAGTGATCAGAGATGATCCAGAACCTTCTCAACCCATGTTTCCTCCTATGAGCAGCCCTCTGCCAGAAAGTGAGGTGATAATGAATAAACTGCTAAGACTCCAACTCTTACCCACCAGCTCCACTCACACCTGAGCAAGATCCCTTGAAGAGTCTATCTAACCCAATCTTGCGAACATACCTTAGCTCCAACCCCATGCCCCCATCTCCCACACTTACTTGACTCTAAAGTCATCAGCAGCCAGGCGAGCATTGTCAATCTGCAGGACGATGCGGGCATTGTCCACAGAATTTGCAAAGATCTGGGGAGGATTGTAGAGACAGTCAGTGATGGGTAGGATTGTGTGGATGGTGTTGGGGGTTTCAGTGAAATGTTCTCAGCCCCAGGAATGACCAGAGGCTCTCCCTGTGCACCTATTCCTCTCCATCTGTTTTCTCTCCTTTCTTTTATTCTCATATTCTCCAATTCTGCCCCTCTTGCTTGGCCTGTCCGGAAATGAACAGTTACTACCAAGTTCTCTCCCTAGCCCTTTTCTAGCATTTTCTCCAGCACACCTGCTGATCCCCTGCTCTGGGCCCCTCACGTCCTGGATTGGCCCCTCCCACAGGTAGGTTGCCTGTTTACTCCTAGATGACTCAGCCTTAGCCACGTCTGCTTCAGGCTCCAACTGTCCCCAGGCAGCTGAAGAGACCATGTCTGGGTCTACTTTATGGCCCTTTTCTGATCTTGCTCCTCGCTGAATATTTGTGCAAAGCTCTCAACCCTGTAGGCGGGGGTAGAGCCCTCTCATGCCTAGTTACTACGATGCCTTGGGATTTCTGTGGCTGGGGGTGTGGATGAAAGTCAAAACGGTGAAAGGATCAAAGGGCCCCACCCTGTTAAAATTCCGGTAGCTGGGATGGGTGGAGGGAAGGGATACAAAGATGGCCAAACGTGGTTGAGAGTCGGGGCCCCCCCTCCCTGCCCCCTCACCTGAGCCTTCAGCTCCTCGATAGTCTTGAAGTAGTGGCCCCAGTCTCTGACTTGGGGCCCCCTCTTCTCCAGATGTTCCCGAATCTTGCCTTCCAGCCTCCGATTTTCCGTCTCCAGGCTCCGCACTCTGTCCAGGTAGGAGGCCAGACGGTCGTTCAGGTCCTGCATGGTCTCCTTCTCGGTCTGGATGCTGCCCATTCCGGTCAGACCTCCGCCCATCCCCACGGCCAGGCCCGCGGACGCCATGTCGCCCCGGAGGATGGTGGCGCGGGACACGGAGACCCGGGAGCCCGAGCCCCCGGCGCCGGCATAGACGCTGGCTGCGCTGCTGGCCCGGCGGACCCGCTGGCTGGGGGGCCGGACCGAGCCCAGGGACCGGTAGTTGGTGGAGAAGGTGGTGGAGCGGGTGGTGACACTCATGCTGTCCGGAAAGGAAAGCAAGCAAGCAGAACTCGAGTTCGGGTCGCGGAGGGTGGCGGTCTGCGACCCGAGTTATATGGGCGAGAGAGGAGGTGTGGACCTCCGGGAGCAGGCCCCGCCCACGCCGCCGGGCCGCCTCCCAGGCTCCGGCCACAGGTGGACGGGGTGGGGTAGGGGGTGGGGTGGAGTGGGGTGGGGGGTGGGCTCGGCGCTCTGGGCTCCCGCCCCTCCAGCCCGGCCGAGGCCGCCCATCCCGCCGCCCCCCTGAACGGGGGTCACTAATCCGGGAAGCCAAGGGCAGCAGGTGTTGCTGGCCCTTGAGGCTGTGGTTTCCGGCTGGAAATGACGTTTCTAGACCCCCTCCCCCAGGTAGAGGAGGTGCTGGTAGGGTAGAGATTTGGGGGTTCTGGTGGTACTGAGGTGGAGTGGGATGTGGACCTCTGGCTGTCCTCAACCTACAGCCCAAGTTCCTCACCTGCAGGGGCTGCCTTAGGGGGATCCGGAGTTTCGGGGAAGAAAAGGTGGGAGCTGGAGAAGAGGAAGAGAAACTCAATCCTGAGCCTCAGTTCTCCTGGCCTACATGCTCGCATTCCAGTGCACTCGATTTCCAAGCACTGTGCCTGCGTTTAGCCATTTGCACACGCACACGCACGCAGAACCATACAACTGTGAATTCTCAAACCACACGAACACATTCCCTCACCAAATCGACTCAGTCTGGGGAAAAGAAACTGTCTCTCAGGCCCCTCTTTGCCCTGTCTCTTCCCCCAACTCACTCCTGGGAGGATTGACCTCCAAGGGACACTGTGATTTGGACAAGGAACACATCCCCGGGGGTCTGTACATCAGCCTTCCCTGCACCCTTGGTAAAATAAACATTGTACTTCCGGAGAAGTTACAATTCAACAAGTATTTATTGGGCACCTACTGTGCGCCAGGTCCTGTTTCAGGAGGGAACAGCAGGGAACAAAAGAGAAAGAAAATTCCTTGGGGATTGCAATGTGTCCCCCATGGTTTGAGGACTAAGACAGATGAACACACTTGGGACCATTCTAGCCGACACTGGGTCCTGGTTGCTAGTCTCTTTCTCCCTTCTTACTACGACTTTCTGCCTTCTTTGTCTGCCCCTCTGCAAAATGTTCTCTGGCTTGCAAGCTTCCCGAGGGGGCTGCTTCCTCCAGGACCAGAAGAATGGAGGCTGCTCTGCCCTCCCCCAAGCTGGATGACCACCCCCTGCTGAACGAACTGGGAGGACCGCCTGGGTTCGAGCATGGTTGTTTTTTGGGTAGGGCCTGATTACACTGGGCTGTGCTCTTTGCTCTGGAGCGGACCTATTGATTCTTACCCAGCTGCCAGCTAAATGAGTTGGTGGGGCAGACCGGATGCTAAGGATCTGGGAGGGATGGGGGCCTGGAGGATCCCAGCTGGGGAACAGCTAAGTGGGAGGCACCATGCAGATGTACGGCATGACTCTAGAGAGCTCCACAGTACTCAGGGGAGCTGGTAGGGAGAGGGTCAGGGCCTGCTGAGGGCTGGGAAGCAGATGGGATGCAAAATGACATGAGTGGCTTTGGATGAAGGCTTCTGGGAGGGATGTTTAGAGTTTCTAGCCAGTTTAAAGGGATTTCTCTTGCTTTCTCACTTTCATGTTCTCCCCTGGTTTTGAGAATTGTACAGAATTTTGCAATAGGGTATACAGGTTAAATGTGCTATGGGCTGGCTACCTGTTGCTGTTTTGAAGCTTCATTTTTATTTCCTCGGTGGTACTAGGGTTTGAACCCAGGGTAGGGCCTTTATTCTTTTTTGAGGGGGGCTGGAGATTGAACTCCATCCCTAGCCCTTTTTATTTTTGTGACAGGGTCTCCCTAAATTGCCCAGGCTGGGCTAGAAGTTTTGATACTCCTACCTCAGCCTCCCAGAATGCTGGGATTACAGACATGCACCATCTCGCCTGGCTCTGCTGTTTTTAATCTTTAAATCAGACAATTTAGGTATTTGGCAGGCTGTGTGACCTTGGGAAAGTCACTTAACTCCAAATTCGAGTCTCTTCACTTGTATAGGGAGAATAATAAAATCAACCAGTCTGTCTCCTTGGGTGCGAATGTTAATGGTCATGCATTCATTCCCAGAACAAATAGGAATTACTTAATTGCAAAGTAAGGCTCAGACACACCCAGGAAAACAGAGGCAGAAGGTCAATTTAATCCTAAAGTCGAGCGAATGCTGGTGAATGCCTGTAATCTCAGCACTCGGGAGGCTGAGGCAGGAGGATCACCTCAAATTCGAGGCCAGCCTGGACTACATGGCAGAGACCCTGTCTCAAAAAACAAACAAAACAAAACAAAAGAATGAAACTAAAGATAGCTCAAGGGATATGAGATCTCTGTCATGTCAGACCTGTGGAGGATTTTAAATTCAAGGGTCAATAAGACCCAGACTCCACATTTCTTCTCTACAGCCCTAGGCAGCTCCTTCTCTGATCTCTGCCCCACTCCTGCTGTTTCTGGGGCCTGTGGAAGCAAGGCCTGGGGCCCGGGGTGGGGGGCATAGAGAGTGGTGGTTGTACCTTATCTCCCATAGCTAATGTCCCTGGTCACATTCCTGACCTCTTGCTGCATCCAAGGGAATAGCGAATACCGATCTCAGTGCCAGCCTGCCTTTTTCCACCAAGTCCAGGCTTTTCTATGCTGCAGGCCTTTCCCTCTGTCTGACAGCCTCTAGGAGAGATGAGGAGAAGGGTGTGAGGGAGAAGTTTTGCCCCAGATTCCCAGCACTGGGGCTTGAGGTGGGGTGGAGGAGGGGCTTGGAGTGGTTGTGAAGCCAGTGCCCGGAGAGGGTGGGGCGGGAGGGAACCTGGTGAGAAGCTTCCAGAACAAAGACCTGTGGAAAGCCTCAGTTGAAGGGGGTCCTGGAGGAGGGGACATGGGTCCCCTCCCCCAGCAGCCTGCATTCTGGAGCCCTGCTGAGGGAGTGGGGAAGCTGCTAGGTAGGTTTAACTCCGAGTAAACTCTGAGATGACTCTGACAGGGCTGGTCACTCCTGCTGCCCCACCATGTCCTCCCAACAGCTCTGTGGAAATTAGATGGTGGAGGGGAGAGCAGAGAATTGGGGGGATGAAGAGGGTCTAGAGTTCTTCGACTTTGCTTTACCATTTAGCTTCTTGTCCAGTCCTGAGGAGGGGAGCGTTTAGAATAGCAACCAAAGTATGAGGGTGAGAGTCTCCAGATGAATCAGATGGGCTGTCCATTCTCTTCTTAAAGGCGTGAGTGACTCCTCTGTGTTGGGGAAAGCGAGCATCCATGTGGGTGCAGGGTCACGTGGGAGGCCTTGGCAGAGGGTCTGCCCCAGGGCCCGTGAGCCTTGAGCTGAAGGAGCCCAGGAGCTTCCTGAGTTGGGGCGGAGACTGGAGCATGGGGGTGGCAGAGAAGGCACCCTGGTCTGCTAGGGAGAGCTGCGAAAATAGTTTAGGCTTAATAATTAATGGGTGCTAGGGGAGGTGGGGCGGAGACTAAAAAGTGTGGTTGGGTGGACTGAGGAGAGACCTGGGGGTGGGAGGTGGGGGGAGGGGAAGAGGTGCAGCCTTAGATACAACTGTGCAGCAGGGGTGAGGGGCAGCAGCTGGCTTGGTGTGGGACTTGGAGGATTTCTCCAGAGCCACGGGCACCCCTTCCCACTTGGAGAGCCCAGCTGCTTGCCTGGGGTGGAGCTGGGGTGTGGTTCTGGGGGCTTGGGCCAGGTCTCTTCCACAGAAATGGGAGGGTCAAAGTCTGCCCCAATATGTTTAGGATTATTGCTTGAGTCAAAATTGTACCCAAAGGGTTATTTCCTAGGGGCATAAAAAGAAAGTCAGTGCCCAGGAGCACGTAGCTGCCCAGGACTCTCCGTGTTAGAGAAGATTTTGGATGTCGCCACCCCTGGCCCCAGGACCCACCTCCAGCTTTCTCTGACAAAGGCAGCTCTCCCCCTCTAGGGATGGCCTCACTTTTTCTTACATCCTCCTCGCCTTCTTACCCTGAGAAATGGGTGCTCCTGGTCTCAAGTACAACTCCAATACCCCAATGCCATGTCACCAGCCACTATCTCACTGGCTTCTGCAGAGAAGGGTGAGGCCCAGGAATGAACATCAACACTCGATGTCAAAAGAGCCAGATTCAAGGTCCCACTATAGTCTGTGATCTTCAGCAATGTGCACTGGCTTTGTCCTTGGCCATAGAATAAGGATAATGGCAGTTTCTGTTTCCAGAGTTCCATGAGCATAAAATGAGTCACCTGCCGGAAGAGCTCTGATATTAAGAACTCAGCTAGTTTACCCTCTTTTCTGATTTGCCTCCATCCACTGCTCTTCTTCCCAGCCTCTCAAATCCTTCTGCCCTCACTATCCTCTAGTCTTCTGCTCCCTGCTCATCACTATTTCTTTGCTTTTATCCTGGTACAGGATACAGTGGCTAAGACTGAGTCTATGGAAAACAGGGTGAATTGGAAAAGTACAGGGGCTGAGGACCTATCTCAAAATATTCCAGTTAACAATCGCTTCTTGGCCTTTTGGCGAAGATCAAGTGTAAAATCTTCCAGTTAATGGCTATATCTCAGTCAGTGTCTGCCTGGCTTTATTTACTTATTTTGTTTTTTTAGGGGTGGTGGTGCTGGGGATTGAACTCAGGGCCTTGTGCTTCTAGGCAAGCACTCTGCCACTGAGCTAAATCCCCAATCCCCCTTTTTCTCAGTTTTTTTTTTTGAAAGGGGCTCACTGTGTAGTTCAGGCTAGCCTTGAACTCCCTATGTAGCCCAGGTTGGCCTTGGACTCTTGGTGATCCTCCTGCCTCAGCCTCCTGAGTGCTGGAATTACAGGCGTGTGCCACCACACTCAGCTTTCTGCTTGGCTTTTGAGTGGGCAGATCTACCAGAAGTGTCTGCTGGGTCTGCCCTGTGAGCAGCTGGAAAAGCAAGGCTGAGTTCAGGAGAGCAGGGGAGCAACAGGCATGGCCTGCCAGTGGGGCCGCGGGGCAAACTGGAAGGAGGCGGCCTCTACCTTGTCCCCTTGGCCGTGTGTTTTGGCTCACTGAAGACCCTGCACAGCCACTAGCTGGGCTCCCCCTGGAGCCACCTGGTGAGAGGGTAAAACTCAAGGGTATATGAAAAGGTCGAGGATCAGAAAATAGGAGTGGCAGAGGTTGGGGACTCGAGGCAAGAAGGTGAGGAAGCGACAGAAGGAAAAGAGGAGCGAGAGGAGGGCTCTGACCCTAGTCAGCTCCCAGAAAGACACCAGGAGTGTGAGGTGTTGTGAAAGCCAAGGAAGATGTGTTTCCCAGAGGGGCAGTCTGTGGGGTCACACGCAGGCTGGCAGCAGAGGGATGGAGGCCTGGGACCGGAGCTGTGGGGGGCAGGGAGTGCCCACATGAAGGCAGAGTGTGCTCTTGTCTTTGGAGAACAGTATCGTGAAAGAAGGAAGAAAACAGGTGGACGTCTTGTTGTAGGTGGCAGGGTGGATGGATGATGCAGTGTAGTGAGACTGATCGGCAGTTACGCAAGGGACGACAGTGCCGTGTGGCCCGTGCTACCTTAGGCCGAGAACTGGGAAAAGTGGACCCTGGCAGCAGCAACTGCTAATCTCACCTGAGCCTTGAGGAAGTGACATTTAAACTGTAAACCTGAAAAGTGATACAACTAGGGAGTGGCAGAGCTGGGATGTGACCTGGGTAGACTCCGCATGTGCCTGTCTTTCCTCCAGTTGACTGGATTTTTTTGGGGGGTGCTGAGGACTGAAATCAGGGCCCTGCGCTTGCTAGGCAAGTGCTTTTCCCACTGAGCTAACTCCCCAGTCCCCATCCTCCAGTCGAGAGAGCGGGACAGATGCAGGAGACTGGAGCTACATGGCCCTCCTATGACACTTAAAAGGACATGGGGAGAATATTGAGATCCTAGTGGAGGTTGTGTGGCTCAGTTTTATGATGAGACCAGCCGCACAAGAAACACACAGTGTCCTGGGGATAGGAGAGGAAAGGTAGCGGGCGTTCCTGAGATGAGAGGACAAAAGAATCTAGGCTTAAAACATGGCTGGCCTTTGGGGCAGGGTGGATGAGGAAGTAAAGGCAAATACAAGATCTCAGTGGAAGAGAAGCAATCCAACCGTAAGGGTTGACATGGCAGCAGTTACTTAGAAAACAAAAGGAAGCTAGGTAGAGTGGCACACACTTGTAGCCCCAGCTACTTGGGAGGCTGAGGCAAGAGGATTGCTGGAGACCAGGAGTTCAAGACCTGTCTGGGCAACATAGTAAGTCCCTGACTCACGCGCAACAACAACCACCAAAAAAGGCTGTGGAATGTTAGAGGGAGATTGTATTATCAGCGGACCATGGGGTCAGAGCAGTAAATGATGTTATTCAGGGGTGGCCAAAGGCAATGAAAATCACGGAATTAAGGATCTTAAGGAAAAGAGAGGATAGGGAAAAGAGCCTAGATCTTGGAGTCTTGTCTGATTTGAGCCCTATCTCTGCTGTTTGTTTGCTGAACGACTTGGCCAAGCCGGGTGCTCACGTTGTCGAGTTCCTCTGAGCGTCAGGTTCCTCATCTGCCATCGCATCTTAGGGCCCGGGCATAGCAGTGCTTCCCAAGGGTGCTCCCTGCCCGTTTCTCCCGGAAGAACCATCAGCCTGGATATTCGAGTCTCACCTCGGTGCAGTTCACCAACAATGAGCGGGGAACAAATGATAATTACAAACTGATATTGATGGGGTTGGGGATTTAGCTCAAGTGGCAGAGCGCTTGCTTAGCAAGTGCAAGGCCCTGAGTTTGATCCCCAGCACCCCCCAAAAAATTGATAGTGCTGATCAGAAAGATTATTATTAAAAGGAACCAATGAACAGGCAAAGAAAACACAGTATGACCAGAGCTAGGAAAGATCCAGATACCGCATTTAGGATTTTTTTATGTTGCACGTGTCAGCAGCTTTCCTGCTTTCTTATGGTGGTAATTATGTCCCACGGAGCAAATTCTTTAATGAATTTACTACTTACAAGGAATCTGCTGTATGGTGGGGCTGTGCCAGACTCAGAGACACAGTAAAAAGGAGCCAGGACAAGCCTGAGGTACAATAGGGCTGCCATTCCAGGGGGTGGAGGACGGGGTCATGGAGGACCTTGGCGAAGAGGAATGCTCGAGCGGGACTTCAAACAACGAGGAGGTGTGGAGGTGCCAGACGTAGTAGTGCACACCTGTGATCCTAGCACTCGGGAGGCTGAGCCAGGAGGATCACTCTGAGTTCGAGACCACCCTGGTTACATAGCGAGCTCAAGGTTAGCCTGCACTATAAAGCGAGAGCCCGTCTCAAAAAAAAAAAAAAAAAAAAAAAAGAGTAAGAACTTGCCAGGAAAACTCGGCAAGCATTCTAACCACCGAGCTAAACCCCCAACCCCAAATCTGTTTGTCCTGCTCATCACTAGTTATTATTTCCAACTGGAGGTTCAAGAAAAAACCATAAACAGGCATCAGGGATTTAGCTCAAGTGGTAGAGCACTTGCCTAGCAAGCACAAGGCACTGAATTTGATCCCCAGCACGTCCCACAAAAGAAAAACCTTAAACATCATGTATAACTCTGAATCTATGCTCCTCCCACATCTGTGTGCACGTGTGTGCACGTGTGTGTGTGTGTGTGTATTTTTCCCCCTGCTTAGATTTAGCTGGGTACTGTGGCATGTGCCTATAATCCCAGCTACTCAGGAGGCTGAAGTGGGAGGATCTCAAGTTTGAGGACAGCCTGGGCAATTTAGCAAGACCCTGTCTCAAAATAAAAAATACAACAGGCTAGGGATGTAGCTTAGTGGTAGAATGCCCTTAGGTTTGATTCCCTAGCACTGAGAAAATGCCAAAAAGATGTATTGAGGTACAACTGCATACAGTAACATTCACGCTTTTTAGATAATACAGTTCAGCAGGATTTGGCAAATGGACGCAGTGGCAGAATTGCCACTGTAATCAAGACACAGAATGTTTCACCACCTCACAGTGCTCCATTGCACTGTTCAGTCAGTCTCTCTCACCTTCTGCCTCCAGCTCTGTCACCACCAAGCTGCTCCTGGTCCCTACAGTTTTAATCTTCTGAAGGTCATATACGTTAAATCGCACAGTATGGGACTTTTTGTCTCTGGCTTCCTTCATTCAGCATGATACTTTTGGAATTCAGCCAAGTGGTTGAATGTGTCGATAGTTTCCTCCTTTTTTTTTTTTTTTTTTTTTTTTTTTGGTGCCGGGGATCAAACTCGGGGCCTTGTGCTTGCTGGGCAAACGCTCTAACCACTGAGCTAAATCCCCAGCCCCTTCCTCCTTTGTATTGTTGTAGAGTATTTCTTTTTTTTTTGTTTGTTTGTTTTTTGTTTTTTGTGGTGCCGGGGATCGAACTCAGGCCCTTGTGCTTGCAAGGCAAGCACTCTAATCACTGAGCTAAATCCCCAGCCCCTGTTGTAGAGTATTTCATTATGTGGAGGTACCACAATTTCTTTATCCATTTACCAGCTATGTTGTTGTCCTTTTTATTCAGTATGAATACAGCTATTTATCTTTGTGTAAATACATGTTTTTATTTGGTTAATACACTCAGAAATGGTTTGCTGAGTTGCAGGATAAGTGTATGTTTACCTACATAAGAAACTGCCAAACTGGCTTCCAGAGTAGCTGTGCCATTCTGCACCCCCACTGGTGATGCAAAATGCCGTGTTCTCACCCAGCACTTTGTCTTTTTGTTCTTTTAATTATAGCTTTTCTGGTAGGGGTACAAGGGGTACAAAATATATGGTGTTTGTTTAAATTAAAAAGTTATCATAGCTGGGCATGATTCCATATGCCTGTAATCCCAGCACTTGGGAGGCTGAGGCAGGAGGATCGCCACGGGTTTGAGGCCAGCCTGAGCTACACAGTGAGTTCGAGTCCAGCCTGAACTAAGGAGTGAGACCTTGTCTCAAAAAAATGAAAACAAAAGCTGAAAAAAGGGCTGGGGATGTAGCTCAGTGTGAAGATCCTGGATTCAATCCCCAATACCGAAAAACAAAAAACAACTAGATTTAAATTCTTCATCACGTATGTGATTTATAACTATTTTCTCCCAGCTTGTGGTCTTTTCAATCTTTTATCTGTATCTTTTGAAGAGAAGTTCTTAATTTTTATTTTTTAAAAATTTATTTATTTATTTATTTTTTGAGACAGTGTCTCACTTTGTAGTGCAAGCTGGTCTGGAACTCACTATGTAGTCCAGACTGGCCTGGAACTTGTGGCCATCCTCCTGGCTCAGCCTCCCAAGTGCTGGGATTACAGGAGTGTGCCACCATGTCTAGCCCAGCTGAGATCGTCTTAGTTTTGACAAAGTCCAACTTATTAAGATTTTATTTTATAGGTCATGCTTTGGTGCTGTATTTAAGGAATTTTTGTCCATCTGGGCGTGGTGGTACATGTCTGTAATTCCAGCACTGGGGAGGCTGAGGCAGGAGAATCACGGTGAGTTCAAGGTCAATTTGAACTACATAGTAAGACCTTGTCTCAAAAAAGAAAACAAACTTTTTGCCTGGACATTCAGGAATTTTCTTCTTATTTTCCCCTGTAGGCACAGGCTAATGCTTGGGGAACTGCACTGATGAGGTAAGCAGGTCAGAACCGAGGAGTTGACCTTGACACTCCCATCCTCCATCACCCTCACCAAATCAGGTCCACTTTATCTCCTAATTGACTTGAGTCCTGCCGCTCCTCTCCATCTCCACAACCACTGCCCTCAGTCCAGGTTGTCCCTGTATTATCTGCTGCTTGGCCTACTATACCAGTTTACTGAATTACCTCCTTGGATCTACTCTGATCTAATCTTTCCAAGCTGCATGCACACAGGCTGGGTGGAAAAAAATAAGTCACCCCTCTAAATCTGATTAGGTCTAATTAGGTCCTATTATTGTTAAGGTGAAGACCCAAGGTCTTAAGGTGACCTTCAAGGGTCCCACATGGTCTGGCTCTCCCTTCCTCCTCATTCTCTTCCAGTACCTTTCTCCCTCCTGGTCTTGCTGAACTGGCCACTTTTCTTTTCTTTCCTGTTCTATTCTCCTCTTCTCACCTCACTTTCTCCTCCTCCTCCTTCTTCGTCTTCCTCTTCTCTTTCTCCTTCTCCTCCCCCCTCCTCCTTCTCTTCCTCCTCTCTCCTCCTCCTCCTCCTCTCTCCTCCTCCTTCTCTTCTCTCTCTCTCTCTCTGTGTCTCTCTGGTACTGGGGTGCCCTGACCCTGGATGCTCTACCACTGAGCTACATCTTTAGCCCTAGTCCTTTTTATTTTTTTGAGACAGGATCCTACTAAGTTGCCCAGGCTGTGTTTGAACTTGTGATCCTTCTGCCTCAGCCTTGAGTAGCTGTGGTTACAGGCATGTGCTAATGTGCCTGGCTGACCTGGTCTTCTTTCTGTTTCTGTGACATGTTATACACCAGCTCACCCAGGGCCTTTGCACATGTGATTCCCTACACAGGATCATTCTCGTCTCTCTACTGCAGCCTTTTTATGAGCCCATCCTTTATATCCCTGTTCAAGTACTGCTTCTCCAGGGCAATTTCCCTGATTCCTTCTGATGTAGGCCAGGTTCCTTTGCAAAATGCTCTCCTAGGCTCATGTTTCTCTTATTAAAATAGTCATTGGTGTTGCTATTTGGTTACTGTCTTTCTTTCCCATTACTTCCTGAGCCATGCCCATGTGGCTTACCAGTGTGTTCTCAGGGCTGTGCTTAAGTGCTCAGTAAATATTTGCAGAATATATGAGGAGCCAAGAGGTAGTGGAGAAAAGACAGGGCAGGGGAGGAGGTGGGAAAGGCTGTGATGATGAGGTCGGGAAGGGCCTGTAGACCATGAAGAGTCTGCACTTCCCCAGTTCTCAGGGAACTTTATGTTCCAGGGACGAGTTATAAAAACAGGTACCCCAGGCCTGCAGAATAATTCTCCCTGGGTGGGGTCTGAGCTGCTACTTGTCACAGGTTCTGTAGGGATTCACCAAAGGCTGAGGGCCGAAGTAAAGGAACATTGTGATTGAGCTGGGCTCAGGGGCACACACCTGTAATCCCAGCATTCGGGGAGACTGAGGCAGGAGGATTGAAAATCGGAGGCCAGCCTGAGCAACTTTGTGAGACCTTGTCTCAAAATAAAAGATAAAAATAGTCTGGAGGATGTTGCTCAGTGCAAAGGGTTCAATCTCTAGTATCAGGAAAAAAAAAATTATGATAAGGATTGCATTTTGGCAAGACTGTTCTAACTGGATGTCTTGGTATGGTTTGAAGGGGTAAGAGTAGCTGGGCGTGGTGGTGCACACCTGTAATCCCAGCACTCGGGAGGCTGAGGCAGGAGGGTCACTGTGAGTTTGAGGCCACTCTGAAATATGTAGTGAGTTCAAGACCAGCTTCTGAACTATATAGTGAGATCCTGCCAAAAAAAAAAAAAAAAAAAAAAGACCGTTCAGACTAAGAGAGAAGCAACACAAAGAAAGAGAGAAGAAAGAAAACTCAGGAGAAATTAAGAAGATGGAATTGCTAGGAGTTGGTGTCTGGCTTAGTGTAAGGGAAAGAACAATCCCACAGCAGCAACACTGGCGCTCTGCCTGCATCAGCTTATACAGCTGCACCACGGTGAGGCGGGCTCTGTTCATCCCGACTCCAGGTGACCCCAGGCCTCTCCCTTGGGAGGCAGTGTGACATCGTCCACCAGAGGCTTGGACAGTGGTGTTGGATACTGACTTCCATTTGGAACCCGTGAGTATGAGGCTTGGGTGGGACATCCAGGTAACAGTTGAAACAGGTCTGTGGCTCCCATGAGAGTCCCGACGTGTTGACCTGGGAGCCATCTTCCCTAAGAGCGGATGGGATGACCTAGAAGCAAGGAGGAGGAGGCAGGTCCTGATCCAGGCTCCGTGAGCAGGTTTCTGGGTCCAAGTGCCCTTTGAGTGTACGGGAACCAGAGCAGCATGACTATGCTTTAGGGCCCAGAGCAGGGCACGAGCCTCCAAAATGATTAAGGACTAGGGATGAAAATGTAAGTACATAAGGAGGATTCAGGGAAAAAGACTGAAAAGGAGCCATCAGAGGGTGGTAAGAAATGCAAGCTATGTCAGGAGGTCAAGAAAACGGTTTTCAAGAAAGAAAGTGCCGTCGATGGTGTCCGACATTAATGGGGAGGAAGGGAAGGGAAGGCTGGCACAGAGTCCACTGCATTTGGCTGTTAGCTGACCCGTGGTGGCTTAGTCACTGCCAAGGATGGTGGCGGGGTCGGGGTGGTAGAGGAGGCAGGCATTGGGAACAAGTATGGTGTCTTTTTTGGGGAGCTTGGGGGTGGAGGCCCAGAGAGAGATGTGGTAAGTGAGGGACACAAGTCAAGGTGACTCCCTCTCTCTCTCTCCCTCCTTTCCTTCCTTTTTTTTTTTTTTTTTTTTTTTTTGCTGCTGGGGATTGAACTCAGGGCCTAGCAAGCACTGTAACTGCTGAGCTAGATCCCCAACAACTCCTTCCTTCTTTGCAAGGAAGAGGTGCGGTGAGCATGGCTGCGGAACTCTAGCTGGGACAGGGGTGTGAAAGCATGAGGTGGAAGCCGGGATGGCGGATGGAGCAGGCTCTGAGGGAGGGGTGGGGCTCCGAGCACAGGGGAGGGCCGGGCCCTGGGCACAGGCAGAGCCGGTGCCACCTAACAGGAGGTGGGGGTGGGGGTGCATACACGTAGCTGCTGGAGGGCATTGTTAAGGATGGCGGTGGCAGTGGCTGGGCCCTTTCGGGCACCAAGAGTTTGTGGGACTGGTGGAGGGGAGGGTGTCATCTGTGCCTCCTCCCTGTTGTTTTGGCCTCTCTTACTAGTGAAAAAAACACCTTTTTCTACTCTGAAGTGCTCACTATCTTTTTCTTAGCCTGGAGCACCTCCTTCAGGGAGAATTCCCTGACTGATACCCCAACTTTACCCTCTTCTCAGCAGCTGGCTGAGTTCTTCATTCCTTCTTTCCTCCAGTTGCGAGGCCAAAAATGCTCCCTGTTTTAGTGTCTGTCTGTCTGTGGTCTCAGTGGAGAAGGCCCATGGAAGGGATTGGGAGAGGATGAGAACACATATTGTCCGTATGATGGGGTGGCTTCTCCCTCAGGACCGGCCCTCCCAGCTCTCAGGTCTTGCTCTGCCCGCAAGAGGGTGCTGGGTTGGAGCGGGCCTGACTGGCTCAGTCTGCAGGTGGCGGGCTGGCAGCCCTGCCCTCTGGATCGGGCCCTCGAGCTCCGCCCCCACCAGGACCTTTGCTCCCAGCCCTAATGGCATTGGCCTCGTTGCCATGGCTGCCTCTTGGTTTGGATAAACAGCTCTTTTGCCTCCTGTCCAGCTTATTGACACCCAAGTGTCTCCCCAGGGATGGGCCGGAATTTCAAATGTCTGCGGCCCCCAGGGGAGGCCCAAGGATGATGAGTCACTGAATTTTGGCCCCTTTCCATGCTCTCTGTTCTCTGCCTTGCCCTGCTGCTCCCTCCTGCCCCACCTGCGTCCGGTGGAGCTGGGGAGCAGAGAGCGGGGCTGGGACTCACCAGGGGCCAGTGGAGTGCAGGTTGGGGAGGCGCCTTCCGGCCAGTTTCTCTGAAACCAGCTGCAGTCCCTGGGAGCCATGAGGCATTCACAGGTGGCTTCTTCCCTTATCATCTGTACCCTTGGGGTCCAGGGCGAGGGAGAAAAGGTGGGAAGGAAGGAATGCCTGGAGAGGAGATAGGGATCAGAGTGGAGGGAGCACTTTCCTGGACAGAACAGAATCAGGGTCATTCATTCATTCATTCAGTGAATCAAGGACGCTCCCGTGCTGGGTGTTGAGGGAAACAGAACTGTAGTAAGACGTGACCTTGTTTTGAGGAAGGTGCCTTAGTGCTGGTGTGACGGCCTCGACATCGAACCATAGTACCATCGAAC
Source organism: Hystrix cristata (assembly GCA_004026905.1). Taxonomy (NCBI): domain Eukaryota; kingdom Metazoa; phylum Chordata; class Mammalia; order Rodentia; family Hystricidae; genus Hystrix; species Hystrix cristata. The sequence goes on along the minus strand of PVJO010000942.1, from coordinate 65,323 downwards.
CTGCTTTGAGCCCTGATCATCGCTTAGTGCAAAGTTGCTTCTTTTTTCAGGTTCTGCATCTGTAAATAAGATAGTAATACACAACCCTTAAGGTCATTGTGAAGACTAAGTGAGACACATACGTAAGATGCCCTGTTAACAGTCTACAAAGGTCAGCTGGGGGGTTAGCTCAGTGGTTAAAGTTCTTGCCTCACAAGTATAAGGCCCTGAGTTCGATCCCCAGTAGAAAAACAAAAAACAAAAAACAAAAACCCAAAAAACAGTCTACAAAGGTCAATGCATTGATCAGTCCCGGAGAGGAACTCAGACCCGCCCATAGGCGAGAGTAGTGCAGCCCAGGGGAGTGACAAAGGCCCATTCTTGGGGTCTCCCTGACAGTGGCCACTTCTGGCATAGGTGACTGGGGCAGGCTTCATGGGGGAGGTGTGGTGTGTGATTTTCATTCAGTAAATGTTTGCAGAATGAAGGGAGTGTGCTGGAGCCAGGGCTTGCAGAGAGGGTAAGGTGTCAGCAGGTGTGGTGGCAGGGAGAGGCTTCGGGAGGAGGGGCACAGCCCTGGGGAGGCCTGGGGAGGGTGGCCAGTGCCAGGTGGGGAAGATTCAGCCTCTGTGACAGAGGAGAAACTTGATCTTTATTCAGAGGGCTGCAGGAAGCTGGGAGCTGGGCAGCAGCAGATCAAAGCAGCATTTGTGGAAGATGTTTTGGGAAGGCAGAGGGGACAGGGACTTTCCCACACCGAGCAGAAGGGGAATGTGTACGTGTCCTGGAGGAACAGGGTAGGCGGTGAGGTCATCCCTGTCCCCTGCAGAGGGGCTGCCTCACCGCGGCACGTACCCAGGACTGATCTCACCTACCTGCTAGGAGCTAGGAGGCTGGCAGGAGCGAGGGGAATTTCTCAGGGACACGGGAACAAGGGAACAGTGCCTCCTTTCTCTCCTTCCTTCCCACCAGGGCCCAGCTCAGAGCGGAGGATTGGAAGGTTGCAAGACAGGCAGTACTGGAACCAGCACCGGCCCCTTGTTTTCTAGTGCTTGCTCTTCTCTAAGATAGAAAGCGGTTAGCTGCAGCTTTTAAAGCCATGTACTGGGCTAGCTCAGTTGGTAGAGCATGAGACTCTTAAAAGTTATGTATTTAATGGCGGAAGGGAGAGGGAGAGAGCATGAGGCCCTCTCAAGAACTGTGCATAAATCCTGGACTCAGTCACAGAGGGATAATTGGGGTGACGGTGTTGCTTAGGTCCTGCACCCAGCTCTGCTGGGAGGGGATATTTCTGACTTGGAGTTGGCTGGTAGGAATCCAAGGCCCTAAGCCTTCGTGAGGATCAGTCATCCTCATCTACCTCTTGGCCTCCACTTCTGCCAAAGACATCCCCTTTGCTCCCATTTCATTTTGGGACAGGCCACACATCCAGAATGAGTCAGGCGTGCTGCAGAGCCCACAGTGCCCCAGCCCCCAGCTCTGACTCAGCCATCTCCTGAGACCGGAGATAGCTATCCGGGCTCTCTCTGAAGGTGAGGGGGTGGCAGATAAGGTTTATGGCCCCGAACAGCTCATTCTCTGAAGGTTGTACACACATACTGTCCAGCAGCATTCCTCCCGGGCTTGCCTGGCTTACTCAGGCTTTCCCAGGAATTCAGGCTGTCTGAGATCTCCATTTCACCTCCTTCTCTGGAGGTTATCTTTCCGTCATCGGGCCTTGCCCCATGGAGGCCTGCTGCCCCCAGTCTCATCTGTTCTTGGCTTCTGAACAAGCCTCGCTTGGCTTTCCTCCCTTCCCTGGCACGAATTTCTGCTTCCAGTACTCCCTGGGTTAGTAAGTCCTTCCTTTAGTCTAGCCTTTTGCTCCCCTTTGGTGCTTAGTAAATGACATGCTACTGCTGTGGTGCCAGCTGTTGCTGCAGCAGGTGGGAACTGGGCAGCCCCCAGGTCCCAGGAGCCCTTGCAGCTGAGGGGAAGGTGACAAAGGCAGAAGAAGAGAGAGTTCATGGAAGAGAGTATAAGAGAAAGTTCTTTTATCATGTAATTTACTTGTGAGACAATGTAAGCTGAAAGCCCCAGTCTAGTATAGTTTCAAGTTTAATGTTTTCCCCACTACATTGCAATCACTGTATGCGATTCAAAGTTCTAAAATCAAATAAATTTAAATGTAAATTTAATATATCATTTTAATAACTGTTTTTAAAGTGTGTTTTTATTTTTTTTTTAATTTTTTATTATTTTTACCAAGAACATGTATTGGTACATTGTATACATAATGTTCATAATCAACATGGTTATTTTGTACCTGTACATGATATATCTTGGTTAAAGTGTGTTTTTAAAAAATCTAAAATTTTTATTTGTAGTACATAATGATTACAGTCATTGTGGGGAATTGGTACTTGTACATAATACATTAATAATTTCAAACATAATTAATAGTAATGAATAATTTTAGAAACAAACTTTCCCTCCCTTTTGTGAAATGGACTGTAGCTCAGAGAAGGGGCTTGTCTATTGTCACCCTGAAGGTTAGAGACTGAAAAACAGGTTCTTTGAATCTCAAATGTATATTTTTCTGCTACTCTACATTGTTCCAGGAATTCTCAATACAAAAGTTTATCTTTTTTTTTTTTTTTGTGGTGCCGGGGATCGAACTCAGGCCCTTGTGCTTGCAAGGTAAGCACTCTAATCACTGAGCTAAATCCCCAGCCCCAAAAGTTTATCTTAATTTTGTTTAATTTGAACTATAAGTCTTAGAACACTGATTTTAATCACAAATCCTAGAGGACCTTTGGAGGTACTGGGAAGAACTGGCGAAAGAATTTGAGGGTGTGTCATCTCCCCAGGGAGGGGTGCCCTGGGAGCCTGTTCACCTGTCCTGAGCCTTCCCAAGTCAGACAGACCCTCCCGTAGGTAACCTCCTGCATCAAAGGTGCTGGCTGGCCAGTCACAGCCTGCATGCTGGGCCGGAGACTCTGCATTCTTGCCCCCTGAATCAGTGGCTAGACCCAGGGCAGTGGGACACTGAGTGTTGGAGCCAGAAGAGCTGGGTGAATTCTGACCTGGAATTTATGCCTTCTGTCACCTCAGGAAATGTATGGAGAGCTTCCAAGCTTCTGTATCCTCTTCTATAAAATGTAACTATTTGTACTTTCCTTATAGTTTTAATTGTGAGGATTTGATGGCATTATAAAAAGCAGATAGTGCAGGGAGTGCCTGGCATATGGTGCTATCTATCTCCAAAGGACAGGGAGAGGTGGGGGTGTGAGGCAGGGCTGTGAAGGAAGGCAGGGTCCATCCAGCTCTGGTGCTCATTTGCTACAGGTCTATCACAAGCTGCCTTTTTTGTTTGTTTTGGTTTTCTCGTTTTATTTTGTTTGGTGCTAAGGATCAAACTCAGGGCCTTGTGCTTGTGAGGCAAACACTCTAACCACTGAGCTAAATCCCCAGCCCAGTTTTTGGTTTTTTGAAACAGGATCTGTCCATGTAGTTGAGGCTGGCCCTGAACTCAGTATGTATGTAGCTCAGAAATACTAGGGAGGCTGAGGCAGGAGGATCACTATGAGTTCAAGGCCAGCCTGGGCTACCTAGTGAGTTCAAGGCCAGCCTCAACTACATAGCAAGACCCTGCCTCAAAACAAAACAAAACAAAACAAAAACAAACTAAAAATAAAACAAAAAACAAAACAAAACAAAAACTATGTAGCTCAGGCTGGCCTCAAACTCACAGCAATCCTCCTGCCTCAGCTTCCCCAGTGACAAGCTGACTTGACCATCAGGCTCAGTTTCCCTAGCTTTAAAATGCGAATAATGCTCATTTCATAGTTCTGGGAGGATTAAAAAGCTGTGATTACCACCTAAAGGGAACCTCCAGGCCAAGTGGGTGCTTGTACTCACATCTAGCTCCCAGACCCTGGCAGGGCAGGGAAGTTCAGTCAGAGGCTCCAGCCTGCAGAGCTGGAGGGAGGAGGCTGGGAGGGAAGTGTGAGTGTCGGGTAATTTGAGCCTGGCTTGAGGGACAGAGGAGGAGGAGGTTCTTTGGGCTGTGAGCTGCACAGGTGGAGAAAGTTTGTGGTGGGGCTGGCAGCCAAATGCAAGAGGTCAGGGCATGGGGGGCAGGGAGTGGAGGTTACTGTGGCTGGATGTGGGAGCTGCAAGCATCACCAGCCTGTGGGTTAGGAAGCCCAGGGACCTGACACTTCTCAGCAAGGAGCACTGGTCTGGGCCCTCGGCCCAGGGGGCTTTCCCGCCTCTGCCTCCCAGGTTCTAGAAGCTAACTCTGCTGCCTCAGCTTCTCCGAGTGTTCCCCATGGTCACCTGGGAAACGCGGGGAAGCAGGGAGGGAGAGGGGGCATGGCGTGGCCTTGGGGAATGGACGGCCTCAGCCTGAAGTTCCGCTGGGAATGCTGAAACTACCGAGTTGTGTTGCTATGGGAGCACCTAACACAGCCTGGGGCTAAACTGGCCTGCGCTGACCCAGCCCAATCCTACTGTCCAGGCCAACAGCTTTTCCCTAAAACCCATGAATAGGTCATTCGTTGTGTCTGGGTTTAGGATTATTTTAGCTCTTGGAGACCAGGGAATCTGGCATGTAGGTTGGTTAATGAGTGGCAGGTATCACAGACAGCTTTCTTTAGCTGACTGTGCTCCCTTTCTTGGTCTCTGTCTCTTTTGTTTTGTGGCTCTGGGGATCAGACCCAGGGTCTTGTGCGTGCTGGGCAAGCACTTTAGCACCGGGCCACACCTCCAGCCCTGTCTCATTTTCTCTCTCATAAACATACACGTAGGACACTACGGAGCAGGCCGAGTCAGACGTTGTGAATTCATTCACTATGTGTCTGTGGGGTGCTGCAAGATGCTTTTCTGATGTTGTACCTGGGCTGTCAACAAGAAAGGTAAACTGGGTGTGGAGGCGCATGCCTGTAATCCCAGCTCTCCAGGGCCTGAAGCAGGAGGATCACCCAGTTCCAGGCCAGCCCGAGCTACACAGGGAGATCCCGTCTCAAAACAAACAAAAACCAACCCCCCTTCCCCGAAAGTCAGTCCCTGCCCTCACAGTGCTTTCTAGTATAGTAGCTAGAGGTCCCCTAAATTTGCCAGAGATGGGCTGGGAATTTAGCTCAGTGGTTAGAGTGCCTGCCTGACCAAGCACAAGGCCCTGAGTTTGATCCCCAGCACCACAAAAAAAAAAAAAAAGAAGCCAGAAATAAATTTGCCAGAGTTCCTAATGTAGGAGAGGTAATTTAGGTGTTCAACAGATCATTAACTGAATGAATAAATGTAATCTGTATTTTTAAAATTGTTTTGTAATTTTTTGGGACTACTAAATAAAATAAAAAAATGTTTTTGGATCTTTTCTTTTGGCTTATTGACAATATTGCTTCTCTTTTGCGTATGTGTGGGCAGCACTGGGGATTGAACCTAGCCAAGGCCCTTGGACTGAACTACATCCCCTGCCCTTTTTTATTTTGAGACAGGCTCTTGCTAAGTCACTCAGGCTGGGCTTGAGTCTGATCCTCTTGCCTCAGCCTCCCAGAGTGTAGGATTACAGGTGTGTACCACCATCACCACCTTGCCTGGCTTTTTTTTTTTTTTTTTTTTTTTTTTTTTTTTTTTTTTGAGCCAGGGGTTTCACTATGTAGTCCAGGCTGGTCTTTTTGTTTTGTTTTGTCTTGTTTTGGTGCTGGGGATCGAACTCAGGGCCTTGCGTTTGCAAGGCAAGCACTCTAACCACTGAACTAAATCCTCAGACCCTCCAGGCTGGTCTTGAGCTCATAGAAATCCTCTTGCCTCAGCCTCCCAAGTGTTGGGATTACAGGCATGTACCACCATGCCTGGATTGCTTCTATTAATGAACATAATTAGACACTGAGTCTAGCATACTTTTGAAAAGAGCATGCATGGGCTTTGAGATTGCCTTGGAATTGGGTTCAAGTCCTGACATTCAAGTCAGGCTCCGAGCATCACATTGTGATCGCTATCATTCCCTTCTTCTTTCCTGCTCCCACCAGCAGCACCGACAAGGAAAGGAGCCTGGGCTAAGTGAGGTTTTTTTTTTTTTTTTTTTTTTTTTTTGGTAGTGCTGGGGATTGAACTCAGAGCCTTGGACTTGCTAGGCAAGTACTCCACCACTTGAGCTAAATCCCCAACCCTAGGAGCCTGGACTGAGAAGGGGAAGAGAAGCAGTGTCACCCGTGTCACCCGGCAGGGTACTGCTTTGCATGACTGGCTCTCTTGGAAATGGATTTGCAAGGATCTGTTTTGCATGGTGGAAGGTTTTTGCATGCAATCTCTTTATTATTATCCTATTGACTCCTTCTTATAGTCTCATCCTTACCTCTTTCTAGTCCCCCCCAACCCTCTGAGCCAGTACTCCCTCCAACCTGACCACCTACCTGTCAGAGAACACAAAGCTTTAAACTCAGCTGGGCGTGGGAGCCCACGTTTATTATAATCCTAGCATTTGGGAAGCTGAGACGAGGGGATGACCCCAAATTTGAGGCCAGCCTGGGATACATAGTGAGACTTTGTCTCAAAAAACCAAACACCAAACCAAACCAAAACAAAATTAATCTCAAACAAACAACAAACAAATAAACCCAAACCCAGAACCAAAACCAAAAGCTGAGTGTGATGAAACCACTGAGGCGAGTGCAATTGTGGGGCCAGCCCAGCGTCTGTAGTAAGCTAAGAGTGAGGACAACTCTCGGGATGTCCTCACAGGTCTATAATCCTAGCATTCTGGGAGGTTGAGGCAGGAGGATTTCAAATTTGAGCCCAACTTGGACAATTTAGTGACATAGCAAGATCCTCTCTCAAATGTAAAAGAGGGCTGGGGATGTAGCTCATTGTGAAGACCTTGGGTTCAATCTCCAGTACCCCAAACAAGCAAACCAAAAAAATAAAAAAGACAGTTTTATTTTATTTATTTATTTTTTTTTGTGGTGCTGGGGATCGAACTCACAGCCTTGTGCTTGCAAGCAAACTCTCTAACCACTGAGCTAAATCCCCAGCAAAAAAAAAAAGTTTTAAACTCTCATAAGACAGATGTATGGGAGCAGGTGTGAACATGAGTTGCATGCATGTGGCTCTGAAGATGGCTAGGGGACAGGAGAAGCTGCCCAAAGTGGAGCTTTAGGCAAGAGAGAGACAGGCAAGGAGGGGTGGTGAGAGTCACAATAACATGGATTGAATGGCGGCAGGCACTGCTCCCTCATCCTAAGGAGACATTATCCACATTTTTAACTGATGAGACAGGATCTCCAACAGGTTGAGCAACATGCTTGACTTCACGAAGTTAGGAAGTGGCTCCAGATTCCTCAGCTCATACCCGCTGTCCCCACATGGCCACAGAGCAGACCATACAAGAACAGGCTGGGGCAGCTCCCCCTTTTGGTTCTTCCCACCATAACTCAGTGTGTTTAAGTGAGTGGAGTATGTAGTAGGTCCTCAGGATGTGGCTCTGACAGCCCATCTGTGCTCAAATTGCCTGACCATCTGCTTGAACCCTTCCTCATGGGCTTCCCAGCCAATACACACCCCACTGTCATGAGTTCCAACTCTCGGGATGTCCTCATTTACAGAGAGCAGAAGCGTCTCCCTGGGCGAGTGCTTTCCATGGGTCCTAGTTGCATCCCTGAGGCCATGCAGATGAATGTTCCTTCTTCCTCCTAGCAGTCCTCAGCTTCACACATGTCAGGAACCACTTCTCCAGGGCTCAAGTCTTGGTGGAACATGGTTCCCGTTCTCCCCTGTGTCCAAGACATCTCCTTGAGTCAGGTCCACTGGTCCAGGTCAGATAAGACCTGAGAGGCTGGGATGTAACTTGGTGGTCAGAGCACACGCTCATCATGCGGGAGGCCCTGGGCTCCATCCCCAGCACCGTACGCTGTTCTCCAGCGTGGCAGACTCAGCAGGAGAGAAAGGGGCTTCTGCTGCCCAGGACCCATTGTGCTGTTGCTGGAGTGAGACGTGTGGGGTGCACAAAGCCGAGGAGGCCAGGGTACATGGTGCGACCAGAGCTCCGCAGATGTGCAACATCTGCTCTGGGCCCTGCCACACCAAGGGACAGACATTGTCCTTGGAGGAACCGGCTCAGTTCTCAAGGAGTTGTGGTTGTTGGAAACCGCTGGGATGAGTGCAGCTGTGGGGCGGGCCCGGTGCCTACAGTAAGTTTGTGCACCAGCCTGGTTGTTGCGGAAGGTCCTGGTGTTTGGCAGGGCTGCCGGAAGTGCCTCCAAGTTACTCTGGGCTCAGCCAGGCAGAGGTCCTGCCACACCTGTTGGTTCTAGCTTGATCCTCTACCTGTCTTTCCAGCCCCCTGCTCCTACTACACCAAAGACCTCCTCACCTGCATGCTGCTGTTGTCCCCTTTCTAGGCTGCTGCCTCTAGTTTCCGCTCTTGCCATCTGACCAACGTACCCCCACCAGCTTCATGTTCCTATAGCACTGCTTTAGTCTTACCATCCCCCCTTCCAATGACCCCCTTCGACCTACAGAAAGAGCTAAACCCTCAATCCCAACCCCTCGCCACCATCCGGCCCTTCCACTCTTCCGCAGGAATCCTGTGCCTGTCCAGTGGCTCATCACATTCCCAGGTCGGCCTGTCTGCCTACCTGCCTGCCTGCCTGCCTGCCTATCTATCTTTTTATTTTTGTGCTGGGGATCGAACTCAGGGCCTCGCACTTGGTAGGCAAACACTCTTAACCACTGAGCTAAATCCCCAGCTCTATCTATCTATCTGCCGATCTCTCCATCTATCTAAATTTAAAACCCCTCACCCAAAACATGGCCAATCCCCCCCAGTTTTCTTTTTGCTTTTTGGTTCTGGGGTTAGAACCTGAAATCTTATACATGCCAGGCTTTCTCTGTACTGCTGACCTATATCCTTAGCTCCTACCCTGTGTTTTTCTTTTCTCTTTTCCCTTCCTTCTTTCCTATTTTTTTTTTTTTTGAGATGGGGTCTCACTGTGTTGTCCCAAATGTTTTTTTTTTTTGGTGCCAGGGATAGAACTTGGGTCCTTGCGCTTGCTAGGCAAGCACTCTAACCACTGAGCTAAATCCCCAGCCCCAAACAACGTTTCCAGATTTTCCTATCCACATCTTGCTCTTCCAAGCTGGGCTTGCTCAAGGGCTCTCCGCTTCCTCCTAAGTCCTATCATGTAGGTCTTAATCCTACCACCCTCCTTTATAATATGAAATCAATACTATGCTGGTAAGGCACAGAAGATGGACTTCAGCCAAGTCGTATCTACATTTATACAACGGCTCACTGTGTACAGTGCTATCTTTATGCCCCTGCAGCTTTCTGGGCTTCCATGTCTTTAGTTGTGTACATTCGGGTTAAGTGCAGGTAGTGAACATCTGTTGTTTTTGCCTGTTCATCCTGTCTGCCCCCTCTTTTGGCTCATCACTTCTTTTTGCCCCCTTTCTATGTGGTTTGGGTGGGACTGACCGCCCCTCCCCAGGGGTGCAGCACAGGTCTGGTGCAATCAAAATGACAGTGTCTACCTTTATTCCCTTGGCTGCAGGGTTGGTTCAGAGATAGCATGTGACCCATCAGCTGAAGGGGGGTTGACCTTGGAATTGCAGCTGGAAGGATCTGGAAACAGGCGCCCCCACAGTGGTCATCCTTGTCAAAGCAAGGAGATGTCCCGTCTGACAAAGAAGCCAACATGGAGGGGAACGCAGTCAAGAGAAGCTGAGAAAGACAGGGTCCCGATGATGTCGCCATGCCAGGGGTCGTGAGCCAAATGCACTCCTGAGCTTCCTGGTTGTAAGAGTAAATAGCATCAGAACTTTGTACTCTATTGCTTTGATTGTTTGTTTTTGTTTTTCAGTGCGGAGGATCAAACTCAGGACCTTATGCTTCCAAGGCAAGCACTCTAACCACTGAGCTAAATCCCCAGCCCTACTCTACTGCTTTGAAACTCATCCAATTTGGTACTTGATGCATTTTGAAGGGAAAATTCTGTCCGATATTTGTCATTTCTTGGTACTCGACATGCAAGCTAGAATTTACTGGTGTTGATTGCCTTGTGACTCGACACCATTTACAGCCAGAATAATTTGTTTGGTACTCATTGCTTCTCTGGGAACCAATTAACAGTGAGTACCTAGGTACCACAGTAAATGACCTTTTGTGCTGAAACCTGGCTGATTGGGTGTCAGTCAGCGGCAAGCCAGAGACTAAAACCACGGTGTGTATCTGCATGTTTGGACACGCATATTATGCACGGCTGTGTCTGGGGCCGTTGTGGTGGGCATGGGGGGAGAGTGTGTATGAGACTGTGATGAGCGGGGGAGGGAGGGCTGGTACCTTCGGATGCTCCGCGTGTCGGGATTGTGAGGGTGCCTTGAAGTATGTGTGTGCATGGATGATGTGTGTGAGAGGAGAAGCTAGTGGGGGGCGCGTGTGTTTCTGTGTGAGTGTGACGGGGTGGGTGAAGATGTGTGGCGCAGGCTGAGGTTGTACAATACACACAAGGTGGGGGGGCAGGTGGGGAACTGCTGGTTGTTCAGGGAGAGAAAATGTGTCCTGCCTGTCCTCACATTTGTATGATATGCTTATACAAAAACATCTACTTAGAAAACACCTGCTTATCACCAGTAACCCCCACCCCTGGGAAAATCCTCATGGCTTTCAGGTGACTGAAGCCGTAGATCTCTTAGAGCCAACCAGAATCATAAAATTTGTGTTGCTATTGATGAAATGGGAGCTGTCAGAGGCTGTTCAGACCCACCCTGAATATCAGAGGAGGAAGCTGGCCTGGTGGCCTGGGCCTGGTGGGTGTGCAGCCAGATTCAGGCAGCCGGGATTCACTCTTTCAGCTACTCCAGCAGGTGTGACAGATGGGCAGGGCTGGCCTTGGGGCAGCTCCCTTTTGAGGTTCCCTCAACCCCTCCTCTCCCTCTGGTTGTGGTTGTGTTTATGGCAGGTAATTAATCTGGGCCGAGGCTCCTCCGATACTCAGGTGTTCATGGTCTCCAGCTGGGATGGGTGTCCTTGGTCCTGGAGCCTGCTCTGCACACAGGCTGGGCTCTAGCTGTTTGCTTGCTCCCGGTTCCATCTTCTTCCTCCCTTAGCGCCTCACTTTTCAGCACCGGATTGGTCTCCTCAGGTGGGAGCTCCCGAGCAGGGCACCTGTTCGCGCAGTTGTGAGGAGTGGGCTTTGCCCCTGTGTCGTGTTGGCCATGAGCCCCGAGTTGTCTGCAGCCCCTGGCCTGATCACCTCTCGCCTCAGACACTCCTTCCCCTCAGCCTGCCATACAAAAGTGACCGTTTTGCATAGGCCAGGACTGTGGGCAAAGTTGGCAGTGACCTCAGATGTGGTAAGGTGACCTGGAGGCCAGGACATCTCTCAGAAGGCCATGCTCTGCCTGTGTCCCTTCACCGTGCTCTGCGGGCTTCTCCTCTGTTCCAGGTGTGGAAGGCTCAGAGGCCTCACGGATTAGGGAAGCAAGAAGGGGCCCTTATTTTCACCAGGTCCAGAGCAGGGCAGGTCAGCCCTACTTGGGACGCTTGGGTGAGTTGTGGGGATTGCAGAGCATTTAAAGGTTTTTTTTTGTTTTTTGAGACAAGGTCTCACTATGTAGCCCCAACTTGCCTCAAACTCTCAGCAGTTCTGCCTCAGTCTCCCAAGTGCTGGAATTATAGGCATGTGCCACCATGTTGGGCTCCATTCAAAGGTTCTTGACCAGATCCATGAGTTATGGGTTCTTGTATAGGGACAGTTGAAGCCTGTTTTTCAGACCTCAAAAGATTCTTTACAAGCACAGCCCTAGATTTCTGCGGGGTTGGAACTGGGAAGGGTGGGCCAGACAGTGGAGTCTTGGAAGTTTCCACCATAAGTTGAAGCCCTTCTCGGGTGCAGATGCCCTCACCCCAGGGGTCCTCGTGCCTCCTTGTGGGACTCTTGGGCTCACTCCCATGACCGCCTCTCTTCCCACCAAATGTGCGTGTCCTCTGTCTCTTCTCAGACCCTGCCCCTGGTGGGCACCAGTTTGCTGATCCTGGTATGGTCTCTTGGCTGCTACACTACCAGCCTGCTCTGCAATGTTATGTGGGGAATAGGGTATAGTGGTTAGGAACATGGAGCAGGCACCACACTGCTGTGTGACTTGGGTATTTTTCTTAAGCTCTCTGTGCATCATTTGGTAAAAACAGTGATTATATACTTATAGAGTTTTTTTTTTTACCTTGGGTTTGTGTATGTGTGTGTGTGTGTGTGTATGTGTGTGTGTGTGTGTGTGTGTGTGTGTTGGGGACCAAATTCAGCCTTGTGCTTGCTAGGCAAGCACTCTATCACTTGAGTTAAATCCCCAATCGCTTTACTTTGGTTTTTAAAGATAGGGTCTTTCTGCGTAGTCCAGGCTGTACTAGAACAAGTGATCCTCTTGTCTCAGCCTCCTGAGTGTGGGATGACTAGTGTGTACTACCACACCTGGCTTTGGTAGAATCCTTTGGAGGATTTAGTGAATTAGTATTTATATGTCACTTTTTGTACCACAAGGTGTCATTATTACAACATTAGCATAAATGACATCGTGTGTCTGTCTCCTTCCAACCTACTGTGAAGCCCTTAGGGGCCGATTCCTTCCTAGCACATCTCAGCCTACAGTCAGTGCTGTGGGTTGAATTAGTGACCAAGGACCACTGCAGTCACCTCCAACAGGCCTTGGGATGGACCCTTCCTTGGCCAAAGGAGGCTCCCACCTGCACCTCAGGGGTTCAGAGGCATGAAAAAACTCACCTCCCCCAATTTTTTGGCTACTGCCCAGATTAAACATGTGAGTGGGTGAATGACAGAATGGAAGCAGTAGTGGGAGGAAGGAGTAAAGGCCTCTGGCCCTTGACCCTGTCCCTTGTTGGTCTTCAGTCTGTCCAGCAGGAAACTCGGAATGGTAAGTCTCCGGACAGCAGCCCCACTGCCAGTTTGTCCCCACCACCATGATGGATCGTTACAGTGTCTCTGCTCCTGGCTGGCAGTGGTGGAGTGGCAGGCTGTGGGGACCGAATCATTCAGTCTGAGCTCCCCTTAGCGGGGGCGGGATGCAACCATCCTCCCTTCTCAGCAGGAACTCTGAGGGGCTCTGGTCTGGGGTCTGTTTCCTCCAGGAGCAGAAAGGCTCTCAGAGGGTTCCTAGAGGTCCTTGTATGGGTCTGCTCTCCCCCAGGCCATTCGATGTGCATGCTGCAGAGGGCTGGAGTGAAGAGAGGGCTCAGGAATGGAACTGTGCAGGTTGTCTCCCGCCTGGGACTCGCTGCCTCATGTCCAGTGGTGGCCTCTCTGGGCCTGGCCTGGGTGGAGAGGAGGGGGCCGAAAGGGTGGGAAACATCCTCTCCGGGCTGCGGGGCTGTGTCTCCTTCCTCCACTGTAAGGTACCTTGCTGTCCTCCCCTCATACTTGTTCTAGTAAATTCTAATCATGTCTTTTACCAAGACAGTTTCAATAGAGATTATCTTCACCGCTGTGTCACCTGTGTGTCAACCTCACACATTAAAGGCTCTTCGAGTTGGGATGATCTGGAAATTCTCCTTCAGACTCCTCCTGGAGTTAGAATGCCCCTCCCTGAGCACAAGGGACAGCCGGTAAGCAAGCCGTCTCCACGTGCACCGCCAGGGACAGGCCTGCTGCCTCTCTAGGCGATCAGTCCATACTAGCTCTGGCTGGCTTTGATCATCTGAGCCAATGCTTAGGAAGGAAAAAGCCACCATTTGCTAAACAGTAACTGGGAATAATTTTTTGGCCTCAAGGCACACAGCGCAGAATTGGCAATCCAATCCACTTTATTATTCATGCCTCAGTTTACCAAGGGGTGTGCCTGCCAGCAGCTTCCCAGTTAACCTAATTGTTCTGTTGCTTCAGTGGGCTAATGGCTAATTCGAGGCCAACAACAACATTTTCAATTGCCCTCTCTTTTAAAGGAATTTTTGGTATTTTGGGAGCATTCCCTAACCCAGAGGCAGGGATCTTCTTCACCTTCAGTGTGGAAACAGCCTCTTCCCTCCTCTCCCCACCCCTGTGCTGGCCTATAAAGTCCTTGCTTTTATATGTGGCTCATTTGGGTCTTTGTGATATATTTTTTATAATAGCTTTATTGAGCTGTAATTCATATCCCACACAGTTCTGTCATTTAAAATGTACAATTCCATGCTTTCTAGTATGCTCATAGACTCAGGCAATTCACTACCACCAAATATAGAAACTGTGTGCTCTCTAGTACCCACCTCTATTGCCCCAGGCCTGGGTGATCACTCCTGTATATTTTGCCCTGTGCATTTGCCTGCTTTGGGCTTTCCTATAAGTGGACTCACATCATACCGGGCCTCCTGTGACTGGCTCCCTTCACTTAGCATACTGTCCTCAAGCCTGATCTGTACCAGGGCACATAAAACTGTTTCATGCACCTGCCCTCCTCCCTGGATTGAACCCAGGGCCTTCGCACTGAGCTATGTCCCCAGCCTTCTTTATTTTGAGACAGGCTCTTGCTAGGTTGCCCAGGTAGAACTCATAACTTGAAATCCTCCTGCCTCAGCCTCCTGAGTGTTGCTCTTATACATGTATGTCACCATGCCTGGCTTCATTCCTTATTCTTCACCAAAAAAAGGTGTTTTTTTTTGAGACACGATCACAATATTTAGTCCAAGCTGGGCTTGAACTCACTGTGTAGCCAGGCTGGCCTCAAACTCACAGGGATCCTCCTGCCTTAGCCTCCTGAGTGCTAGGATTACAGATGTGCATCACCACACCCAATTTAAAAAAAAAAAAATTTAATACATTTTGCAGTAATGATCGCACTCATTGTGCAGAGTTGGTACATGTACATAACATACCTTAACTTTTTACTTCCCCTTCTTCTCATCCCCCTTCTTCAATGTCTTATCCTTGTGAGTAGCATTCCATGATGTGGCTCTCTCGCAGTGAGCCTGTCTATTCCTCAACTGGGGGACATTTAGCTTATTCCCACCCTGTCTGTTATGAACATGCTACTGTGATGTGGGATCATAGACTCAGCCCTAATTTTTAGCAGAGTTTTAGAGCAAAAGCTTGGGTTCTGGGGGGTCCCAACAGACCAGGCTCGGCCTCCTCCCCATAAAGCTGAACAAGGAGACAGTGCAGAGGTGAAGGGTAAAAAGCAGCTTTAATCAGCGTGGCTATGCTGGGAAGCCCAGAGAGGTTCAAGATCTGCTTTGCAGGGGCTGACAGAAACCTTGCAGTTTTATAGAAAAGGGGCGAAAGGCAAGGGTTGGGGGTTTGCCTAGCTGGGGGATTTGTGGGGCTGGCAGCACAGGTAATCCTGGTTGATTGGCATCTCAGGACTGGTTCTACAAGGTTCTGGGAGAGCCACTGAGGGGGCAGTCTGGCTCCTGACTTGAGATGACTGTTCCTGCTTAGTGACCTCACCGTGGGGTGCTGTGGGATGCTCTCCTGTAGGACTAGGAGAATGGCTGGAGACTTCTAAGCACTGCTCCAAGGCTCTGGAACTGGATGTTGTAAAAGCTGGCAATTGGATACCCTTGCAAATCCTGAAAATTACTTTCCTCTTATCTTGGTGTCCCCCAGTCTCGAAGGGGATGAGATAGGCTGGGTAAACTCAGGGCTGATAAACCTTGTATTACAGGCACTCCTTGGGTGATTAACGTGCCTACGTGCACAGCTGAGCGGGGATCTCACCCAAAGTTTTAAAGTAATAAAGGAGACACGTACAGAATGAAGGCAGAGGTACCAAGATTTATCCTGCCTTTGGTTACCCACTGGGCAACTGCAGGCCCAGCCTCTAGTCTCTGTTACATGATCACTGTGAAGGACTTAGCGATTGCGAGTGACGGTAACAACAGCTTGCCCACTATCTCGGCCCCCAGCCTTGATTCAGGGTCTTGGGCCTCCCCGGAGTCATCCTGTGCCATCACGGGTAGGGGGCTGGGGCTCACCAGGGAGCACATCTCCTCCTTCCCCCTGTGGCTCTCCAGGAAAGGCGGCTTGGGGCAGAGCTGTCCAGGGAGGGCACAGTCACCTCACCACAAACACAGTTCCTTTTGTTGAGCAGGCAGCAGTGCACAGACCTCAGTGGCCAGAGACAGTCTTGCAAGGAGTTGTACCTGCAGCTGCCTTGGGCTGGTTCTGTCTACTCTCACTGCTTGGCTCTAATTCAGGGCCGGCCCCCTTTGCCTCCACCCCCAAGTCCTAGGCAGGGGCCATCACAGGTGGCAGCTCTGGTCTCTTCTGCACAAGTCAGGCATACGACGTCTGGGGTCTCTGGGAGCTGCCAAGTGAGATGCAAATGTCTCTGGGCCTGGATTGTTCTGGACTGCCCAAAGAAAGAGGGGCTCCCCCTGGGTGAGCTCAGGGCAAGCACTCCAGCCTGCACACCACAGGGGTCCTTGCAGTCCCCTTCATCTGCAAGTTTAGTAACAGACAACCAGGCAGTGGGGGAGGGGGCTGTGTCAGGAAGGGCTCTGGGTGGCTATTTTGTGTTCCTCACGTCGCCTATGTCAAGATGTGGGATATAATTCCCCCTCTCTGAGTCCCTGTTCCCCATCCCGTCCCTCCAAATGTGGGGGAGGGAGAAGAAAGGAAGAGCTGATTGTCGCCCTCTCCAGGGCTGCCCTACCTGTTTGACCAGCCCCACCCTCCCTGCTTCCGCCTTCCAGGTCTCAGATTTGGCCTGGCGCCCGTCCTCCCTCCCTCCGGTCTTCGGGGAGAAGTCTCTCACTCCTGCTGGGTGTGGGTGTTTGCTGGAGCGGGGGTGGCATGCATTCGATTCTGTCTTCCAAAAATGAAGCATTGTTTAAAGGGTCTGGAAGAGGGCCTGGTATAGTTACTGAGTGGACTTCTGTCTGCCCAACACCTCTGGAGGCCAGGGCCTGGGAAGGATTAGGAGAGGGAGGAGGGGAGGAAGGAATGTGGCCATTGTGTTCTCTGGGGATCTCTGGATTTGTGTGTGTGTGCGCGTGCGTGCGCGCCATGAAGGGAGCTCATCAGTGTGCCTTTCTGGACTTGTGTTTGCCTCTGGAGGAGGGTTTGGGGCTTCTCTGCTCCTCTGGGTAGGAGTCCTCTATCTTTCTGGGATCCTGGCTGTCACTCCCAGAGAAGAATGGGAGGAATCCATATACTGTATCTGTCCTCCTAGTAGATGGTCACGCCCTTCCCTGGGCTGGGAGCTGTGTGCCACCTGCCCCTCTGCCTCAGGGGATCTGATATCTGTCATCTGTTGGTCTCCCTAGTTAAGATCCACTCCCCACATCATGCCCTGCAGTGCCTTCCAGAGAACCAGCCCCAACCGTCAGGTAATTGCAGGTGGAATCTCTGCCTTGGGGACCCAAACCTCCTGCCTTCCACCCACACACTACCCCGCCCGGCCCCACCCAGCCCGGGAGTGCCCTGTTCGGCTCCCCATTCTTCAGCCTCCTGCAGGTGCCTGCCTTGCCCCAACCCGCTCTCCTGACTCACTGGGATAATGGGCTCAGAGAGACAGGTGCAAGGATGCTTCCCCTACCTCCTATGGCCAGTTGGGGGCCTGGGAAGAGAAAGAGGGTCCAGGTGGCTTCAAATGACTCACACCTGTGCCACCCCATGCTACTCCACCCCAACCACCCTGTCTTACTTCTTGAGATTCACACATTTGTTGCAACGGGAATGACTCCCCTCAAGGAACTAGGAGAACAATGAAGACCCCCCCAATACCTCACCTCTGCTTTTCCTTCTCTGTGCCCTTCACTGAGGCCAAGAGTGTCAACCTGGCCTGGGGAATCCTGGGATATTGGGAAGAAAAGAGGGTACTGGGGTTGGGGATTTAGCTCAGTGGTAGGGTGCTAGCCGAGCAAGCGAAAGGCCCCGAGTTCGATCCTCAGCACCCCTCTTGCCCCCCTTCAAAGAGGGTGCCGAGTTGTGTCTAGAAGTGCTGGGTTGGATCTCTCTTTATCTCACACCTACAGACCCAAAGGGAAGATAGCATGTGTGTGTGTGTTCATTCATTCATTTCCTCCACAAATATTTACCCAGCCCCCTTGAACGCTGCATCAGGTGGTGCTAGGCCACAGCAGTAACCTGCGGGGAGGAGACAAAGAGCTGAAATCAGATCCAAGGCTTAGGAATCTGGGGGCCTGTCGTCCAGCCTGGGCAGACCCTCGTATAGGAGAGTGTCTTTGGGACACTGGCCGCTTAGAAAAGACCCAAATGCCTGGGGTCCTTTTCCTGCTAGGCTTCCTAGCCCTCCAGGTTGTTTCGGAGGCAAGACCCAGCAGTCAGGGTTCCGGTGGCTGGGCGACCCCAGGCATGTCTCCTTGTTACGTTACTTGGCTCGGCAAGGCTAGGAGCATTCCTTCCTTCCTTCCAGTTTCCTGGATTTCTAGGGTGGTGCTGGAGTGGGCTCCTGGGTGGGAGCAGCTCTCTGCTGCCCTCCTCTGAGCCCTGCCTGCAGGTGGCGGGCGTGGGGTTAGGCCCGGCCCCCTCAGGGCCCAGCCACTCAGGTATGAGGCCTTTCTCCCTCCCCTGCCGCCCAGCTCCCTTTTATAAGGGGCCTTTCCTGGGTGCAGTCCCACCGTCCAGAAGCAGCTACCCGGCTCCTTCTCGAATCTCCGTCTTCAGCCTGCCTGCCTTCACCCAGCCTCCACTATGTCCATGAGGGTGACCCAGAAGTCTTACAAGGTGTCCACCTCCGGCCCCCGGGCCTTCAGCAGCCTCTCGTACACCAGTGGGCCCGGTTCCCGCATCAGCTCCTCCAGTTTCTCCCGAATGGGCAGCAGCAGCAGCTTCCGGGGCAGCCTGGGTCTGGGCGGCTATGGCGGGGCTAGTGGTGTGGGGCCCATCACGGCCGTCCAGGTGAACCAGAGCCTGCTAAACCCCTTGAACCTGGAGGTGGACCCCAACATCCAGGCCGTGCGCATTCAGGAGAAGGAGCAGATCAAGAACCTCAACAACAAGTTCGCCTCCTTCATCGACAAGGTGAGGGTCCCCACCCTTTCTCCTGCGTGCCCCAGGTGGTGGGAACCCCTCCAGCGCCCCACTGACTCCCTCAAGACTCCGCCATCCTGGCAACACACCTTCTCGTCCAGGGCTGGTTCCTGTTAGCCACTTTGGTTTGGGCTTGGGAAAGGATGGGAAGGGGGATCTTGGACGGCTTGTGACCCCAAATCCTGGGGCTTCCTCCCTCTTCACCACCCTAACGCCGAGTCTGACTCTGACTGGTCTGTAAAACTTTCAGCCTGGACTCCTAGTGTCTGCCCAGCTCCCTGTAGGCTCACCCCTCTCCCCAGCACTGCCCCAGGGGCTCCCCAGCAGTGCTTTCGTGCTTTTTCTTTCCAACTTTTTGGTAAAAAGTGGAGGTTTGATAGGATTGTAAGAGAAGGAATTGTAGGAGTTGATTCAAACAGCAAATATTGATCGAAGCCTTTGGCACCCTCGGGCCTGAGTGTGGGGGCGCCTGGCTGAGTCACGACGTGGCCCCTGCTGAGCCGGCCGCGGTGTGGGCGGGGTCGCCGTCCCCGGGACGCACCCAACCTGGCCGCGCTGGGGCGCCCTGACCGGGCCTGGCTTCGGGAAAGCCCGTGGTGGAGGATTCAAAGTCTGCGGGCGTTGCATGCTCCACCCGAGTTCAACTCCTGTTAAATCCAGAGTTTATGGCTTTAGATAACGCCTCGCTTCGCCCACACCCCCTTCCCCCTTGGCCCTTGTCCCCTTTCACTCTTCCTACCCCGGCTCCGCCCCAGAGACACCGCTCCACTTTCACAGGGAGGGACCCAGGCCGGGTTTTGCAGATCTGTGGCCCCTAGGGGCCCTGGAGGTTGGCCCTTCTCTGCTGACTGGCTCCTGGGAGGCATTGTGGGAACGGGAGGAGGGAAATCCCGGGGCAGACGGCGCTTTTAGGATTGGAGTTCCCGGGAGCAGCTCGTGGTGGAGGGGCTTGCTGGCTGCTCTCCCAGAACACGAGACTCGACTTCTGCAGTGCGTTTTGCTAGCTCTGGGGTCCTTACCGAGGAGTTAGGCACATGCTTTGGGGTGCAAATTCTGGTTCACGAGGCCTGGTGGTTTCCTTTGAGGGGCCATCTTAAAGAATCTGACTTCCTCATCTGTAAAATGGGCGTGATAGGCCCCAAATCAAAGAATTTTTGCCTATTCTACACATATAGTGATGGAAAAGAGTTCGCAGTGCCCGGCCCCCATTACGCATTCCGAAAGCATTAAGTGTTATAGTCACTTGTGTTTTTTTATGATCTTGGCAGAATGACCTAAGAAAGACTTATAGAGGATTATGGGGGAAATAACTAGATTATAGCCTTAGGACGCCCTTTTCTCCCAAGTCCCCACAATTTAAAAAGTTACAATTTTGAATTGATTTAAAGAAATGCATCTTCCTCTTTGGAACAAGTCTTTTTTTTTTTTTTTTTTGATGGGGGGCACTACTGGGGGATGAACCCGGGGCTTCACTCATGCTAGGTAAAGGCTCTACCACTGAGCTGTATCCTATCCTTCCTTTTCCCCCTTGTACTGGGGCTTGAACCCAGGCACTTGCACTAAGCTACATTCCCAGCCCTTTTATTAATTTATTTTGAGACAGGCTCTCGCTAAGTTGCTAAATTGTCCATGCTGGGCTTGAATTTGGAATCCTTCTGTCTCAGTCTCCCAAGAAGCTGGGATTACAAGTGTGTATTGCTACACTGGCTTATTCTTTCTTTTAAAATTTTCCCTCTAGCCAGATGTGGTGCTGCAGGCCTGTACTCCTGGCACTTGGGAGGCTGAGGCAGGAGGATTGCTGAGAGTTAGAGGCCAGCCTGGACTACACAGTGAGACCTTGTTTTAAAAAAACATTTTCCCCGTTTAACATGCCTTAATTTTACTCTTAAAATGTGGATTCCATGAGCTCAAGGAACTTGGAGGGTTCTGTGTTTGGGGCAAGAGAGAGGATTGTGGGTACTGGGGCATGTGTAGAATGGGGAGACTCCTCCTGATGCCAAAGAATCTCATAGGGAGTGTGATGAGAGTTAGGGAGATTGAGATAGTTTGAGATAGACCTACCTCTCTTGCTTCTTCCCCAGCTCAAAGTGAATAAGTTCTGTCCAGTTACGCACACAGGCTCATAGCTCATAGCAGTGTTGGCTAGAACTTAGGTCTCTTGGCTAGTGCTTTCTGGGTGTCAGGACTAAAGTTTCCCCAAGATCTGCATAGGTTCTTCCTTCAAACTCACTCCAAATAATAATGATGATGATATTTGATACAATCTACTTTTTCTTTTTCAATCTTGTGTGAAATGTAAATTAAGGTATCTTTAGGAAGCTTGGCTGTATTTATTGATTTGACATATAGTCTATGTAAATAAGATCCATTCTGCAGCTACAGCTTCAACCTAACCGGCCGCCACCAGCTGTCCCCTTCCAATTATGCCCCTCCTACCCCCAGTGCCAGAGGAATGTGGCTCCCAACCAACTCTGCTCCATCTCAACATGCTGTTGCAGGTCATAGGTGATCCTCCCAGAATAGCTAAGTAAGTCCCTGGTTTCTGAGGATCTCGTTGAGTGGGCTGGGGGAAAACACAGGCCTTGTTGTCCTCCAGGCCCTGACCTCAGCTTGATGTGGAGTTTTTTGTGCTCTCCTCCCCGTGCAGGTGAGGTTCTTGGAGCAGCAGAACAAGATGCTGGAGACCAAGTGGAGCCTCCTGCAGCAGCAGAAGACGTCTCGGAGCAACATGGACAACATGTTTGAAAGCTACATCAATAACCTCCGGCGGCAGCTGGACACACTGGGCCAGGAGAAGCTGAAGCTGGAGGCGGAGCTCGGCAACATGCAGGGGCTGGTGGAAGACTTCAAGAATAAGTGAGCCCCCCACCCCAAAGTCCTCCTGCCCTGCCCCATCCCTTGGGACCAGAAGCCTAAGTCCTCGTGGCCTTCTGCT
This sequence comes from Hystrix cristata, assembly GCA_004026905.1. Classification (NCBI taxonomy): domain Eukaryota; kingdom Metazoa; phylum Chordata; class Mammalia; order Rodentia; family Hystricidae; genus Hystrix; species Hystrix cristata. Next base: position 43,450 of record PVJO010000942.1, on the reverse strand, counting down.
TTTGGGCAGTGTAGTCCTGTAGAGTTAGGGTGACCATCTGATCAGGCTTGCTTGGGGTAGTCTATCTTTATGCCCATTGTCCCAGCATAATTGTTCATAGTATCTATCCCTTCGATCTTAGGACTGTCCAAATCTGGACAAGTTATATGTAATGTTTAAGTGGCCCACCCAAGGTGGGAGAGATAGGCAGCCAGCAGGTCTCATGTTCACACTTACAGCCCTGCCTCGTTCATTCCTGACCCCTGAGCCCTGGCCAACTCCAGAGTTCTATACGAGGTCAGGCCCTGCTGCTAGTCCTTCCACTATAGCCAGTCCACTGGATATGCATGGATTATGGTGGAGATTTCCTGCTCTGGGCCTCCTCACTGGCTGAGGACGGGGTGGGAGGGGAAAGGGTAGTGAAGGCAGAGGGACCTGCCTTCTCATAGCCTACATCTGTATGAACGGAGTTTTCTGGATATTCATACCCTCCTCAAAGACCCATGGTAGGGCTGGGGATGTAGCTCAGTGGTGGAGTTTGTGCTTTGTGTCTGCAAGGCCCTGGGTTCAATTGATCCCCAGCAATGCCACCATCAACAACGAAAGACCCAGGGCAAACCTCACCTTTGCCTTCCTCTGATTCCAAGTCTTTCTTCACCAGGTACGAGGATGAGATCAACAAGCGTACAGAGATGGAGAATGAATTTGTCCTCATCAAGAAGGTGAGGGAGTCCTCCTACTGCTAGACACTGGAGCCTGGAATTTGGAGATTTGTACTAAACTTTCTAGGTTCTGCCCCTCAGTGTTTCTAAGTAATGGGACAAATTCATTTATTTCAACATTTGATGTCTTCTAGTTATGTAATATATATAGAAAGGTAGACAAAACAGAGGTAGTTAGGTGCAGTTGGACAGAACTGTGGATATCAGTGCTGGAATATGGTTAAGAAAATAAAGCAGGATCTGGGGATGTAGCTTAGGCATAGTGGGCTTGTCCAGGATACTGAGGCCCGGAGTTCAATCCCCAGCACTGAAAGGAAAGGGGATGGGAGAAGAAGAAAGAAAGAAGGCGAAGCAGATTTGGAGGTCTGGTTGGTCTGGAAGGCTTCCTGGATGAGGAGTAGGAGGAGAGGATGCTGCAAGAAGCAGAGGTTCAGGGTGTGGGCTGAGGATGTAGATGGGATGGGCAGAGGCTAAGCTGTAAGATCAGCCACAAAGTGGGGTGTTAGAAGGCTCCAAATCCAGGCTACTGGGTGGATTTTGGGGAGCCTCTGGGTTGGGGTCTCAGCTCAGGCCCCTCACCTCTCCTCCCCCCAGGATGTGGATGAAGCTTACATGAACAAGGTTGAGCTTGAGTCTCGCCTGGAAGGGCTGACTGACGAGATCAACTTCCTGAGACAGCTGTATGAAGAGGTATGTTTGTGGTGGCTGGAGAAGGAGGGTCACCTGTGCCCATCCAAGCTCCTCCCAGACCTCAGTGCTGACAGACAAGGGCCCACTACTTGCTAACCATGGCTGCGAATATTGGCCTAGCTAATCTTGTCATAGGGGCTCTGCCCCCCTGCATGTAGCAGGGTTTATTATCCCATTTCGCAGATGAGGAAATGGGCTCAGAGATGTGAAATTACCTGTCCAAAGATGTCATACAGAGTGGTCATGCAGCTGCAACTCAGGGCCACTCTGTCCTCCAAACCATTGCTCCTGATCTTCAGGCTGTGTGGAGCCCTCTGTGGGCTTAGTATTGGCTGGGAGCAGGGAAGGGGATTTCTCCCTTGGTTATTCACCCAGAGCAGTTAGGTTTCCTTTCATCCCTCCTTCCATGTTCCAGGGCTTTGGCCAATCTTCCTTCTGCAGGCACTTTGCCCTCTCCTCAGCCCTCCCCTTTCTCCCCCCACACCGCAGAGAGAACTCTTCCGAGGGAGGTTCCTTGTGTAGGGACAGAGCCTCACGCCTCACACCCACACTTCTGCCCTCCAGGAGATCCGAGAGCTGCAGTCCCAGATCTCCGACACATCCGTGGTGCTGTCCATGGACAACAGCCGCTCCCTGGACCTGGACGGCATCATTGCTGAGGTCAAGGCCCAGTACGAGGAGATTGCCAACCGCAGCCGGGCCGAGGCTGAGAGCATGTACCAGATCAAGGTGACCTGGTCGGGAGGGCACTCTCTCTCAGTGGCAGGCATCAGGGGTCCAGGAGTCCCCTCTGGAGCCTCATTTCCTATTTCGCACCTGTAGTATGAGGAGCTGCAGACTCTGGCTGGGAAGCACGGAGATGACCTCCGCCGCACAAAGTCCGAGATCTCTGAGATGAACCGGAGCATCAGCCGCCTCCAGGCGGAGATCGAGGCCCTCAAAGGCCAGGTACCTGTGGGCTGCGGTCTGGACAGGACCCTGACCTCTCCGGGCCAGAGGAGATCATGCAGGGAGAAGGGAGGGGCCTGAGGCCAGGGCCAGTGAGCTGGAGGGGCAGCTTCAGTCCAGCTTTCTCAGATGCTCCTGGGAAGGTGAGGGATGCTGAGCTGTTGCTGGGGTCAGGACAGGGGTGAAAGGAGGCTGGACCAGGAGGCTGGAGGGGTCTGGGACACATCCCCCAAGCCTGCTTTATTTAATTTGTCTTAGATATGAGGGCGAAGCTGGGTTTTGCTGCTTATAGAAAGTCTCGAACCCAGAGATCTGGTGGGTCTCGGAGTGTCACAGGTGGGAAGAGAGGGGAAATGTTCGGAAATTGCTGCTGTATCTTCATTCTGCGTCCTCAGTCTCACGGCAGCATTTTCTTTGATCTGGGTGGAGTCTATCCAGGTCAGGGAGAGGGGGCACCCTAAGAGGAACAAGGGATTCGGTACACCGATCTTGCCTGCTTGCTTGTCCCGTCCCACACAGAGGGCATCCCTGGAGGCTGCCATCGCTGATGCCGAGCAACGTGGTGAGCTGGCCATTAAGGACGCCAACGCCAAGCTGGCCCAGCTGGAGGCCGCCCTGCAGAAGGCCAAGCAGGACATGGCGCGGCAGCTGCGCGAGTACCAGGAGCTCATGAACGTCAAGCTGGCCCTGGACATCGAGATCGCCACCTACCGCAAGCTGCTGGAGGGCGAGGAGAACAGGTGGGTGTGAGGACCTCTCACTGGACCCGGAGAGCATCCCTGAGCTCTGGGGTGGGGAGGAGTAGACCCTCTGGAAGTTGCGTTTCTCTGGGACAAGAAGGGCTGAGTAGGTCCTGACATCCCATGTGTCTGGGTACAGGCTGGAGGCTGGGCTGCAGAACATGAGCATCCACACGAAGACCACCAGTGGCTACACAGGTGGGTTCCCAGGCCCTGGGGATGGGGGGCAGGGGTCCAGGAGGGGCTGTGCTCAGCAGCAGCTAAGGAGGGCAGAGAGAAGGGGCGGGCAGGAGAATCCCAGAGTGATGGGACATAACCAGGACCCCCAGATAATACACTTTTTAATAGGAAGCCCCAAATAAATGGTAGCTGTGTGCCAGGCATTGTTCTTTACAGTCTTTATTTTATTTACTTTTACTACAATTCCTGTCCACTTCCCTGTGGTATCACCGAGGGAGCTGAGGCCCAGTCACATGCTTTGTCCAGGGATGTGCGGCAGGCAGCCGTGGGCGGGCTAGACTGTCTGTCCCTGGGGGTGAGAGAGAGTGATCCAGAAGAGGGGATGTGGAGCCTGAGGTGGGTGCGGCTCTTGAGCTCATGTGGCTGGCTGTGTCCCTGACCAGGAGTGGTGAGCTCACCCTACGGGGGCCTCCCGAGCCCTGGCTTTGGGAGCCTCCAAAGCCCTGCCTTCACCCGCACCAAGTCCGCTGTGGTTGTGAAGAAGATCGAGACCCGCGATGGGAAGCTGGTGTCTGAGACCTCTGATGTCCTGTCCAAGTGAACGGCCACAGCAGCCTCTTCCAGCCTGCACCCTTCCCACTGCTGCCCCAGAGCCTGTGCGGGGGACAGCTGTATATGGGAGCACTGGGAACAAGAGACCCATCGGAGTCTCAGCCCTAGCCCTCGGCCTACCCCTGGGGGGAATCTACTGCCTGGGGTACCCCTTCTTGCCCACACCCTCCACCAAAACCCAATTCATTTGTCTTTTCCAAAATAAAGCCTGAGCTGGTTCTGCCACCTGACCTTGTGTGTGTTCATTCCCTGTTCCCAGGGCTGGCAGGGAAGTGGGCGGGAGGCCTCTTCCTAGATTTAGAAGCAGAGAAGGGCAGGAAGCAGGCCTCACTGGGCAGGAAGTCCCGCCTCCAGGCTGTTGCCAAAGAAATTCTTTCGTGGCAAGCGGTTGGTGTCCTGGTCGTGGTCACGGCTGTCTATGGCTGTGTGGTCATGGCCATCTGCACCTGTGTAACGGTCTGTCTCCTGTGTAGGGCCCCTTAGGGTTTACAGTGTGCTCTTAGCTTCCCTTGTTCATCTGAGCTATGGATAAACTCCATGAGGTAGGCAGAGCAGGTCCCGGATGGCTTTATCAGGAGGGGTTCCGTTCACTCCCCCACAGACCTCGGGCATCAGGACAGCTTGCAGATAAGGAGAACCTGGCTGGGAGAGGCCAAGTCATTGGCTCACCTAGAAAGTGGCTGGTCTGGGACAGCAGCCAGGACTGTCCCAGTACTCAAGGCTACTCCTCCTTGGCCAGGCACGTCAGCTCTTGTGGCCGGAGATGGCTATTTACCATCTTTGTTCCTCAGCGACTGAGGAGTCCTGGTTTTCCCATGCTTTTGGAGGTCCAGAGGACTTTTCTCAGTCATTAAGTGTGCTATGCCTGAGATTTCTACAAGCTAAGAATGGCGCTGTACAGGACTTTTCACCGATGCCTGCTTTCTCTTCCATGCCCCACTCACAGTCGTATCTACCCTGATTACTTGTCCCCACCCTTTCCCAGCCTTCTGCAAGCTGTTCATGATATACAGGGTGTGTGCACACCCTGTGTTTGTATGGGGAGGGTGGACTGTGTGCACGTGGGTGTGTGTGGGTTCTGTGAAACGCAAAGGGGCTTGCGTATCTGTTGAAACATTTCTGAGATTTAGAGCAGGAGCGGGTTTCAGAGCAGTGCACCCCGATACTCCTGTGCCACCAACACAGAGGGCACAGTGACTGGGGAGGGGCTGGGATAGAGAGCTCATGCCTGGCCCTGCTCTGGGCTCCCGCTCCAGGGCTGTCTGGCCACCTCCCTCGCCAGCCACCTCCATGAAGCTGGGCTTCCACGCGGGCTGGGTGTGCTCCCTCCCCACCTAGTCCAGGGTTCTGCACATTGTCACAATGCCCATCTCACTCGGCAGTCATAAAAGCCCCAATAGCCAGAGCCGAGGCTCTAACTCTTGGCAATGGCCCATGGTAAATTCACTGTTACCACAACCTACAAACACACATAGGAAACAGAAGCTCCAGAAAACAACACCAGCCTCCTGCCCTCTGTGGGCGTGATCTGGCCCTTACTGGATCCCAGGGGTCAGGAGGGTGGTAGAGTCAGGGCAGTCCCTGCACCGGTGAGGGCCTCTGCCTCACTGGGGTCCAAGAGATATCTTCCATCGTTCTGTTTTATCAGACTCCCCCGACCCCCAGGCAGTGAGTGGGCTGGGTCGGTCAACGGTCCCCCCCAGACAGTCCCCTGGGAATTTCTGCACCCTGTCCTTAGCTGAGGGAAAAGCTGGGTGGCCCCCGGGGAGAATTTCTTTTCCCCTCCCCTGTTCACTTTCTTCCAAGTTCCCGTGTACCCTCCAGGGGACCAAGGTCACCCAGCACTCAGGGGTCACCATCGCCATTACCTTAGGGATTTAAACAGATGAGAGCTGGAAATGCAGCTAATGGGCAGAAGAGAAGCTACTCTCTTCCTTTCCTTCTCCTTCCTTCCTCCCTCCCTCCCTCTCTCCTCCCCTCCCCTCTCCTCTTCCTCCTCCTATTTCCTGTCTCCCTCCCTCCTTTGCTTCCTTCCTCCCTCTCCCTCCCCGCTTTTGCGGTACAGGGGATTGAATTCAGAATTTTCGCACTGAACTACATCCTCAGTCTTTTCTAATTTTTTTTTGAGGCTAGGTCTCACTAAATTGCTAAATTGCCCAAGCTGGATTTGAACTCTCCATCCTTCTACCCACCTCCATTTTGCAGAGTGCTGGGATTACAGGCGTGTGCCACCATGCCTGGCCCATTTCTCACATACAATGTTCTTGAATATTTGTGTCTTCTCCATCTGAGGATTCAAGCAACCAGGGTTAGAAAATATTCCAGAAAAGAATTGTTCTGTATTGAACATATAGAGACTTTTTTCTTGTCATTATTCCTTAAACAATATAGCCTAACACTATTAACGTAGCATTTGCATGGTATTAGGTATTAAAAGTAAACTAGAGATTTTTTTGTCTGTTTATTTTGAGGCAAGGCCTCACTACGTTGTCCAGGCTTGTCTTGAATTCACTATATAACCAGGCTGGCCTCAAACTCACTGTGATCCTCCTGCCTCAGCCTCCCGAGTGTTGGGATTGCAGGCGTGCACCACCACACCTGCTTGCTAGAGATGATTTAAAGCACGGGTGTCCAACTGTTTGGCTTGCTTGTGCCACAGTGAGTGAAGAGAAATTGTCTTGGGAGGCATACAAAATATTTAATACAGCTAATGTATACAAGTAACAAAGTTTCCTTTATTTTTATTATGACATAAAAAAAGAAGGCAAACATAAACGTAAAACTAGAGGGATATTTGACTTTGTTTTTGTGAAAGTAAGGCATCGATGTCTGGCTGGTGGGAGAGGTTGCTACTTGCTTTGAAAAACACAAATCCAGGTTGGGTACTCCCATTTGAAACCCTTCCATGTTGATGCCCAGGATAGAGTCCCAAATCCTGGCCCAGCCTCTGGCCCTCAGCTGTGCCTACCCTGCCTCTGCCTGCCTCAGCCTTCTCCTGCCACACTGTCTGTGCCTCTGGCCGGGAGGTATTGGCTTTTAGGCACCAAACTCATGGCAGCTCCCTTCTGCTCATTCTGGGCCTGCTCTGTTACCACTTGCAAGCCACCCAGTCATTCCTGAGGGTTGGTGCCAGGAGGGTCTTGGGGATGCCACAGGCTGAGGAGGATGTTTCTGTTGCAAACCCTCAAAGTGGTGCCTTGGACTTTCTCCTCGTAGAGGACAAGCATTCATTCCTCTGCAGTGGTATCCACCCTGGCTTTCTTTTTGAGGCAGGATCTTGCTGTGTAATTCAGGCTGGCCTTGAACTCACTAAGTAGTCAGGCTGGCCTCAGCCTCCTGAGTGCTGGGACTACAGGGTGCGCCACCGTGCCTGACACTGGTGCTTCCTTAATGTCAGCCTACCCTGTAGACAGCAAGCATCTCGGGGTCAGGGCTCCTGTGTATCAGCCTGGTTCTCCTTCAGTTCTTCAGCACCTGGCAGAGCTCCAGGCACACAGGAGGGGACAATACAAATTATTAACCAAAGAAGAGGATGAAGCATGTCCACGTGGTGCTCATTTATCCATTATTCTACATTTTAATCCTTTTAATCTTTTTCCCTTTGGGAAGATAGTTTGGTTTGCTCAGGCCCGGTCTGGAAATGGCTGTAGTATTGATCTATGAAGTACTGAGGGAGGCTGGGGACATAGCTCGATGGCAGAGTGCTTGCCTAGCAAGCACAATGCCCTGAGTTTGATCCCCAGCACCCCTCCAAAAACAAAAACAAAACAAAAACACTCAAAAACCAATGAAGTACTGAAGATCCCAGCCTGGATCAACTTACAATTTTCCTACTTAAGGATGCAGACTGACCTGGATGTAGTGGTACATGCCTGTAATTTCAGCAGTGGGAAGCTGAGGCAGGAGGAGGACGAGTTCAAGTCCTTCCTGGAAAAATTAGTGAGATCTTGTCTCAAAATAAAAAATAAACAGGGCTGGGGAAGTAGATCAGTGGCAGAGTAGCCCTGGAGTCAATCCCCAGTACTTAGAAAAAAAAAGGATGTGAATCAATACATACTCAGTAGAAACTCCACTGAATGGTGCTGGGGAGTGAGTGGCAGTGAGCTGCAGCCACGTGACCAGGGGAAGCAACCAATACTCAGCCCACACGCTGTGCTGCTAAACTAAGATGTTCAGTATTAAATCAGTCTTCTTTTTTTTTTCTTTTTTTGGTGCTGGGGGATCGAACTCAGGGCTTCGCGCTTGCTAGGCAAGCACCCTAACCACTGAGCTAAATCCCCAGCCCCAAATCGATCTTTTTTCTTTCTTTCTTTCCTTCTTTCTTTCTTTCTTTCTTTCTTTCTTTCTTTCTTTCTTTCTTTCTTTCTTTCTTTCTTTCTTTCTTTCCTCTTTCTTTCTTTCTTTTTTTCATTGTTTTCTTTTTTTCTCTTTGATTGTTTCTTTCTTTCTCTCTCAGTGCCGGGGACTGAACCCAGGGACTTTGCACTGACCTACATCTCCAGTTCTTTTTTATTTTCAGACAAGGTCCCTAGAAAGTGCACAGAAAGACACCTAAGTCAGGGTGCTTGACCTCAGAGTCCTTTCGGACTACCCGGAACAACAATGTAGCTCCCAGAGAAGTCCGTGGGACCTGTTCAGCTGTGCACCCCACATTTTGGGGCATCTGGGGTGAACCGGAACCTCAGCCCCAGTGTGGAGGACGTTTCTGGATGTGATAAAGTGAGCAGTTAGTGTGTGCTGGACGTTGGCGATTCAGCACCCCACTGCCTGCTTGTGGCCCCCGATACCTGTCATCCTTCCTCAGTGGTTGGAACCTTTCCGTATAGTTGGGCACTTGATCACCTAGAATAGCTTACATTTTCCTGCTTTTTTTTTGTAGTCAAGTGTGATCTTACGTCAAAGAGACAGAAGAGGAAGCAAAAGGAGCAACTCCTAGAAAGCGTCCTTACAGGGAGGGCTGTGAGCTCCTTCTTTCACTCCACCTCTTCCAGGCAGGAAAGCACACCCAGGGGCTATCTTGGATCAGGAGGTGGCCTGGGGAATGGAAAGGACTTTCAGCGGAGCAAACGAGAGGTGGGAGCTGAGTCCCTGTCATCACGGTGCACATACTGGTTTTGGACAGATATTTCCTGGAAATGGAGAGAGAAAGAAACTTCTGCTTTGGATTGAGCCACTGTTTTAGGGTCTTAGCTGTTACTTAAGCTAAAGCAAGTATAATGAGTACATTGGCCCATCTGAGAAAGGGCTGCTGCGGGGCTCGAGAGCTGAGGAGAAGAGGATGGGTGGGGGCCCGCAAATGGACCCCCAAATCCCTGGCTTGCTCTGGGGCATATGGAAAATTCCTCCCCTCTCCAGGTTTGCACCTCTTCTTGAAAAAAGAGGGCTTGGACCTTTTTTATTTTTTGCAGTACTGGAGATTGACCCCCCCGGGTTCCCACATGCTAGGCAAATGCTCTACCACTGAGCTACATCCCCAGCTCTTTTTGTTTTACTTTATTTCAACAGTGGTAGCATTTCACATTTATTAAAGGTAGGAAAAAAACAGGCTCTGCAGAGCGAATCTGGGCCAAGTAAAAATATGAAAAAGGGAGAAAAAAAATAATATGTCCTACAGTGTGGGGTGGGCTACCATGAAGAGACATGATAATCTGATTTTATTTTATTCTTTGGTGCTAGGGATCGAACTCAGGGCCTTGTGCTTGCAAGGCAAGCACTCTGACCCCTGAGCTAAATCCCCAGCCCCCTGATTTTATTTTTGAGACAGGTTTTCACCAAGTTGCCCAGGATGGGCTCAAAGTGGTGATTCTCCTGCCTCAGTCTCCTGAGAAGTTGGAATTACAGGAATATGGGTTGATTTAGAAAAATATCCCATCCTCTTATTCTTGGGACATTTGAGTGGGTCATGGAGGCCCGGAATGCTGCACTGGGAAATCTGTAGTCGATCCCAGGAGCAGTGGGTGCCATTGGAGATAATTTTCTTTTTGGGGGAGAGTGCTGGGGATCAAACTCAGGCCCTTGTGCTTGCTAGGCAAGCGCTCTACCACTGAGCTGAATCTCCAGCCCCTGGAGATGAGTTTTGATGAGGAGCAGGGAAGAAAGCCAGGGGAGGCCACCTCTCAGGAAAGCGGGATCTGGCGTCTGGGTTCCAGCAACTTCTGACAGGGACACCTGACTCAACTCAGCACGGTGGGACAAACTCCGGGCCAGGAGGCAGAAGACCTGGGTGATACCCAGCTCTGCCACTTTTGGGGTCTGTGACCTGGCTGCTGCCTCTCCCCTCTGTGCTTCGGTTTGCAGCCAGTGAAATGCGGCTGGGAAACAATGGCAGGGAGAATGTGCGAACCGAACGGGGTCATGCGTGGCAAGGCGTTTCGCAGCAAACTCTAAATGGAGACGCTGGGGCTGTGGCGTTGCTCAGCGCCGGAGCGCTCGCCTAGCGTGTGAAATCCTGGTTCGAGCCCCAGCACTGTGGGGTGGGGAATGGCGATGCATGCTCTTTGCCTCCCAGCCAGTTCTGGAGGAATTCCCTCTCTCCTGTCTTCCCTTCTGTGTTGCGCCCACCCAGGGTATTGGGGTCACTTCCCCTGAGACCAGTGTTTCAAAAAGCAGGCTAGGCGGGAAGAAGGCAGAGGGGCCTGGGAAAGCCGATCCCCTCCTCTGGCGCAGACTTTCCTCGTCGCTCTGGCTGGTTCCGTTCCCAGAGCGCTTTGGAGGGCGTCGCCCTGCTGGGTCCTCAGTTCTCAGGGACCAGGCTCCAGGCCGCTCTGCAGCGGGGAGAGGGAGCGCTCGCTCAGTTCGCCTAGGTACCTGGAGACAGGACTTGGATCCGAGCAAAGCGCCTGATCTAAACCTGAGCGTGTGCCAGGCCTCCTTCCCCGCCCCTTCTGCCCTAGGGGAAACTTGGGCGACTAGAGGAGAGGGCTGAAGAACGGGCCGCTCTTGCTGAGTCTGCAGGAGCCAGAAAGGCAGGAGCTCTGGTCGTCTTTGCGGCCATCGTCTCTTTACCAAGGCGTCAGGCGCCCCCTGGAGGGCGTTGAGGGGAATGCCCAGAAAAAGGCTCGGCGCGACGTTTGCTAAGTCTGCCCTGGGGCATGACTGGTATAAATAAGAACAGGTACCTTGGAGTTGTTTGTTTAAGAGGTCAAAAGTTCAAACGCGGAGTTGGGGATTTAGCGCAAGTGGCAGAGTGCTTGCACATGCAGTTTGCACAACTTGGAATATTCTGAGTTCACAAGGAATTATGCTTTGTTCTACTATTTTGAAGCATGTGGGCCTTTCATTCTCTACCTATAAAGCAAAATGGAGATGCAGGGAGGGTCCAGTTTCCCTTTCTTCCTCTATATAAACGGTCCACACATAACAGGAAGTAGTATCTTGTACCTCACTTTATCGTCAGGACAGTCGCTGTGGCAAACCGGAATTGCTTGTCATTCGATGCCGCTCTTAGACCCGGGCTGGAGGCTCCCTGGCATTAGTGAGCCCACTGGCTCACTCCTCTGGCTGTGGGCCTCTGCTTGAGGAAGAAACCCAAGGGATCAGAGGACTTCACTCTCCCAGACGCTGCCTGTCGTCCCAAGTCCCCTCCTCCTGCCAGTCGCAGCTTGGCCTGTTCCCCAGCCTCTGTGTCCTGTGCACTATGAATCCCGCGGTGGCTGGGTGGGCTCAGGGGCTTCTAGAGCTTCCCTGTCTGGCAAGGCAGTCTGGAGTCACAAGAGACTGCTGGGTGCTTGTAAAGTGCACCGCTCTGCACCGTGATGGGCTGAAAGCGCTGAATCGCACACCAGATCTCGGAGACTTAGAACAAGAGAAAAAGAATATAACATATGTTAATAATCATTTTTATGTTGATTACATGCTGAAATAATATTTGGGATATATTAGGCTGAATAAAAATGCAGCATAAAAATGAGTTTCTTTTTAAGCGTGGTTACTAGAAAATTCCACATGTGGCTCACATTCGTGGCTTACATATCTATTCACGTGGAAGAAGATCGTCGGGATGTTCAGTGACTTGCTTGGGCGGCCTCTCACTGCAGGGAGGAACAGGCTCAGAAAAGCCGGGAGCTGTGGTCCTCCTTTAGCTTCCTTTGCTTTTCCTTCCTTTTGCTTCTTTTGCGTTTCAGTTCACCAAGTGTCCACCAGGTGGCAGCAGAGGAGCAAGGAGGACACGGCTCTATCCGCTCCCAGAGCAGAGTTTGCCGGGCCCTCAGAGGAGGAGTCTCCCTACTCCAGGAGCCAGACACTGGGGTCAGGCCCGAGGAGCCTCCTCAGCAGTCCCTGCCAGCCCAGCCACCGGGGAAGGGGTTCCAGAGTGGCCAGAATTTTAAACTTTGTGACAGATATCAGAATCTGGATATTTTACATGAAATCTGATTTTTAAATGTTGCAGCGAATGCGAATGTTTAGAAAAATTGAAGTCATAGAGACAGGCTTGCCTTGGTCCTGTGGCATAAGAGCTGGGGACAGTAGAGATGGATGGAGGGGACAGGCAGAAGGACCAAGGCCGCTCTGGCCTTCCTTTGCCAGATTTAGAGAGTTCAGGTTGGCTCTGGGAGGCAGTAATGTGGTGGGGACTCAAAGGACACAGAGAAACTCGACAGCGTGGAGATCCCCTGTTCTTCATCTTTCCCCTCAGCCTGAGTCCAAACCCCTGAAGAACGGTACCGACTCTGGGCTAACGGCCCCGGGAAGCCACTGATTTGCACAAACAGGCGATTCGTGAAGTGTCCACCAGGGGACAGCAGAGAACAGGGAGGGACCCGGTCTATTGGCTCCAGGAACACAGCCTGCCGGGCCCCCAGGGCAGCCTCCCTATTCTGGAGCCAGACCCGCGAGGCTCCTGGATTGCAGGGCGCCGCTAACCTACAGGGTGGCTTTGTGCAAATCAAAGGCAGTTCTCCGTCTTCCCAGGGGAAGCCCTGAGCCAGGGCATGACTCGGTCAGTGGAGCTTGGTGTGGATTTTGGTCCCCACCCATCTATGCCCAGTACTCTTGGCCCTGTTGCAGGGTAGGTGAGTCAGGGAGTTGAGGGCGGGCCTGTTTCCTCTGCTCCACCGTGCGCTGAGTACCAGGTGAGAGGCAGCCGTGGCTCCCCTAGAGGCGCCACACTGCCTGTGCTTGCCTGCCGGTTCCCATCCCTCCAGCAGGGGGCAGCTCTGGCTCCCGCGGTGGAGCTGACTGAGGCGGGGCGGCAGGTTCACGCCTGCTCAGGGCTGGGAGGTGGAGCAGGGGCAGGGGCAGGGGCGGGGGCGGGCAGGCCTCAGAGGGAGAGTGCCCGCCCCAGCAGGACGCAGCTGGCCGGTGAGTCAGCAGCTCAGTCTTGTTTTGGGGGTTCACAGGGGACCTCAGGAAGCATGGGCCAGGGCCAGCATAAGAACGACTGTGTTCTTACTGCCAGTGTAGTGCATCTTACCCCAGCACCCCTTCTGGTTGATTCCGTTCATGGGCTAGCCCTGTCCAAATCCCTCCCAAGGAGACACCCAAGGAAGCCTGGCTAGCTGGGCCCTGCCTGACTCGGCTGGGGACACCTCTGCCACTGCTCTCTCTTCCCCGCCTCTACTCTAGCAGTTTCACTTCAGGCAGCTTCCTTGAGGAGGCCACATACCTCTGCCTTTGTGTCGCCCGCTCCCCGCGCACTTCAAATGTCTGATCCAGTTACTCAGTGGACATTTATTCCTTTTTCTTTTTCCCCTCGTACTGGGGCTTGAACTCAGGACTTCCACTGAGATACATGCCTAGCCAGTTTTCTATTCTTGTATTTTGAGATAGGGTCTAAATTGCTAAGTTGCTCAGGCTGGGTTCAGTCCTTCTGCTTCGGCCTCCTAGAGTGCTGGGATTGCAGGTGCACAGCACCACACGGGGTGACATTTATTCTTCCTAACGTAGGGTTTGGCGCCTCTGGAAGTCCTTCTCTGACCCCTCTGAGGCTGCATCCTCACTATCTGTACCCTGCCACACGGTCTCTTCCACTGCTTCGCAATCTCCTCTCACTGACCGTGAGCTTGGCAGGGCTGGGTGTGCCCGGGAAGCACCCTGTATCCCCCATGCCTGGCGCAGTTGTCTAAATGAAAGGAAGGCCAGAGTGCATTCCCTCCCGGCCCTCTGCAGGGCAGCCTTACCGTCACAGGGTGTGTACCTGCGTGTGCATGCATGTGTGTGCGGGAGGTGCACACGTGGAGAGCCTCGGGCGTCAGAGAAAAGGAATAATTCACGTGGGAGGTTGTGTATGCACTGGCATGGACAGGCGCAGACAGGTACAGGTAGACTCGCTGGCCTCCATCCGGGAAACATAGAGCTCTGGATACAAGGGGGCCAGTCTTTAAACGATCTGTTCATTGGTGCGTGACTGGCATGGTCTCCGTCTAAGTACTTACGTTGTAAGTGTGCAGTTTGGTGAACATTCACAAGGGAACACATCCTGCTGCTAGGCCCAGATCCAGAGCAAGGCCAGATCCAGGAACCCACAGGGGCCTCCTAAACACCTGCTTCCTGACGCTGAAGCCACAAGATGGAAGAAGGAAGCTGGATGTGGTAGCATGTGCCTGTAATCCCAGAACTTGGGAGGCTGAAGCAGGAGGATTACAGAGAGCTTGAGACCCTGTCCCAAGGTGGGGGGCGGGTAGAGGAGAGAGTCCCGGGGCCTCACACCTCTGCCCGGCCCCTCCAACCCCCACCCCAATGTTGCTTCAGGGCCTTTACTCTTTTTGATCCCAGGCCACATTTTAGATGCCTCTTCTATCGTGCTGTCATTGCCTGGCCTCCTCTAGCAGCTGGCTCTGTCAGGCCCTTGCGAGGTCCCTCCTGGGGTGGAGGCCCTGGGCCTCCTCCTCTTCCTGGCTCTGCACAGTGCCTAGGTACCTGTGTTCTGTGCTCAAGCCAGCTCCTGGCCTATTTCTTCTCTTCTCCATGCTGGGGACTGGTCTGTGAGCAGGCATGGCTTTCAGAGTGACACAACTCAGCCTCTCAGGGTCATTCGGCTCCAGGACAGGGACAGAGCAGGGGCAAAATAAAGCCCCTGCACACCTTGTCCCGGCTGCAAAGGGCAAGGGGCAATATGCAAAGACTCTCAGGGCACAGCAGGCATGGCCACCCTGGGGACAATGACAAGGACTTCATGACTGTGTAGATCTGGGTGACTGAGCATGCGCAGGGGCAGTGTGTCCGGCTGTGGATATTTTACAGAGACTATGTGTGAGACCCATTGTTTGGATATGGGTCTGGGACACTGTGTGACAGCCAGGGGTGTATAACGGAGTGGTGGTGTGCAGAGCTGTGTGCAAGGACTGTGAGGGAGTGCTGGTTGTGTCTTTGCTGCAGTGTGGTGCGTGTGCTTGGAGGTCTGTGTGCAAGGAGAGACGACTGTTGCTGAGAGGACAGTATAGGTGGAACACTGTGTTTGGTTGAGTTGTAGCTCCAGGTGGATTTTCTCCCTGCCACCAAGAAGTTACCTTGGTGGTAACTTCTGGCAAGACTCAGTGTTTGGTGAGAGGGAAGGGACTGGGGGTGGGGAGAAGCTCTAAGCCGAGCTGTCCCTTCCCCAAAGCCTGGGCAGCAGGGCTCCCTCCCAGCCTCAAGCTCCGGGGTCAGGTTCCCTGCCCTCCACAGGCCTGCAGAAACGGGCAGCGGGGTGGGGCCCACATGCTGAGGTGGCAGGCCTGGGAGGAGGGGGTGGGGCTGGCGACGTGCTGGAGCAGCGGGCAGCCTGCCCTGTGCTGAGCCGGCAGCTGGCGCTGGGAGCAGGCAGGGCCCCACCCTAGCAGGCTGGGGCAGGCAGGGCAGGACCTGTCCTGGGCAGGGCAGGGATGGGCGAATGGGGCAAGCCCAGGCCTTGTTTTTGCCGGGGTGGAAGGTGGAAGGGCCGTGGCATGTGCTGTGGGGATCCCTTCTGTGGTGGGGCAGGGTGTGTCATGCTCGGGGTCTGTGCCCTGAGCTGTGTTACTATGTGTGCATCTGGTCTGTGCATGCATGTCTACTGCCACTGTGAAGGCATGGTGGCTGTGTATGTGTGAGAGTTGCAGACCTGTGTGTGACCATTGTTCATGGCTGTACCTTTGTGAGAAGGGTGGCTGCCCTAGTGAGTGTCCTGTGGGTACACTCGTTGGAAAAGCTTTTGTACTTCATGTTTGGGGAAGACATTTTGTGAGTTAGTGCCCAGAAAGACTTTTTTGGAAGACCTGTGTGTGTGTATGTGTGTGTGTGTGTGTGTGTATGTATGTACACCAGTGATCCAGGTCACGGCCCTGGAGGGCAATGATTGGCAGCGGCCTGTCCAGTGAATGGTTGGAGGGTGCAGGGGGCTGAATTTTTGGGCTGGAGCTTGAGTGGGTCTGGCCAGGCCTTGGACAGATTTGTTTCTGCACCTTCATAGCTTCACTTCACCCCTCTAACACACTGCTTTTAGTGGTTCTGACTCTGTGTGTGTGTGTGAAAACCATGTGAGTCTATGTGTAACAACTCTACTGGCTCCTTTGTATCTCTCTTGTGTTTGTAACAATTCTTACGCCAGGTGCGTGTCGCATGAGACATGCACTTGTTTGTGTCCATGAGCATATGTATTGTGAGTCTGTGCATACCCCTCACACCACCAAGTGTGCAGTGAGTGTGTCCAACAGTCACTGTGTGTGCTTGAGTATCCTACGAAGTGTGTGGGCTGAGCTGACAAGGTTGCTCCTCAGCTCTCTCCCTGCTGGGGATCCGGCACACCCTGTCGTGTCTTCCAAAGCCCACATGTGCTGACACTTGGCTTCTTTCTGCTCCCCACCCTACTCCTTCTCACAGCCATCAGGGATCTTCTCTTGGGACAGGACATCCTGGGAAGCTGAGAACTGGGCCTCCTGGCAGATTTGGCAGTGCCCTCCACATTCGCTTTAGTATCATGGGGTCAGCTGGCGGCCGCCTCTGGCCAGGGAGTTTAGGGGACAGTGGAAAAACGCATACTTTCGCTTCCTTCTCCTTTCCCTTCTTTCTCTACTGGGACTTGAACCCTGGGCCTCCCCGCTGAGTTACATCCCCAACCCTTTTTATTTTATACTTATTTATTTGGGTGCTGGGGATCTAACTCAGGGCCTTGTGCTTACTAGGCAAGTGCTCTACCACTGAGCTAAATCCCTAAGCCCTTTTTATTTTGAGACGGCATCTCAGTGTCTCTAAAGTTGTTCACGCTGGTGTTGAACTTGTGATCCTCCTGTCTTGTGATCCCCCCCCCCCCAGGTGTGCCACCATGTCCCGCTGAGCATAGATTTTGGAGCTAGACAGACTTAGGTTCAATTCCAGACTCTCATGTGCTGTTCCAGTGTAGTATTGCACAGCCCGCCTTCTGGGCCTCAGTTTCATCTCTGTAAAATGATGCTGTTGATTTTTGGAGCTGCTCTGAGAAGCAGTACATAAGATAAGCACAAACCTCCTGGTATGGGGCTTGGTACTTAGCTTTTTCTTTTTAAGTATCCCTTTGAGGTCTTGCTTTGAGGTCACTAAGATGTTGAAGGGATGGTTGTAGGGCTGGAGGGGTTGCCTTGAGATTGACCTGCAGGGCAGCATTTGGTCTCTGCCCTCCAAGGGCCCTGTCTGTGGAGGTGGGCAGAGCCAGAGCTGGAGACTTCTTCCCAGGTAAACAGACAGGCTTGGTGCTGGCCTCTGAGACACAGGCATAGAGCCGATGTGCGGGGTGGAGGGGTGCAGAGATCTTGCAGTGTTGACCGCAGAGTGACCGCAACATGCTCACTGCAAAAGGCCACAGTCCATCACCTGGACCCACAGAGACGGGCACGAGGGAAGGCACAGAGACAGGCTCGCACCCTACCCTAAATCCCCA
Source organism: Hystrix cristata (assembly GCA_004026905.1). Classification (NCBI taxonomy): domain Eukaryota; kingdom Metazoa; phylum Chordata; class Mammalia; order Rodentia; family Hystricidae; genus Hystrix; species Hystrix cristata. The sequence goes on along the minus strand of PVJO010000942.1, from coordinate 25,769 downwards.
GCACCCTATGGACAGACAAGGATCCCCCACGCAAATTCCCCCGGCGGCGGCGGCGGGATGAAAGCGCGTGTCCTCTTCTCCCTGGACGCGGGGCGCGGGCGGGCGCTCCTGCTGACTCAGGCCGTCCCGGCTTAGCGGGCGGGGCTTGGGTGGGGAGAGGCCGGGCGCGCGGCCAGCGCCCGGGTGGGGTGCCGTGAGTCACCGCCGACGGGTGCGGCGGGCCCGCCCTGGCCCCGCGGCCGTGGGAGCGCTGGGCCCAGCCAATGGGCGCCTGCCACACGGCCTGGCGCTGGATCCGCTCCGCCCCGCCCCGCCCCGCCAGCTGCGGCTGCCAGTTCCCAGGGCCCGGCGCCCCCGGACCCCATCTCGACCCCCAGCCGAGTCCCCTGGTCGCTGCTTCCGGAGGGGCCGGTGGCAGTCAGCTCTGGGCGGGCGGGGAACTGAGCTGGAGGGCTCCGCAGCGCCCTGCCGTTCCTGCCGGTTAGGGGCAAAGGCGGCCCTGCCCTGTTCTGGTCCCTCTTCCCCGCTCTGAGCCCCCGGCTTGTGTCCGCGGACACTGCCCCTTCGGAAGGGTGCATCCTGCCTCCTTTGCTCGGCTAAGAGTCTGTGCTGGCCGGACGCCGGGGTTCCCGGCCACAGTCTTGATGGCCAGAGTTCTGCGTTCAGTCAGCCGCACGGCCTGCTGTTCAAAGGACAGTCACTACACTCGGGAGAGTCGTCGTTTCTAACTCTGGCGACCCCAGCTGCTGGCTGGCCTGCCGCTGATCTATTGATCCGCCCCGCTCTGTATTTCTGTCTCACACACGCGTGCACTTGTTCACTTGAGTAGGTTTAGCCACGCAGATACACACAGACTCATGTGCAGATTCTTGTATGCGCACATACGAGCAAACAGACACTTCGTGCTGTAAAAGTCGAGCATTTCAGCTCTGTTCCCTTCCAAGTGATTTGACTTCGGGTCCTTTTTTGAACCTCTCACCTCTGTTTCTTCCGACTGATCCAACTTTTGCTCTATTACTGAATCTCTCAACCCTGTTTCCTTCTCTGTAAAACCAAGATAGCTAGAATTCCTTCATTACAGGACTGTTGAGATTACAAGAAAAGTGCCTGGCACATCAAAGAAAAACCTCAATAAACAGTAACTGTGATTATCACCCACGTAGCTATATCCCCCAAACACACGACAGACTCAACAATCTTTGCATACACACAGGATTTCAGGTGTGTGTACAGGCACACATCAACACAGGTGTATTTGCACAAAGATACACAGACAGAAAGTGCCCCACCCCCAAGGAAAGCAGCAACCCCCACAACCATAAAAGCAAGTTTTACTGCACAGGGTGTGATGGGAACCAGCACCCAGACGGGCGGGGTTGGAGGCCTCCGCGTCGGGCGGTGCCTGCTTTGCCCGGGCTCCCACTCAGCCCCAGGGTCAAGACGCCTTCCTTCCCCAGCACGCCCCTTCCATTCTCCACTATTGAGAGCAGTCACCCCATCCTTTCTCCACTATTGCCTGAAATCAGGCTTCACCCTCACCCAACAGCTTGAGCCCCAGGGTGGGGTCCCTCAAGGGTTTGTACCCCATTGTGGCTGCTGGCAGGGCAGGATGGCCTGGCTTTCTGGGGAAGGTTTGAGGGTTGGCAGGGAGAATTCTGTCCCCACCAGTCCTCTGGGCTGGTGAATTTGGGTTCTGGGGCTTTGAAGGTGCAGTCCCAGGAGTAGCTAGAAGGGGACCACCAGCTTCTGGGAAGGCCTCGCTGGCGCTCTCTACTTTGTTTGTGCTCCTGTCCCCAGTCTTGCCTGACCCTTGCCCCTCCCCAGAACTGGGGAAGTTTGAAATTGGTTCTCTAGAGCCAGGGAGAGCTGAAAGAATCCCTACTCCTGGCCCTGGCAGTGAGCACCCTTGTCTGTGGATGCTGACTGCGCCAGCCTGGGCTTCCCCTCAGCATTTTCCCATTGCCTCAGTCTCTCCTCCAGTGAACACCCGAGGACACTAGAGAATCTTGGTACCAAGGACTATCAGAGCTGGCCCCAAGTTTCCTCAGTCCACTCTGCAACAGAGAGCTCCACGGCAGAGAGGTCACACTGATTCTATAGAAGCAGCAGTGAGATCAAAACTGGAACTCCTGCCTCCCTGTCCAGAAAAGTACCATGTCTCAATGGCCTCTTTGCCCACACTGTCCATTTTCTTGGTGAGAAGGTCTGTGCCCCTTCTGGGCTCTCTGATTCCAGGGACTGGAGTTGGAGGCCAGAGCAATGAGGGACTCAGCCTTGTCTGCTGGGCCTCCCAGGCTGATGGGGAAGAAGGGGGTCAGATCTTTGCAAGAGGTGAGGGCAAAGACTGGAATGGAACATTCCAGGTGCAAGGGTCTTGCTGATTCTGGGGATTCAGCAGGAAATTGCCTGGAGAAGGGTTTTGAGGGAGAAGGGGACATGGAGAAACAAAAGGGACGGGCTCTGGACTAAGGGGGAGGGGTCTGGAGGGAAGTAGGATGAAGCTGTGCAGCTTCCGGCCCTGGGTACTAGATTCTGGAGTTTGGCCATGAGGGATCAGGTGGGAGGCCCAAATGCCTTGCCTGGGCCTTGATGTCGTGTCCTATAGTGTAACCTCTAGGGCTGGACACTGGCCACTCTCAAGTCCTGATCTTCTTGGGTGAGCTGGAAGAACAGAGACGATTCCACCAGTGCCTTGCCATCCTCCATCCCCTTGCTGGACGACAAATCAGTCCAAGCTGCTCAGGGTCAGCTGACTGTCAGTATCCCTGCTGCATTTGCTAAAGGGTCTTCAGAGGACTGGGAAGGCTTCTCGAGTGCCCAAGCCCCTTCTCAATGGCCCCTTCTGTCCTTGCCCTCAGATTTCCTGTCCCCTTTGGGCCCCCAGGGCCTGGATGAGCCAGAGAGGTGGGGCTCTTGGTTGGCAAGACTCAATTTTGCTGGCTGAGAGTTTTTCAGGGTGTTAATTAAAAGGAGCCACCCAGAGAGAATGACTTCACTTGTTCACACACACACCCTTCTGCCCCGCCCTCCCCTGTGCCCCCATTCACACGCCTGAGCCAAGCCAGGGGCGGCAGGCAGAGAAGCCCAGCGGCGAGGCAGGAGCGTTTGTGTATGTCAACAAGCAAAGTGCAGGCACAGAGCATTTTTGACATTTTTTCCCCAGTCAAATGTTGCTATCGCTGCATTTCCCCTGCTGTTCCCCTCCCGGCTGAACTGGACAGGCAGAAACTGCCTCTGGAGGGGGAAAGAGTTGGGTGCCTCCCAGGGGGTTCCCAACAACTCTGTCGCTGTGAGGAAGTGCCCCTCTTCGGTCCCACTAGAGGCAGCCATTCCCTCCAGCCTTATCCTTGTGGGGTGGGGGCCAGCAGGGGGGACCTTGTTGGGTCCACCTGTAGGGCAGCTGTGTGAGGGTCTCTCTAGGTTTTTGAGATCCCTTCTGCTCCCCACATTCTTCCTAAAGTGAACCCACAATCTTCCCCACTGCTGAGCTGCAGGATGGGCATATGGTGCCCCAGGTGGGAGCTGGTGCAGGTCCCTGATATCTGGAAGGTTGCTGCTTATAGTCTGGAGCTCCCAAATATACCTGCTTTGCAGCTCATTACCTCTCCTCCGCGACCCTTTGGTCTTGGCTACTGTGGGAGGCGAGATGTGAGTTTCTGGGTTGTGCCAGATTTGGTGGGGACTGATGCCAGACTCCTTGGTGCCAGGGAACACTAGGGCCTGTAGGAGCCAGAGGGCAGCAGCCGCTGACTGGGAGCAGGAGGGGCCAGGGCCTGCCCTTCTCCGCCTCCCTTCATTCCGGGAGCTCCCCGTAGGGGTCGCCCTAAGCCAGGCTTGCTGCAGGTGGTGCAAGCGCCTGTCCTCTTCAGACTCTGGGTCCCATCTCAGGCCTCTGGCCCCCTAAGTCAGGCTTCTCCCTCTTCCTCCGTGGTCCTCTAGCTCCTAGGAGCCCAAGAAACGGCATGGGGAAGGGACAGAGACAATGCATTATTCAGAGACACAGGTAAGTGACATGCAAATGAGCCTGGCTGACGCCAGCTAGTATCTGGGCCCAGACACCCTCTTCTTCAGCCCTGGGGTGAGGAGGGAACTGCCTGCCTCTTCCTCATTTGCCTTGGCTGCCCCCTCCCACAAGCAGCTAACTGGTGCCACACATGTGCTAAATGAGTAGACACCTCCCTTAGTTGTCACAACGACACACAGGCAGGGACCATTATCTTCATTTTAAGATGGCTCCCATGGGGCTGGGTGAAGGCTTCCCAGTTTCCCTTTCTCTCTACAAATCAGGTGTCAAGTGAGTTTGAAAATAATGTAATAGGACCCCTACCCTCACCCTCTAGAGAACAGGATTCTCCTAGGAGACCCCTGAGGATCAGGCCTCCGGTCTGTGGTCTGTGGCTTGGCACAGAAAGACTCACAGCAAGCAGCTTGCATGTGGGAGGAGCCGTGAGAGAAGTCATGTTGGGGCTTTCCCGTCTCCCTGCCCAGGCCAGGCTCCCTGGACCTAGTGTCACTGCTTACTTATTTTGTCCTTCTGTAGATAGTTTTAGTGGTGTAACTTCAGTCCATGGTCACAGCATCAGCCTTTACCCTGGGGGTGAACCAGGCTTGCTAAGGAGCTTCTGAAGGGGGATTGGTGAAGTTTCTGTGGTTCCCTGTTGCAAATGGCCTTTAAGAGGCCTGGGGTGGCAGGTGGCACTTGTCACTTCCCCATTCCTGGAGTGGAGTCCCCTAGAGAGAGAAAGGGCCTGTGGTTTTTGACACTGGTTTTTCTTGGCAGTTAGCTGGGCCTCGGGAGGCTGGGGCTGAACCCCACCCCCTACTGGTACCTTAATCCCATCACCTGTATTTTCCTTTACCCACCCTGCCCTGGCATCTCTCTACCCACCAGCCGCCTCCTTGCTCCTCAAACTCCAGCTGCTCTTCTCTGTGCCTGCCCCTCTGGACACCTCGCTGGCCATTCCGGAGTCCTACTGAGTTTCCCTTCCCTACAGGCCTCGGGGTTTGAGCACGCCTCCCTCCTGCTGGGAATGAGGAAGCGTAAGGAATGAGGTCTCGGCACATTCCAGAGTTTGGGGTTGCCAGGAAGCTGCCTGGCATCTGGGCCCCTTGCGGTCTGGGACCCCTGTCTCCACAGTGGCTGTGAGGCAGCAGATCCAGGCCTCTTTGGGGCAGCGATGCCACAGGGGACAAGTACTGGGGTGGTGGTCCCAGCCACAGCCCCCCCCCCTTCCAGCAGTCTTTGCCGGCTGTCCAGCTTGTGTTTCCCCTGCCCCGGCCCATCTCATCTGAGTACGCTTCTGTCTCTGGGGATTCCCCTGTCCCCTGGGGAGAGCAGAGAGCAGAGACCTGAGCTGAGCCGAAGAGCAGACAGACATGCTCACTTGGACCTCGGCAAGGCTTTGAAGACAGACCTGGGTTCAAATTCCCACTCTGCCACCATTGGTTGTAGGATCCTGGACAAGCTGTTTACCCTGACGGAGTCTCAGTTTCCTCATCTATAAAATGGGATTAATGAGAGGTATGATATGTGACGCACTTGGCATGTAGTAGTTGCACATTAAGTGATGATCTTAATACACATTATAGTATTAACAACTGAGACAACTTCCTGGAAGAGTGGCCGTGAGAGGGCCCCTTTTGACCTCCTGCCCCTGCCTCGGAGTGACTCTTTCCTCCTGAGATTCCATGCCCCCATAATGAGATGCGGAGTGGGGTGGGAGGGGAATTCTTGGGAGGGGCGGTTGCCCTGTGGTAGCTGCCCTGTGGTGAAGGTGTCTGCTGCCCAGCTAGGGCCTGCCCGGGTTGGTGTCTGGATGCTCTCAGAGCCTGGAGAAGGGCGATACTTTCGGTCGGTGGCTGGAAGCTGCTCCAGGCACCCTCAGGGGGCGTGGGGAGCGCAGGGAGGAGCCAGTGGGCCAAGCAGGGATCAGGAAGGGGTGTGTGTGGGCCCTGCCAGCAGGGAGCATTCCGGGGCATGGGCGGTGCAGGGTGGGGTGGCTGCTGTTGGGTTCCTTTTGAGTTTCGATCCATGGAGCGGGTTTGAGGCTGGGCTGGGTGGAACTGGCAGCTTTTCTTCAGAAAATCTGCAAGTTTTGCAAGAGCAAAAAATCCAGTCTGCTCCAGAGGTGGGGCAATGTCCCTTCTGCTTGGAACGCTGTTGTCTCAGATGAAGCCCCCACACCAAAATATGTGTACCCAGAGTGGGGGTGGAGAGCGTGGCATTCACACACGGCCCTCATCCACAGCACCCTTGCACATTCATAGACGCAGCTCAGACTCACACTCCCATCCCTATGCCCTCTCTCACACACCCTTACACACGGAGACACACAAGTCTCTACGATATTCACGGAAGTTATGCATTCACCTGCACCTTTCCACATACAGAACTATATTACACACTCACACACAAACTGTGCATTCACAGCTCCTACACTGTTTGGGGGGGTGCTGGGAATCAAACTTGAGGCCTTGCACTTGCTAGGCAAGCACGCTGCCACTGAGCTAAACTCCCAACCATGCTTCTACACTTTTATTCCCGTATACACACCTCACACGGTCACACGTGATCGCTTTCCATGTTCACGTTCACGCTGTCATGTTTGTTTATGAGCTCCTTACGGCACATCCTGGCGTGTTCATACAAATGTCCCTACCCGATTTATCTGTTTGTCTCTGTCCCTTGCATGTCTCGGGGTCAGCAGGGATAGGCAAATCACCGTGTGGTCGGGCAGGCCTGGGGGGTGATGGGGGGCTCCAAGGATGTACAAACGAGAAGAGCGAATAACTGGTGGACACTCCCTGCGCTGAGCACTGTTCCGAGCGCTCTGCACGTCCCCTCTTGTTTAACACACACCACTTCCCTATAAGTCTGGAATTGTTATCCCCACGTTACAGGCAAGAAAGGGCACAGAAAGGTCAAGTCAGTGGCTCGGGACCATGTGGCGAGGCAGGAGTAGAGGCAGTACCTGGCCCCATGCCATCTGTCCCCTGACCTTAACCCAAAGGACACTGTCTTCCTGATTCTCAGTCTCTGTGCTCTGCCCAAGGCATCTCCAGGGTCTGCGGCCGGTTTCCAGGGAGTCTGTGCACTCTGAAGTGCCCAGGTTGGGCCCAGCAGGGCCTTTCTTGAGGTCCAGAAAAGGTCCTAGGAGCCACTGGGGCTTTGAGACCCCCTAGATTTGGGGGCCACTTGCTTCATCTCCACATCAAGCACCAGGGAGGTGAGGAAGGGACTCCCAGGGTGATCATGAGCAGTCTCTCTTGTGGAGTTGCTGCCCCGCAGCCTCCCTCTAGCTCACAGGCCAGTCCTGGCTGCAACAACAGTAGCCACCTGCAGGGGGAGTCGAGAGTGGGGGAACAGGCCTTGGCGCCTGTCCTGAAAGGTGGAATGGGGCTGTGTCTGCCTGTGAGCCACTGGCTGGCTAACCTTGGGCCCCGGTGTGTACACTGGTGTGTGTGTGTGTGTGTGTGTGAGAGAGAGAGAGAGAGAGAGACAGAGCACACACAGGAGGGGAAGGGGAGAGGTGAGGGAAGGGGAAGGAGAGGGAGAGGGTGAGGGGGAGGGAGAGGGAGACTATTAGGTGGGTCTTTCAGAGCAAGGCTCACTCATGTCTTCTCTGGGAAACAAACCAGGTAGTGGACTTGGTGAAAATCCCCATGATCCCGTGTAAAGGAACACTCTGAGCCGTTTACAGTAATCTATGTGTATTGTATACTTGAGACACAACAGGGTAAAATGTGCTTAAACACACATATGTAATACGGTCTCATTTAAAGGAAGACATATTGATAAGGCTAAATGATGCTTACACCAGAGTGACACAGTGCTATATAGATCTAGAAGTACACATGTGCACACACACACACACACACACACACACAGAGTGTACACACACATGCCCACGCACAGCATATGTAATCTGGGCATGGAAACTCCACAAAGGCATGGGTTTTATCTGTTTTGTTTACTGCTATATCCTCAGTACCTGGCACATAGTAAGTGTAAAATAAACTTGTTGACTGAATGATGTTGAAAGGCATTTGTGTATGGAGTAGTCTGGAAGGTTATACACCAAAATGTTAATAGTGGCTACTTCTAGGTGGTAGTATTTTTGGAACAGGTTTATTTTTTTCTAATTTTATTGTCTTTGGTAAATTTTTTAGCAATGAGTTGGTAATATTTGTATAAAAGAGAAGGAAGTGCCACGAGGCTTAGGACTTTTTCTCTTCCACGTGTTCAAAACAACAGGCCCGGACTTTAAGAAGAAGGCCACGGGTGGGATTTGCTTATTCTGCTCCTGGGGCTTTCATGCCACGTTAGCAGGCAAAACCATCGGAACAATGGGCCGGGCTGACTCAGGGGCTGCGGGAAGGACCTGGGCGGCATGGTGCCTCTCCACTGCCAGGCTGGCAAGCAGGTGTCTCCGAGGCCAAGGGGGACTGGGCTGATGTCACAGCAGGAAGGATTAGGGTGACCAAAAGCTTCCTGACAGCACAGGAGGCTGTCACGGTCATCGAGGTTGCAGAGCCAGCCTTCTGTCCCGGGGCAGCAAGTGCACCCCCTTGTTCCCTACAGGGCACGGTCGCCACATCTGGAGCCCTCAGCACTGTGCTTGGCACCGAGAGGCTCCTGGTCAGTGTGGTCCGTTTTCCCTCTCTGGGCTTCAGTCTTCTCCACAGCGAAGCCGAGGCGCCAGCCAAGATGACCTGTCAGGCCTCACTGCTCTGTCATCGTGCACCTGGTGTGGTCACGCCCACGTGGGAGGGCTTTGCTGTCAGGTTGCTCTCTAATTGTGTGTTATTTTGTCTTTTGAACTACAGACGATGTTCCGCAAAGGCAGGCATGGAGTCTGACCTGTTTCTGTGTCGCCACGGCATACACTGGGCCGGCCCATAGTAGTTTACGCCCTCTTGCCCGGCCTGTGCCCAGAATGCTGCTGTCTGCTGTCCCCTCGCCCGGGGGGCCTTGCCCTCCCTGCGCACATCTGGCTATGTCCTGGTCTTGCCACTGTCATGCCTTAGGGAGGGAGGCTACCTGCAGGAGGGAGCCAAGGTTTCCCTTTGGGGGCATGTGAGAGAACACATCCATGGTGTGGGCTTAGGGATTAGTAATTAGAATTTCCTAACTTCTAGGATTAATTGGGAGCAATCCCTCAGTTTCCCTTTCCAGCCTGTTTCTAATGACCTCTCTGTGCTGGAAAAGCTCTCCAGTCTGAATGCTGCTCCTGGTTCTGCTCTTACTTTCCTGCGTTTGTGTGTGCTCCGATGTGGGGATCACTACCTCTGTCAGAGCTTCCTAAACTTGTTTGGGGCAATAATCTCTAGAATGAAACTTAATTGTTTTTGGATGCTGAGGATCGAACTCAGGACTTTGCGCTTGCTAGGTAAGCGGTTTACCACTAAGCTAAATTCCCAGCCCTGAAACTAATTTTATATCATAGTTCTGTTCACATTCACAACACCCCCGAAATGTTCACGTGCGGTGTCAGCTGCACTACAGTGATGCAATCCATTAGTGGATGACTTCACAATCCATTAGTGGACTATAAGTTGGACTTTTGAAAATGTTGCTCTTCTCTCAGACCAAAGCTCCTTGGGGACAGGGAAGAATCTTGCTCCAGTCTCATGCCCGGGGCAGGTCTCTCCTGATGGGAGGGAGGCTGGTGAGAGGGTGAGGGGCGGGGGGCTGGTCCAGGTGGCTCCCATTCGATCTCCCCAGCCATGGGGCCCCGTGGAAGGAGCTTTGCTGTCCCTTTCTGAGCTGTGAGAATGCGGGAACTTTCCCCTAGAAGCTGTCTTTCAGCCTCCGGGAGTTGGGAAGCCGTCCTTAGCAACATCCCTCATAATATTTTCCAACTCAGGAGCTGTTGCCAGCAGCAGGGCACCCAACTGGCTGGACCTGATTGGCCAGAGTGGCAGTGGCTGTGTGTGGAGCCCGGGATGGGCAAGTCTGGGCTCTCCACTCAAGTTTTCTGATCCGAACACCTCCCTCTGCCCCTTTCAAGGGTCCCTGAGTGCTGTCCAGGAACGTGTCTGACCATCCCAGTCCGGGGCTGTGGCCCCTCAGCAGGACGCCCTCCATCTTCCTCACCCCATGGTGTGTGGAGCTGGTTGGCACATCTTGGAAAGCTAGAGTGGTTCTCTTCCCAACTCTGCACTTGGCGACATCATCTTGGTAGCCTGAAGCCAGCCATGGTGGGAGCATTGACACCATGGGAAATGGCACACACGACAAGACAGATCTGTCCCCTCTCCCATGGAGAGCCAGTTGTGTGACAGCCTCACACACTGCCCCAGCCTGGCACACAGGTACTGTGTGCTGGCAGCTGACTTTCCCAGGAGAAGGGGCGGGTGTCTTTACTGTCCCCACTCTGGAGCCCCGGGGAAGCTTCTGCTTCTCACGGTTACCTGTCCACAGGGAGCCAAGGCATTTTTAGAGGCTGCGGCGGTCTCCTGGGAAGACAGCCTGAGTGCTGCGAGTTTGGAGGACCCGGGTTCTCATTCTGTCTCGGCCCATTTGCATCTCTGAGATCTTGGGCAATTGATTTTGTTTCTGTGTCTCAAGAGTGAATAAAAATAACACCGCCTCCCAGATTGTGGTGAGGCAAGGAAGGAAGGAACTGTAAAGGCTCTCATGGTGAGCAGCACCCGGAGGATCTCACCACAGGGTCCCTGGGAGAACTGTGAAAGGTGCCTTCTAAGGCGTGCATGACCATGTCCTGCACGTAAATGGGTTGTTGTACCACAGTTTGGCACTGCTTCTCCTCCCACTGTCCGCTTGGGGGACTTAGAGACTATGCTTAAATCCTGAACTCTTGGGCAAGTCCTGCAAACCTCTTCTCTGGGAGGCTCTGTCTTGGGACCCTCCTTGTGGGCTTGGGGGTCTCTTTCCCTGGGCAGGGAGAGGCTTCCTAGGGAGCACCCTGGCTTACCTGCGGGTTACCCATGCCTGCCGCAACGAGCCCATACCCTGAGTGACTGTCTCAGCACCAGTTCAGCAAGGAGAGCAGGGGCCAGCTGTCCCCAGCTTGGCAGTCAGGAGGGCACCGAGGGCAGAGGAACCTTGAGGCCTTCCAACTTCAGGACAGCAAACTTGTCGGCACTGGTCTGTGTTTCCTGGAGGGGGCCGCGTAGACCCAGGAACGCAGGTTGGGCTGAGGTAGTACCAGGCCTGCATTTTATATGTTAGTAGTTACACTTTATTTGAATATGATCTAGAAATTACAATTAGCATATAAAAGCACTTTCCAGGATGTAATTACTCAGGGTCCGATCAGGAAAAAATGAACTCACTTACATTCTATGTAAAGAGAAGTCTTGAGTGACCACGTGAGACGATGGCACAGGCTGGAAGCAAATGATGATGTTCGGGGTAGTCAGGATATTCTGGGTTAGAATTTGGCATAAATTTTTCAGCAGCAAAAGCCAAAGCCTGGACCGAAGTCTCACAGTACTTGGATCTGGGGAAGTCGCTGAGTTACCCGTGTTGGAAGAGGGGGGCTGGGTGAAGACAGGGCCAGGGCCTTTTCTGTCCAGTCCTCCCCAAACAACACGGCAGTAGTAGCCCCTTCACCGGCCTGGGAAAGCCAGGGAACCTGCTTAGGTGTGGTGGTGCAGCCTCCCTGCCACCACAGAGGGCTCCGTTCCTACTTCTCGGTCTTTGCCTGGCCCTCTTGTGCCCGGCGAGACGCTAGAAACCCAGGAGAGGACTTTCAATTTTTCTGAACGTGCTGAGAATAAGAACACAGGCTGTTGCTCCTTCAGGAAGACCACCCGAGCCCCCCAGATGTCTTCTCCACACAGCCACGGTGGTATCTCTAACGCTTCATTGCACTTATTCATCGTCATGTACCTCTGTCCCCCTTTCCTCTGCAAGATCCTCTATGGCAGAGAGTTTCTTTAATCCTCATTTAACCTGGGCTAGAGTGGTGCCTGGCACTCACCAGTGAGTGCTGGGTGAATGGATGAATACTGAAGCATGAGTTTCTGTTTGGGACCTGCTGTATGAGCTTGGGTAAGTTGTTGCACCTCTCTGGGCTTCAGTCGGCTAAGCTGCCTCTTTAACATTGACATTTGGTGGTGGTTAAGGGTAAAGACTCTGAAGCCCAACTACCTGCGTCCACATTCTGGCTGTGCCCCTTACTAGCTGTGGGACTTTGGGCAAATGATTTGTTTTCTGTATGCCTTTTCTGGAGGATTCTCCTTTCTGAAAGATGGTAATAATAATAATAGTACCTACTTCATAGGTTGTTAGGATTGAATGCTTAATATATGTAAAATTGGCATGTAAACTTAAACATGAATGCTTACTATAAGAAAAATTCTTAGAATGAGGCCTGTTAGGTAGACCTTGTTGATTGGCTTATTGTCAGATAAAACAGTTCTCTGACAATGTTACCTTGATATTTACTGTAGATCAGACAAAGGCTCTCTGGGATTCAGTGAGACACATATTTCCTCACGTCCTTGCAGGCAAGATAGGAAAATAGAGTCTGAATAAAAGCAATAGAATCATAAACCAGGTGGATTCTCAAACTGGGAGGGCTTCTAGTTAGGGTGTGCCGCTTTCCTTTCCTCCAAAGTCTAGATCAAAGCAAAAAGAGGAATCCCTCACCATCGCACCCACATGCCAATTTAACAACCAAGATTCTTCCTCTCAGGTCCTCCCTACTCTTTTTTGGCGGGGGATGGTTCTGGAATTGAACCCAGGGAGCTACATCCTCAGCCCTCTGTATTTTATTTTGAGACAGGATCTTGCTAAATTGAACGAGCTTGCCTTGAACTTTTGAGAGCCTGTTTGGAGGTTCTTGCAGGGGAGCGCAGCTACTCATATATCCTTGACTAAGGAAATGGCCCTCCTGTATTGGGGGTGGTTGTCCTCCTCGACTGAGCTTGCAGCTTCCGGAGGGACGCACATGGAGCAGTGAGGGAGGAGGGTGTCACCTGCCTAGCCAGCCAGATCAGCTGAATCAGCCCTGGCGATCAATGGGGAGACAGATGTTGCAGCCTGATTGCGCTCACATCCTGGCCTTGAACTTTTCGATTCTCCTGCTTTAGCCTCCTGAGTAGCTGGGACTACATGCGTGTGCTACCTTGCCCAGCATCCTCCTCATTCCTGGTTTTCTGTGTTTATGTGTGTACCTTCCATGGGACTGGGTATCTAGTCAGGGTGGGGAGGGGCCTTATCCTTCTTGAGTCTCCTGTATCACTTAGCTCTATGTTCAGCCAGTAGTGGATGGGCTCACACATGCTTACACATGCATGTGAGCTCACACACAGAACCTTGTTTCTCAGATGTGTGGCTGTTTCGCAGATGAAGTGGGCAGGTGGGAGCTGAGGTGTGATGCCGAGTAGTTTGTGGAAGAGAGTTGAAACTTACAAGGCTCTCCAGAGGTTGAGAGATGGTAGGAAACTAGCAAAACAAAACCCAGTGGTGATCACTCATTCATCAAGTATTTATTGAGCACTGACTGGATGCCAGGCACTTAGAGGATACAGAAGTGAGCCAAAGAGACAAAATCCCTGCTCTCATGGAACTCACATCCAGTACATAGAGGCTGACAAACAAGAGTGAGTAAGATAGAGGGCATGCTAAGAAGGGATGGGTGCTTAGTAGTACATGGTGTGATCAAAATATAGGGTTAATGTCTAAATTAAAAAATCTAACTGTGGTAATAGACACATGACCATTAGTACCCCTCAAAATAGTCCCCCTTGCTTTGAACACACTTATCCCACTGTTCTTGTCACTTTCTGAAGCAGTTCTGGACATCCTCCTTCAGGAATGTCTTTGTGAGGTATGATCAAAAATGCAGTGAATGCTACTGCTGACGGCCATCCAACTGAAAGGCAGGCTTGTGAAAACATTACGGTGTGTCCTCCTCCACCTTATTCATAGGACCTGATACTGAGTGACTTCTGGCTCTTCTCCAAAGTCAAAATGACCATGACAGGTAAACACTTTGAGTTGTTTCAGGATATTTTGAGGTAGTCATGACATTGCAACTAAATATGCTCATGAAAGAGGGCTTCCAGAATAGCTTCAGAAAGTGGCAAGAGATGGAGGGAGGGGTAAGGGAGAGGAGGGGAAGGGGACATAAAAAGAATTAAGATGTGTTATATAGATATATCAAGTCTCTATGAAGAATACTTTTTTTTTTTTGGTGCTGGGGATCGAACTCAGGGCCTTGCGCTTGCTAGGCAAGCGCTCTAACCACTGAGCCAAATCCCTAGCTCCTAACTCTCTATGAAGAGTATAATCACTAAGTACTGCAAACATGTACTAATAAAAATAAAAATTAAAAAAAGAAAATGGCAAGAAAAATGGGATATATGTGTTTGAAACAAGGAGGAGTACTTTGAGGAGCAAAGTATCTTTCACAGTAATACATTTTCAAAATTTAAAACATTCACCTCACAGTTTTTTAAAAAGTAAAATAGCTAATTATTTAGCTTCTTGTCATGCCACATGTTCTGTGCATATACCACTATAGTTAGCACATTCTCTGTAACAGGCAAAATTGTACATCATATTTCATATTACCTGTTTATATAAAAGTGTAAAATGAAAACAATTTATCCATTCTTTTTAATATTCCTAATAACTCAGTAGGAGATATGTGGCACAAAAATCTTAATAAAATATGACACAAGAAGAGCGGTAATACAATTCTCACTTAAATTTAGGTTTTATATATTAATTTGTTATTAATATATAAAAACAACAAACTTTTAAAACTTTGTATTTACTAAGATTCTGGCAATACACAGAATCTTGTTGTTTATGTGACAAGATGCAACATACCAGGCCTGCCGCTCAACTTGTTTATGTCTCAGCCTCAATATGAAGCTGTTTAAAAACAAAAAATCAAAATCTGCTTTTTACCTGCTAAATGTCTTGGCAAGGATATCATTAAGCATAGTAATGAACTGAAACAGCAAGAGTAAAAAGTTAGTAAAATAATAAATAATAAATAAAATGATAAAAGCTAAACATTGCGGCCTGAACAACATTCATACAAAAAAATACAGTAGCTGTCATTAGTTACATGAAATTTTCCTGGGATTGGGGATTGAGCTCACTGGTTAGAATGCTTGCCTAGAAAGTGCAAGGCCCTGAGTTCAATCTCCAGCACAAAAAAAAAAAAAAAAGGAAAAAATTTCCTGACTCGTTAAAACTTAACAGTATAAAATATGCGTTTTAGAATCTTTACCTAATAAGTTCAAAAAGTACCAGTGTCTGTATGAAACAGTTTCTCTCCAAAGCCAAAGTATAGTCAAAAATTAATTCAAATGACATAACATGTTCTAAAGCTAAAAAACATTCAGTTATTACTGACGTGGAGGTAAACCCCGAGCTTTGGGGCTTTCTCATGCTGCACAGGGCTGTTTTGCTGGTTCACTCCAAGCAGTGTATGACACAGTCCAAGGAGGTCACTAAGCCCAGTAAAGGGCAAGACTGGTGGTGCCACCTCTGACCTCCCCAGGAAGCTACCGTGGCCACAAAAGTAGGATGTGGGAGGATCCAAGGTGCGCTACTCTGCTAGCCGAAGAGACAGCAAACCGCCTCTCCCTGTACCCTAAAAGCTCTTTCCTGAGGTAAATAAAAGTATCCAAGGGGGAAAAATTAAAATACACTTATCTACAGAGTAAGGATTTTAAACTATTAATATGACCCTTCAAAAAATTTAACTAGAGTCATCTGGTCATTTCTGATTACATCGTAAAGATACATCCGGATTCAATCTGCTGATTTATCATTAGATAAGTCTAGTCAAAAATATTAGCTTTACTCTCAAATATCTTAACTGCTAGTCTGACCGCAGTGTGTTGTCTCCCGGGTTATCACACACTGGAGGAGAAGAAGTAGATGTTCAGGCAGCAGGCAACAATCACGGCTCTTTCATGCCGCGGCATGTGAGTGGCTACTGAATAGTCCAGGAACGATTCTAAAAACGAGAAATTCATGCATTTTAGTTGAAATTTCCTTAGACATTGCAGTGTCTTCGTAAGGGAATCCTGGTTTTTGTTAATGTTCTGGTGAGTCAGGACTCGAACTAGCAGCCTTCTTTTTCTTCTTACTGTGTTTCCTATGCTATAGCTTTTTCTGTTTTTTTTTTCTGTTGTTTTTTCTCGTTCTTCACTGCTTTTCTTCTTTTTTGCGCGTACCTCTTCAATATAATCTGATTCTGACGAGGACTCAGATGATGAATGTTTACCATCAGGATGCATCTTTCTTTTTTTGCTATGTCCTTTAATGTCCTTTCCTTTCTCCGTTGCACCCTTTGGCGTCCTTTTCTTTTTTACACTATCCTTATGGTCCGATCCAGTTTCTGACATGGAGCTTTCAGAAGATTTATGTGAATGGTTCTTTTTCCTTCTCCTTTTAGCTTGCTTCTTTTCCTCATCTGCAGCATCTGAAGAATTGCTGGGAGAATCAGAGCTTGATGAAGAAGAAGATGAATACCTACCAGATTTATTCTCCTCTTTCTTCATTCTGTTTTATTGAATGAACTCTCATTTCCACTTAATGATTTCTCCTTGTGCTTTTCTGGTTCTTTCTTCCAGTTCTCATTCATTTTTTTCTTCTAAGTCAGCCAAAGCCTTAGAGCCTTTCTTTTTCTTTTCCAGTCGCTTCTCCCAGGTAGACCCGGGTCGATTCAGAGAGTCTTGGATTGTTGGCCCTGAAAACTGGATTGGACTCCTTGATCTGGCCACCGCCCTTGGATTCGTGTAGGCCATCCGATGGTCCCATTTCCCCAGGGTGCCGGACGCAGTGCACAGTAAGAGTGCAAGAGAGACAGGCTCTCGGTATGTAGTTCATACTGGACTTGAACTCATTATATAGCCCAGGCTGGCCTCAAACTATCCTCCTGCCTCAGCCTCCTGAGTGCTGGCATTACAGGCATGTGCCACCACACCTGGCCACCTTGTGTTTCGATTACACCTCTTAGAAAGAAATAAAGTGGGGGAGGGCATAAGAAGTGGTAGGGGGAAAGGCCTCTGTGTTGCAGTTTTGCTTTAGGGCAGCCAGGGAAGGTGCCCTTTTTTTTTTTTTAATTAGTGCATATTAGTTATACAGAATAGTGGATTTCGTTTGGTATAGTCATATGTGCATATAATATACTTTTGATAATTTCCACTCCCACTATCCCCTTTGGCCTTCTCTCCCTCTTCCACTTGACCTCCTTCATCTTCTCTACTAGTCTTCTGAAAAGGTGACTCCTGAATGAAGGCCTGAAATAGGTGAGTTAGCAGCTTGTGTGAATATCTGGGGAGGACCTGTCTGGGAGGAGGCAACAGCAAGTGCAAAGGTCCTGAGGCACTATCCCAGCATGTTTGAGAATAAATTAGAGAATAAACTAGACTGGGTCTTTTTAAGACTCTACTTTTTTCTCCCTACCATACTTAAAATGAAAGACTTGACTACTTGTTTAAAGTCTGTTCCCCCCCCAGACTCTTAACGTCTCCTGGTGCAGGGCCTGAGCCTTGGTCTCAGCTAAATTCTTCACACTCAGCACAGGGCCAGGCACATAGTAGGTGCGCAGCCACATTTTGCTGAATAAATTAATACATGGCATTTGGGGGAAAAATCAGCTGTGCAAACAAGAACGCATGAGAGTAATGAGAAAGAGGTTGGGGAGTCTTAGCTGTGGCCAGGGTTGAACTTAGGGTGCGAGAGGGGCTACCAGAGGCTACTGGAAGCTGTGCTGTCTGGGACTCTCCTGGATGTGGGGTTGGGCCAGGGAGGGGCTGCAGAGCTGAGGCATGCTGAGAGCGGTTAACTGGAGCAGGGGGAGAAGCAAAGACAGAAGCCATTAGTGCCTCTGCACAGCTGGACTGAACGACGGTCCGCAGTGTGAGCCCTTTACGGTTTCACTGCTGCAGGACTGGAGTCTCACTGGGCACCACTGTGTGCGGGAACCAGTCACTAAGCAGATGGGGGCTAGTTCCAGCCCAACAGTTGTTCACTGCATGATCTTTTAGAGGATTTTTCCACAGGGGAAGCATCTGGTACAGCAGCATTTGCAAATCTGGGGACTGAAGGTCCCTGGGAGTGACTGTCATGGATCCAAATTCATCTCTTCAGGACTGGGGGTTTAGCTCAGTGGTACAGCATTTGCCTAGCATGGTTCGGTTCCTAGCACAGATAAAAAACTCCTCACCTATTCAAACAAACACTGATGCCTAGTGGATGCCAGACCCTGAGCTGGGTGGAGTGGTGGACCAGATGTTGTGATCAAGTGTCCGGTGGTTATTTTCTAAGAAAGTGTGAGGGGCAGGTGCGGGGAAGAGGGAAAGGTTCACTTTGAGCTGTTCCAAGGGACCATGGTCTGAGCTGGGTGGGGGTGGTGGCTCCAGCCTGAAGAGCTGTGTGGGTGGCCTTGGGCAAATCCTGCTGATCCCAGAGTGAGGGCCAAAGCAGATTTAGAGGTCGCCTGGTGCAACTCCATAGATTACACAAGGGTACGAGTCTACACCCTGCCTCACACCCTGCATGGCCTTAGTCCTCAAGTGGAAAACCAAGGTATTGGGTCAGATGACCTTGGAGCTCCTTCCTGGCTCTCATACTTTGTAATATTGTAAATATGGGGAAGCTGCAGGCAGGTGGATTTGCTCCATGCCGAGTGTGGCCTCTGGTCTTCACACAGAGAAGGCGGGATCGTGGGGGGTTCAGTCCCCACAGTCCTTTTCTCCAGTGCACTCCTGGGGCTCAGCAGGAAGGCCTGACCTTGCCTCTGCAAAGTGGTCCTGGAGAGGGTTCAGGGTGGCGTCCCTGAGGGATCCAAGTGTTTCCCATCTTCATTCTTCACACTGCTTCCCCTCTCTTTGGGGCTCCCAATCCTCTCCTCAATCTTTTCTCTCCTCTTCTCTTCCTTACCTGGTCCTACGCTCCTTGAATTTCTTTGTCCTCTCCACTGAAGGCCCTGCGTCTTCCTCAGGGCTGCAGCCGGGTGGGCTGTGGAAAGAGGAAGGGGCTTGAAATCCTTTGGTGGGCAGGGACACCCACTCAAGGTTGTCTGGCCTGGGTGGAGGACCTGCGGGATTGCTCTAATTGCTGAGCCTGACTTCCTCATAGCACAGCAACTTGTGCTGCACTGCCAAAGACCCCGTTCTCCTTCCTTCCAAATGCACCAGGCTCTAGAAAAGAGAGGAGGACCGGGAGCAATAACCTTCCTGCCACATAAAGAAGTTATAGACATTCCTAAGAAACAGAGTTGTCCAACTGTGCCGGCCAGCCAGGAGGAGCCTAAATGCAGGCTGCTGGAACCCTCCCATTGGGGACCTGCCTGGGTGGGAGGTAGTACTGAAATACGAGTGCCCTCCCTCCGTGCTGGCTAGCATTTGTGCTCCAAAACAGACTGTATCCTATGGGAAACCTCAAACTCCCTGTTTCTCTTCCAGTCCCCGAGAGTTGTTTTCTAAATGTGCATTTATTTTGTAACCTGGGTACTTCTGATTTGTACCCCGGACGTGCAGAGCTGAGCCCCAGGTGGACAGGCCTGGCACTGTGTGGGGAGGAGCAGGGACACTGGCAGGTCCAGCAGTGCGGCTTCCCTTGGTCCTGGATAGAGTTGCCTGCCTTGAGCAGGTGGGGCCTCCTGGGTGATTGCTGGGTTGGGTGAGAGGAGGGACTGGGATGCCCTGCTTTTCTGTGTTATTTCCAAATCCTGGAGTGTCTTTTACCCCGTGATGGCAACAGCTCCTCTGCTGTCCTCCTGGTCCATGGTGCTGTATCGAGTCTTCCTCTCCCACCTCTTGAGGGAGAACTTCCCTTCTCAGGCTGCATTTTTCCCTGTCCGGCATTGCCGGGTGCTCTGATGCCTCAGTGGAATCCCACCCCCTCTTCCTCAGCTCTGCGCAAACCTCCCCTCCTCCCCCACCTCCTTCTCCAGGAAACCTTCCCTGAAAGGTCCTCCACGTCCTTGCTCAGGGCTCTGCCTCCCCTTCGCTGTGGTCCAGGGGTCCGGCTGTGTCCTTGTCTTCGGGGCAGGCAGGCCTGTCTCTCCTAGCAGCTGGGGGCTCCCTGGGCAAGGCCTGGGTTTCCTTCTCCCTGGGGCTCTGCACGTGCCAGGCACCTCTTCCCCAGGTGTGTCAGAAGAAGTCAGCCGGGGCCAAGTGACGGACACAGTCAGGCCAAGAGCATCTTGCTCTCCAAGGCCCAGCCCAGGTCTGGGAGGGGATAAAAGTCTCGTGCTGGAGCCCCAGGGCAGGAAGACAAACACCTTGTCCGTCCATCCATCTGTCTGCTGCTGTGCACCTGCTGTATCTGCCATGTCTCTGTCGCCATGCCGTCCCCAGAGGGGCTTCAGCGCTCATTCAGCCTGTTCGGGCCTCTCAGGGGGCCGTGGCCCGGGCAGCTTCAGCAGCAGGAGCCTCAGCTCCTTCAGAGGATGCCGAGGAAGCTCTCGGGGAAGGGCTTGGGGGTCTCGGGGAAGGCTGGGGGTGCGGTCTGGGGAAGGGAGAGGCAGGCCTGGGCTTTCCTTGTGCCCTCCTGGGGGCATCCGAGAAGTGACCATCAACCAGAATCTGCTGACTCCCCTGAAGATTGAGATCGACCCCCAGTTCCGGGTGGTGAGGACACAAGAGACCAAAGAGATCCAAACTCTCAACAACCAGTTTGCTTCCTTCATTGACAAGGTGAGGGTCCACTCAGCTCAGCCCCTCTCTCTGCGCCTTAGTCTGAGGAACTGCTTTTGATGGACTGGGAGTGCTCGCTTCGGCACCACATATACTTGATGGACTGGGAATGGGAAGGGCTGACCTCTTTCTACCACTTTCCCAATCACTTCTGCAACAAGGAACCCTTCCTGAGGCCCAGCTGGAGTCTCTGGTTATGCCGAGCTTGTCGTTCCTTGGCTGGGACTCAGGGATATAGAACTGCTGGCTGGCGCTGGGAAGACCCTCCTGTCAGGCTGGCCAGTCATTTGGATGTGCTCGGGCTCTCAGGCAGGGTGGGAAGGCAGTGGTTGGGGACAGTGGTGCTGACAGCAGTGTCCCCAAAGCTTGACATACTGTAGGGCATGCCTGGGAGTCCCTCGGGAGTCTCAGGGATGCTGTGCTTGGCTGCAGGTGCGCTTCCTAGAGCAGCAGAACAAGGTCCTAGAGACCAAGTGGCACCTGCTGCAACAGTTGGAGGTGAATGACAATCCCCAGAGCCTGGATTCTGCCTTCGAGGCCCACCTGGCCCAGCTCAGGAAGCAGTTGGAGCAGCTGCAGAGAGAACGAGGGACTCTGGATGCCGAGCTGACAAGCTGCCAGAAACAGGAGGAGGAGTATAAGGCCAAGTAGGCGAACCGAAGTTCTCCTGAGGGGCCGGGAGGGCTTAGATGAGTCTGAGGCTCCCCACCTGCGAGTGCCTAGGGACACATGACTGCCTCTCCGCTCCCTGCTTTGTGGCCCCCTCCCCAACTCACGGAGACCCAGCTGCTGCAGGCCAATGAGACACTGCCCTCTGCCTGCTTTGGAGGAAGAGCAGGGTGACCTCTCTCCAGTGGGTTGAGGTCCATTCCTACAGGCCCCAGCCATGAGGGCCATGTTTCTGGTCAGGGATGGGAAGGGCTTATTCAAACAAGGCTGCAGCGGGGTTTTCTCAAGAAATTCCTGTTTAGCAGGCTTTGGACGAAGTGACTCAGATGTTCTCTGGTCTCAGGGTTGGAAGGAAATCAATTTAGTTGAGACCATCCCTAGGCCCACGGCATGATTCCCACAGCTGGGCTCTGGTTAGGGTTAGGACTCTTCACCTCGGTCACCTGGTGGTGACAGGAGGCTTGGGCGACAGGAGACTGAACACAGGTGGCCATGTGGCCTTGGGCAAGCCATTTTCCCTCTTCCAACTTCAGTTTCTGCAGCTGCCCACTGGGAAGAATGTCCTTTTTCCTTGATAAAACCCAAGCTGCCTACCACAGATAACGGCTGTGAGTAGTAATGAGAGCAGACATTTGAGTGTGTCTTAGAAACTGTGAATGTGACCTAGTGTCATAAGGCACACTGGTGGAAAGAGTGGCCTAGGGACATAGCTAGGATGTGACAAAACCTCCGGTCAGAAAAGAAGAGAAGGGCGTGGTCAAGGGTCCTGCTTTGGGGCGTGTAAATTCAAGGAAGTCCTCTCAGGGAGGGAAGGAGGGGCAGGCCTGGGGCTCCGTCTCTGCACCTGACCATATCCTTTTCTACTTCCTTGGCAGGTATGAGGTGGAGGCCCACAGGCATGCCACCCTGCAGAATGACTTTGCCGTCCTCAAAAAGGTGTGTGTGGGAGTTCATGTGCTCCATGCAGATCCTGATTCCCCAGCCATGCCCAGAGCCCGTTCAAAGGCTGGGAGAAGGTGGAGACTCTTCCTGATGGAAGACATGCCCTCACTCTGCTTTCTCACCCATCCCAGGGGGGAATGGGACAGCTGCTTAGACACAGGGACCCCGAGACAAGACTCAGCGAGAACCTGCCTGAGGGGCTCCGGGTGTCACTGCAGGAGAGGGTGGGGAGCGAGGGGATGAAGCAGACTTGGTTCAGCTTCATCAAGGAGGGTGGCGTGGGCAGTGTAGGGCAAGGGAGAGAGCAGGGCAGGCTGGGACGCAGGAGGAAGGAGGGGTCTCTGGAGATGCGGTGGGTGGGAGGCGAGAAGTGGGTGCACAGAACTCCTGAGCTGGCTTAGGGCGCATGGAGAGAGCAAGTGATGGATATGTGATTTCTTTCTCCCCGTTCTCAGGAGGCAGATGGGGCTTTCCTGAGCAAGATGGAGTTGGAAGCCACGCTGAAGGCTCTGAGAGAATTCTTCTGCTTCTTGAAGCGTCTTTATGAAGAAGTGAGGCTTTGCCAAGGGCAAGCGGGAGCAGTGAAGGGGACAGGGTGTGCAGGGGCCACCCTGGCTATGGGGAGATGGACCAGGACAGGGAGCCTCTTAGGTGACTTAGATTTGTGGTCATTCAGGTCTTTGGCGATCACTGAAAATTTATTATGTGGATTGCTAGATACTGGAGATACATCAATGAATAATCAGATGAAAATCACAGAGTGTGCTTTCTATTGGAAGACAGACATATAAACTAGCTTTAGCAAATAAGTGAATTATGTAGTATGTTAGAAGGTGATAAATGCCGTGGAGAGCAGGGAAAGGAGAATGGGAAGTGGGGGGCAGGTGGCAGTTTCAAACAGGCCTTACTTGGAAGGTGGAATTAGAATGAAGATTTGAAGAAGGCGAGGAAGGTCACCACGAGGGCGGGCTTCTGGGATTGCAGGCAGAGGCTGCAGCCTGCAACTGGGAACACTGGTGTCGCTGAGGCGATGCAGGTAGGCCGTATGGGCCGGAGCAGTAGGAACAAGTGAGAACGGAATGGGATTGGGGTCAGGGGAGTGACGGGCACAGGCGATCTCAAGCCCAGCTGGCTGTTCTCCTTTAATGTCCAAGCGACAAGAGTCACTAGAGACTGTCTCTCTGATCCTTATTTTCAAATGAGGATACTGATCCCAGTGAGGCAGCTATACCCAGTGTGAATGAGATGGGCAGCTGGTGGGGTGTGGGCAAAAATTCAAGCACCCTTCTCCCCCACTGTGGGCCTTAGGGAGAGGGAGTGGGGGTGGTAGGCACTGAAATAATCTCCCTGCAGGAACGGTGCCAGCTGCAGACACAGGGGGGCGACACATCCGTGGTGCTGACCATGGACAACAATCACTGCCTGGACTTCAGTGACATCATCACTGAGGTCCGCGCCCGATATGAGGAGATCGCCCAGACCAGCAAGGCTGAGGCTGAGGCCCTGTACCAGACCAAGGTGCCAGGGCTAGAGGGTGGCACGATGCTGGAAACTGCTGGGTCTCCATGGCCACAGCTTGTGGTGCAGACCCACCTTGGTTCCATTGGGGCTGTTCTGATAACCTCCCTGAAGGTCTGGGGCTGGCTGGCTGGGAGCACAGCCCCTCTCCAGGCCAGAGGCAATGCAGGGGAGCCATGGGAAACAAGCTTGGACCTCAGCAGGCACATCTTCTGTGTCCTGGTCTCAAGCAGTTAGCCCACATCGGGAAAAGGAGAATGTGAGGAGCCATCTCCAAAGGGAATGGTGCTTCCCATGGTGTTGGGGTCAAAGGTGGTGGTCTTCCCAACCAATGGTGTCCCCTGTGTTCCTCTCCAGTACAAGGAGCTTCAGTCATCAGCCCAGGTTCATGGGAACAGTATGAAGGAAACCAAGATCCAGATTTCCCAGCTGCAGCATGCGATCCAGAAGCTGCAGGGTCAGATTGCCAGCCTCAAGGGCCAGGTCAGGTTGCCAAGGCTCTCCCAAGCTCTCCACTCCTTGCCTTATGCCTCCCCTGTCCCCAGCTCCACGGCCCTCTCTCCCTAGCCAGACTTGCTAGTGGCTTTGTGCACAGGGCTTTGATAGCTAGCTGAGGCTCTGGATCATTTGGGGGTAGGGAGACTCTTAAGCCTCCTGTGGCATGAATTCTGCCTTCCTCCCATGAATTGTAGCCCACTCGTTGGCTTTTCTGGGCTAGCCTTCCTATGCATCCCAACCTGGGGGAACTGTTGTATTGTCACCATGTAGTCCACATCCAGGTGGACATCTTGCTTTCAATTTCTTGGGGAGAGGGTTAATTTATTTCTTATCTCTTCTTTGAACTATTACTCTTCAAACAGCCAAGAATTTAAGGCCAAACGCTGACTTTGGGGCCCCCTGTTGGGGGAGAGGACTGCTTAGAGAGCACGTTGGGGTGGGGGCTGAACCTTCTTAGGTAGATGCCTCACAAGGGGCAGGCAGGAGGTGGTTCCTTGCTCCGCTGGGACCGCTCATTCTCAGATGGGAAGGATATGACTTACTAGTTGTCAAGTATCTGTGCACTTATATTCCTCAAACTCAAAAGATTGACTTGGGATCCATGGAGGGTGGCAAGCAGAGACAGAGTCAGGTGGATCCCCCAGCACTGCCGCTGGATTCCCGAGTCACATGTGGCCCACCCGCATGCAAGCAAGGCCCTCCAGGAAGTTTCTTGGAGCATGTACACGCCATTCACCTCGTTTTAAACTATCCTTGTTGCTTGCCATTGGAGTGAGGTACAGGGTCTGAGATGAATGGGATCTGGGCTTAGGACTCAGTTTGCTTCCTTCAGTTTGGAAACCTTGGTCTGGAATCCCCTGGGTGTCATTATAATGCAGATTTCTAGGCTTCCTGCTGGACCTGGGGAACCAGAAACTCCAAATCTGTGTTCCAGAAACCTGTTGATTCTGAAGCAAGTGGTCTTCAGGGCTCAGGGCCACCCTGAGGAGGGCCTACGGGGTGCTCAGGCCTGGGATCACAGCTCCTAACCTGCAGCCACGCACATTTCCTGTGACAGTTCCTCTTTGGGGTCAAGTGCCCCCTTCCTTGTCCTGCACAAGCCTGGCAGACTGGGCTCCCCTTTGCCAGGGCCTAGTGTGCTGGATACCAGCTGCCCTAGGTTGGGGGTGTGGGTCCCTGCTCTGCCACCTGTCACCTTTCTGAGACTCAGCTTGTTCAGGTATAGAGTGCAGATGAGGCTCCCGTGCATGGGGTGCTGGTGTGGGGATGGAATCAGGGAGCCTGTGGCAATTCCTTCTCTCCTGAATCTGATGTGAGGGTGAATCAGCTGTAAGGTAGATGGGCAGGGGCCCTGTCTTTCCTCTAATTTCTTACTGGATGGGAGAGTAAGGACAGGGACTGTATTTTTCACACCAAAATTTGAGGTTTTTATTTTTATTTTTATTATTTATTTATTTGGTTTGAGGCAGACAGTTTGATATGCTCTGACCATGGGA